>CM076571.1:121550677-121709981 GCA_034641835.2 Pinus albicaulis | reverse complement strand
GGTTAGGTATCTATATTGTTAATAGTGAGTTTCAATGGTTTGAAATAGGATTAGAAGATTAGCAAGGGTTTGAAATTCGGGTATTGATATCCATGGTGTCGAGGCTTTTTGAAAATTTGGGGATTGGATACTTTAGCCCCAGACCTTAGTTACATGGTCCAATAAATGGTCATGATTTTTCAATATCCGCAAGAGGGATAAAGTGAAAAGGGGATAATTTGATCTTTATTTATCATGATTTGTTCCGTAATGGACCAATGATCTACCTCATTGGACTAACCTAATTCCATAATTAATTCTCATTCATAGGAGGGGTCAATGGCTGAAGTTTAGTTACTGAATTCATCAATTAAAAAACATAAACAATGAAGAAACTCTTTTCAGTTGGCATTTGTAAACTAGATGAAGTGAGTATCATTATCAGAATTGTTATTCTCCTATTGGCCAAGTGGCTTGGTTAATGGAAATACCAGTTGATGGAAAGGTGAGTTCTATTAATTAATGATCCATTGACTATATAAAACCACATTATATGTGATAATATTTAAGTTTAATAGTGGTTGGTTTACTTGTAAAAATAAGCATTAATTAATCGAGATGGAAAATATAGATTTTATCAAGAGAAGTAGATGGAGCTAGAAAATCTGTTGATTACTGAAGACTAGGATCTAGAGTCTATTAGGATACAGATGCTAGATATGATAAATGGCATAACTATTGTGGAAAAAAATTGTGGGCAGAAAGACTAATGTCTACGTTTGTTGAAACAGGGTTGCCTAAGCAACATGTTTTTTCAGTTTTGTAATATTTTGTAATAGTAGTCTAGCGCAGGGGTTTTGGGGTGGGTCAAAACTCCCAACGAATTGTAATGGGTCAAAAGGGTAGACCAAGGGTCTGCAAACCACGGTTTTCGGACCATAGGATAGCGCGGGCTAAGATGCTATAATTAGATGGATAAATCAAATCTAGAGTGAAGCTAAGTGTGATTGATGCTAGTTGCAAACTGTTAAGATCTAGTTTTTGGGCTATAATTGGGTAAGGACTCCTGCTGATTATGTGCGTCGAGATCCTCCGTCCTATTGTGTGTGGACCCCGCTCGCTGTCTGTGTAGGTTGTGAACCGGGTCTGTAAGTGGATTTTGAATGTTAATGAATGAGAAATCTATTTGGAAGTATCTTTGTCGCACGAATATTGGTTGTGTTTATGTTATTGTGGTGATTATGTCTGTTAATACTGATGTGCACGTGGATGCAGAAGTGTTACTGATATCTGATTAGTAATAATTTCTTTATTCATAGTTACATGCTATATGTGGGTTTATGAGCTTCGCTTTCTGCAAGTATACTGTTAAAGATTCTGCGATAAGACTTCTTTTGTGAAATCTGATAGATCTTAATAGGGATGCATCAATTTACTCTCTTTCTCTGAAGGTGCGGAAACCTGGTTCCAACACCCTCCCATACTACTTCGGGTGAGACCTTGGCCTGCGCAAGCAGGTCATTGCTGAAAGGGCCAGTAGTATAGGGGTTTGTTGGAAAACCGTTAATCCGAACTTGGGTCAGGACCCCTCAAGCCAACAAATGGTTCCATTTTCAGGATCGAGAGAATTTTGAGAGAAAGGGTAATGCCACAAGGTCATTGGCGGCTGGAGAAGTCTGAGCTTGAAGATTGGTTCGAAAAATAGATCAAGGAATTTTCCATTAAAGAGAATCGAAGTACAAGGTTGACTACTGAGGAGTGGAAAAACAAGTACATATCTATAGAAGTATATGAGATCTTCTTTGTAACCTTCGCACACTAACTACAGGAGTGGCTAGCAAGGTTAGCAGAGTTCCAGACCTGCGGTAAAAATGATCAGGTCATGTAGTGGACTCCTGAATTGATCCAACACTTGCAGAAGGTTAATAATAAGATCAACCATACTGTAGATCACTGGGTGGATAGTGTTTTAGGAGGATTTGTAATAGAATTCGCAGTTGATCAATTAGTATCTTATTCTGAAGCTGAGTGGAGGTTCTTCAAAGGGTTCCGAGGTGATTTTTTGCAAACATTACCGCTACTAATTAAGATACTATTGTGTGAAAAAGGTGTATTGTGCAGCCACACCAAGTGAATAACCTATGATCAGAATGAGAGTACAACACGAAGTGGTAAATATTACAGGGTTAATCAGGAAGGGGATAGATCAGTATATATTCCCTTCAGAGAGCCGCCTACAGAGACTATCCTTCGACTACCCCTCCGTAGAATCTGCAAAAGGGAAAGAATTCTCCTACCCCACCGTCACCGCCGGAAGACGATATGGCCACACACATGAAGCTGCCCACCTTTAAGGGTGTAGGGGATGAGGACATGGAATGATTTTGGTTAGTAACAGAATCAATATGGACTACTCAAAATGTTGCTAGCGATGCTATAAAAAGAGCACAACTATCCCTAGCCTTTGAGGGAATAGCCTTGGATTGGTTCATGGGTTACATTGATGAGCACATAGATCCATCAATACAGGAAATTGAGGATGCTTTAAAACATCAGTTTCAAAAGCCTAAGTCCTACGCTCAACTGGTAATTGACTTGAAACATTTTAAACAAGGACCTATAGAGTCGGCATAGGAGGTTGATCAACGGTTGAAGAAAGTTATCGAAGATGGAGATTTTAAGTATGAAGATAGACAACAGAAGGAATGGTTCATTGCTATGCTATTATCGCACCTACATGGGCCTATGGGTCAGCAGGCGATTGATACACAAGAAAAAGCCCTAGAAATTCCCATGAAGCTAGACGCCACACCAAGGGATGATGCCCAGTTTCGGTTGTAGTAGATCTAGGGCCAGTTAGAGGAAATGCACTTGGAAATATAGAATCCACGAAAAGAACAGGGAAAAGAGGCTAGCACAAACATTTGGTGCATACGGTGCAGGGTCTCGGGCCACACCAAGGATCAATGCCCTCTGTTATTAGACTACATGTAGGCTGGGGGGCCCAGCCTAGTACGCCCCAAGGAGGTTGCGGGACCAAGTACCTCCACGTTATGGTGCATTAACTGTCTAGTAGCCGGATTACATGATACAAACCATTGCCCTCGACTTGGTAGCTATGTCCCAAAATTGAAGCAATAGTGGTGCAGATTCTGCTCATCTATAGGACATGATGAGCACAACTATCGGACATGTGATTTAATGATAGATAGAGGAACCCTTTTAGGGTATAGGCTGACCCTTCAACACCATTATCTCCCTCTAGACGAGGAGGCTCCCCAGTAAGAGGCCGAGAGAGGGGGCGGAAGAGGTGGAAGCATAGGTCAAGGAAGAGGACAACTGATCTGCTACAACTGTCGAGAGGTGGGAGACTTCATAAGGGACTACCCAAAACCTACACGACAATCTTGCAGGTATTGTCGGTGGTTGGATCATGTGATCGAAGACTACCCTGTAATAATAGCAAAGATGCATGAAAAACAAAAAACACCGATGCAAAATGTGCAAAGGGTTAAGGAGGAACCGCGAGATGAGGGGCCCAGCATTAACATAATTACGTGCAGTGGCATGGCCATGAGAGGAGATGAGGAAAAATCTGCAGCCAAACCCCTTATCAGAAAAGCCACTGACAAAAAGGAAATCTTGGACTTACAGAAGGAGAAAGCTACCTTCCTTGAAGCTAGAAAATAATTTTCCAAAAACGAGGCATCTACCTCAAGGGGCTCGAAGGATCTGAAAGCAGACGAAGAAGTGAAGTCATTTCTACAAGCATATATGAAGTTACTACGCAACTAGAAGGTAGTAGAAAACCTCCAAGCATTGATAGATAGTTGTGTAGAAAATATTGCCCCACCAACAGAAGTTAGAGATACCAACAAACTTTATAAACATAAGAAGAGAATCGGTTGGGAAGTTCTGCTAACTGTGCAGATTGGAGATTATGAAATGGACCAGGTCATCCTTGATTTAGGATCTGACATGAATGTGCTGCCTAAACAGACTTGGCAGAGGATAGGACAGAGAAAGCTAGAATGGTCCACTATACAGCTACGAGTGGCTAACCAATATAAGATCATACCTTTTTCAAATTTTGGCTTCTGTGATCCATCGTAAAATTGTATAGAATTCTTTCGGTAATAATCACATTCAAAAGAAATTTTTCGACGCATTTCGAACGAACTAGTGTGGTTCATCATCAGGACTAGGTGAGAGATCAGATCTGGACGTTGAGTTTAATAAGATGCACAAAAGGCTACACTAACCGTTAGGATAACGACTAGTTTGAATCCAAGGCTCTTTCCTCAGCTATTTAACAGCCAATTATTTGGAAAAGGTTTGTTGATGATACTTGTTTCGTTTGACCTCATCATAAAGAAGAGTTAGATCGTTTCTTCCTTCATATTAACAGTCAATCTTGCTCCATAAAATTCACCATGGATTATGAGGTGGAGGGTAGCCTTCCTTTCCTTGATGTTATTATCTCTAGAAATGATGATGGGTCTTTCTCCCATCAACTTTTTCGAAATAAAACCCATACTGAGCAATATCTCCACGCAAATTCTCAACATTTCCCCGCTCAAAACTTAGGCGTCCTTAATACCTTAGCCACCAAGGCATTGAGAATCTCTGTTGAGTCTCACCTTGTGGGGGAAAAGACCCATCTCCTTAATGTATTTTGTAAAAATGGCTACAGTAATTCATAAGGCCTTAAGGCTTTTCTTAAAGAAGAAATAGGTTGCTTAGTTAAAAATAAAAAGATTAATGAACCCAATTAGTGGTCGTGAAGTGTACGGCTTCCTTTCATTCAGGGAACCACTGATAGGATTGCGAGGATCCTTAAGAAACATAATGTTTCTTCTTCCTTCATGCTCCTTAGGACAATTCACATCTCTCCTAAATTGGTTAAAGATCCGGTAAACCCTAGGGATGGGAAAGGTGTCTATATTATTCCTTGTTCTTGTGGGACACCTTACATTAGTGAAATTGGTCAGTCTAGAAACCAAAGGATATATGAACATGATACTAACATTAAACATGGAAGATCCATCACCTCCGCCCTAGATGAGCATGTGGAAAAGAGTAACCATCATATCTGCATCGAAGAGGCAAGGGTCATAGCTAGGATTGACCATTTCCATCATCGTAAGTTAAGAGAGGCCTTATAAATTGAAAAAATACCCATAAATCTCAATAGAGATAGTGGCTGAATATAAGCAGGTGTTGGATCCATGCTCTATATTCTTAGTGGTCTCATGGTTTCCTTTCCTTATTTATTTATTTATTTATATACAAAAATATTTTTATTGATTTATTTATTGATTATATATATATATTATTTTATTTTATTTTATTTATTTATTTATTTGTTATTATTATTTTTTAAAGGAAGGAAATTAATAATGATAATTAAATAAATATAATATAATATAATAGGTAATAAAGAATAAAATAATAATAATAATTAATTAATTAGATTAAATAAAAATGATCTATATATTTTATTAAATAATTAAATAATTTACTAATTAAATAAAACTAGTCGTTATTAATCTATTTAAAAAAAAAAAATTAAAGTCAAACTAGCCGTTATCCTAACGATTAGTTTAGCCTTTTCTGCATCTTTTTAAACTCAACGTCCAGATCTGATCTCTCACCTAGTCCTGATGATGAATCACACTAGTTGGTTCGAAATGCGTTGACAAACTTCTTTTGAATGTCATTATTACCGAAAGAATTCTATACAAGAAGATCATACCGCGACGAAGGCTATCAAAGGTTATGGTAGATATCGCTGGAGTTAAGGTATACACAGATTTCGAGGTGATTCAAATTGTAGATGATGGGGATCCTTAGCCTGTGCTTTTAGGACTAGATTGGGCTATAGATATAGGAGATATTATCAACTTAAAAAGGTGAAACATGGTTTTTGAGAATGAGGGTACACGAGTAATAGTCCCTCTAGATCCGGGAGAGGGCGAGAGGTATACTAAGGCAGTGTGCGAAGGGGATGATATTGATCATATTTAAAAGCTGACTTCCTAGAATGAGGATTGGATCAACCCTACAGTTGATGGTGTGCCCTTTTCAGAGAAGGAAAGTGAATGTCTCTTTGACTCAGACGGTGAGATAGAGAACTTAGCCGTGATTGGAACATTAGAACAACCTAAGATGGCTAGAATTGGGGACCACTAGGATGATGATACCATTGGAAAAATCATGGAACTTCTCATCGAGTATCAGGATCTATTCCCCACAAATTTTTTAGAGCTCAAGGGCATTGTAGGAGATCTAGGCGTCATGAGAATCACATTAAAACCAGACGCACATCCTCTCAAGCAGCGGTTATACCGATTGAACCCCAAATACAAGTAAAAAGTCAGAGAAGAAATCGATTAAATGATAGCTAGAGGTATCATCGAACCGGTAGAACAGTGATATTGGTTAAGCCCTATGGTGGTCCAAGAAAAGAAGACGAAAGGGGAAATAAGAATTTGCGTGGACCTGAGCAAATTGAATGATGCTTGCGTGCATGATCCCTTCCCTACACTTTTCTCTCATGAAATTCTTGACAATGTGGGAGGTCATGAAGCATACTCATTCACTGATGGGTTTTCAGGCTACACTCAGATCAGAGTAGCGGCGGAATATCGGAGAAAAAATACCTTCGCAATGAAATGGGGATCCTTTCAGTACACCGTCATGACCTTTGGGCCCAAGAATGCCCCGGCCATATTTTCACGTGTGGGTGTAGCAGTATTCAAAGAATTCATTCATAAATTTCTGGAAGTATATTTTGATGATTGGGCAGTTTTTGGATTGGTCAAGAAGCATGTGTCGAACCTGCCCATGATGCTGGATGCCTGCAAAAAGTACCAAATTTCCTTAAAGTTCATTAAGATTCTGCGTACCTTTCGGGATTTTGTTAGGACACGTGGTATGTCAGTTTGATGGTTGACCTGGCGAAGGTTGCAGTTATCATAGATTTAGCAATCCGCACGACTGAGAAACAATTTCACTCCATCCTTGGACACATTGGCTAATATCAGAAGTTTATCCAAGGGTACGCACTGATCACAACACCAATGGAGAAGTGGATCAAGAAGGACGTATATTTTTTCTGGGATGTGGAGTTTCAAAAGAGCTTTGAGATACTCAAGGAAAAGATGATCATTGCGCCTATCCTCATATTTCCTGACTCAGCGAAATTCTTTCATGTTCATGTGGATGCCTCGGGGGAGATCCTATGTGCTATCCTCGCGCATCCCGAGGAAGGGGACATTGACCACCCAGTTGCATTTTCTAGCAGGAAAATGTCTAGTGCAGAGCGTAACTACTCCACTACTGAACGCGAAGGACTAGCAATGGTGTATGCCTTGCAGAAATACCGACACTATCTACTGGGGGGGGCACTTCAAGGTGTTGACAGACCATTAAGCTTTAAATTACCTAGTCAATAAGCCTGTCTTGGGGGGGGGAGGGGGGGGGATAATATTTGTCGATGGTTAATGTTGTTCAAGGAATATGATTTCGAAATAAGCGTGAAATTAGGGAAACTAAATGCTGCACCGGACCACTTGCCGCGAATTGAGACCGCCGAAGAGCCAACTATCCTCAAAGAAGGGTTACTTGATGCGCAAATTTTTACTATTAAGGTGGTTGACGAGAAATTTGCAGATATTATTCACTTCTTAACTATGGGATGGCACCTGCTGACTACTTGGTGTGCCAAAAAAAGAGTTGGTAACCCACACAGCTGATTTTACCATCATTGCGGGCCAATTATACGAACTGGGAGTTGATGAGGTGCTACGAAGATATGCACTGGAGCATGAAAGACAAGCCATTTTAGTAGAAGCCCACAGAGGAGTAGCAGGAGATTACTATGCAGGGAAAGCAACTATGCAAAAGGTATTAAGAGCTGGGTTATGGTGGCCTACATTACATAGTGACTCCCATGCATACTGTAAAGACTGCGATGCATGCCAATCGACAAGAAGACCTTCGCGCCATTACGAGATTCCCTTGCAACCAGAGATGGCCCTCCAAGAATTTTATAAGTAGGCCATCGATTTCATAGGCCCCATTAACCCCCCCGGAAAGAAGACAACTGCTCAATATATCATTACAACCAAAAATTACGTTACCAGGTGGGCTAAAGCTGAAGCTATCAAGGACTACACTGCGGACATGGAGGCACACTTCCTTTTTGAGTATATCTTAGCCAAGTTTGGGTGCCCCAGGGTCCTGATGAGTGACAGAGGTATGCATTTCATTAATGAAACAATTAAGTCTCCGACTGAGGAATTTCAAATCCACCATGCCCAAATTACCCCATATCATCCACAGGAGAATGGAACCATAGAGGCATTCAAATTTTTTTTGGAACAAGCGCTCACCAAGATCTATAATGCACAATGGAGTGATTGGGATGTGTGCATCCCCTCTGTCCTCTGGGCCTACAGAACCACGTGTAAGAAGCTCATGGGAAAAAACACCCTTTTGCATGGTCTACAGAAAGGAAGGTATTATGCCTATGGAATACATTATTCCCAGCTTGTGCATCTTGTCTTTCACAAATATGGCCGGCCCAGACATTATGGAGGAGTGCTTGGTGCAATTGGTAGCATTGGAAGAAGACTGGTTCATTTCCCAATTCCACCAATAGTTTCAGAAGGCACGGGAGAAAGCATGGAGTGATAGACATATTTGACAGAAGGACTTTTCGGAGGAAGCATTAGTCATACTATATGATACCCAGTTTGCGTGATACTTGGGAAAGTTCTGACAACACTGGTTAGGATTGTATGTGGTAAAATAAATTACCAATGGTGGAGCAATCAGATTGGCTACACTATGCGGCGATTCCCTACTCGAATATGTTAACGGGATTCGACTAAGGCCCTACTGAGACTCCTTAGTACCGATCAAATGACTATATGGCTGGAGAGCTGTATAGTGGAAATTTCGCACATGGATGGTGCGTAGGAAGGGATGCACAGGACTACTAGTACAAGTGGGTGGGAGACAGATGCAGGTGTTGCGCACAATGGACAAAACTAGCCGTTGGGTCGGAGCGGGAGCATGAAAAAATGTGCCTCCCATTTAATGAAGGTGGTAGATGGAAATTAACGTGGTGATTTACAACGAATTTTTACCAGTTCTCATAATGAAGAATGGAAATTATGGATCCATCAGCCAATTATCCCTCGTAGAATCTATAAGATGAAGACTGTTTGTTTTACGAGATTAAATTGCTGCTCACAATTGTTGCACCCTAATCCCTCGAGTATATACCATTGTTTCCATCTATTTTCTGCTAGCATGACTGAGAAATTTTTTTTGTCCGATAATAGCCACACTAAATTCATATTTAAAGAAAGGATGACCGGTACCAACCCAAATGCGCCTCCGCCTGAATCAACTTCTGAAGAAATAGGATCTAATGAGGTTTGAGAGGTCACACTAGAAAATTTGGCCCAATTTATGACGGCAACTTCGTTGCTATTCCGACACATAGTTGTCTCAAGAGCGACAGTTTGAGGATGGACAAAACATGGTTCGCCATAACGTCGCAATTCCGACTCCTTGACAAGGTGTCGCAATACTGGCACTTTTTCCGTCGCTTCCAACTCCAACATTTGTAAAGTGTCGCAATTTCGACGAAATGTGGTCCGACGTTTTGAACGTTGCTCCTTCGACGTCTTTATACTGTCTCTCTTCCGATGTTTCTAAACTGTCGCAATTCCGGCGCCATACAAAAGTGTCACAAGACTGACGCATTGCAAAAGTGTCGCAAGACTGACGCTTTCCAGAAGCATCGCAATACTGACACTTTCCAAAAGGGTCGCAATACCGACGCCAGGAAGAAATTTCGCAATTCTGACGAAATGTGGTACGACATTTTGAACGTCACTCTTTTGACGTCTTTATACTGTGGCTCTTCCGATGTTTCTAAACTGTCACAATTTCGACGACGTACAAAAGTGTCTCAAGACTGACGCATTGCAAAAGTGTCACAAGATTGATGCTTTCCAGAAGCGTCGCAATATCGACGCTTTCCAGAAGTGTCGCAATACCGATGCTACGAAGAACTGTCACAATATCGACGGACGTCACAAGACTGATGAAAATGGAAATCGTTCAAAACGTCAGAAGACCGACGCTTACAAAGCATCGGTATACCGACGGCGGGTTCAATTTAAAAAAAAAAAAATGAAACTTTAAAACAGGACAATAAATCTCCAATATTTGTTATGAATTGTGGGCGTTCCAATTGTTATGAACATAATTCGACCGTGAAATATTAATACCTCCATTGAACCTTAGTTAGGACAACAATAGTCGACATATATACACATGGGGCCCAGCGCTAGCGGCCTTTCCACATCCAACGGTGGATAATACGTCGCTCTGGCCTTGATGATCCAACGATCCAACTGGATATTGCGCGAGTTAGTTGCATGATCGTTAACTCGCGATGAGAGTGGGTTTTCAAAACCGCTCAAGGCCACGTGTCGGCCTATGACATTGATCACATCCAAATGGGGAATACCGCTTACCGTATAAAGGCGGCGCGATATGCTGAAAACTCGTCTTTACTGTGCGGTCCTCAAGGTTCCGACTACTCTTACTCCAGGTTCCATCTGCTTACCAACACCTTACTACCATTGAACTCTACCTTTTTTTTCATCCTTCACGCGTCCATACCAAAAAAACTCGGGCACAACCATCTCGAGGAGACAGGACACATTACATATGCCACGGTTTATGTCTTATGGTTCCGACAAGGTTAATATTGACTCTGCAAATTGATACACCGGTCCTTGGTTCATTCAATCGCCTACACATTCACAACACTCATTACGAGGTTTTACATAGCTGATGGAGGTTCGAGCACAATATCTCCTTGCTCTACCACAGCGCACGTGAATGTCATTAACCTAATTCACCCTCTGTTCACACAACTGATTATAGAGAAATTCCCCAACTATTTGACACAGTTATTTGTGGAATTCACCAATGCTCATAAGTCCTGAGTCATTAGCTCTTGTTCCACCGAGAACTCAACCAGTCTATATGCACATAACCTCATCATAGGGTTTCTTAATTACCACGGGATTTCAATTATCTTTCACCAGGATGCGTACATATATTCACACATAGAAAACTTACTCAATCAACGCACATATAATACTAATATATTCCTTATATAAATGAAATTTCTTACAGTCTCCTGGTCCTCGGCTAGATCTTCGATACAATGGCCTCCTCTTCCCTATGTAGCTCTATGCAATTATCTTTGTAGGTCTTCTGTGTAGGTCTATCAACTTTTTCACAGAGGTTTATTCTTATATCAATTACAATGAATCGATTCGAATTTCTCAATGACTCATGAACTTTTAAATTCCTAACTCTGAGACTAATGCTCTGACAGAAAGAGACAGACTCCTAGAACTAGCTTAACTTCTCAAACTGACTATCTCTTCAGGTGCCCATTAATCATTCGGGCAGTTACATTTTCTCTACAAATTAACTAAATTAGCTCAACTATGGATAATTTCATAGGGAAATAAAACATGAGACCCCCCTTTACATTTATTTATGTACAAAATTTGTCTTGGGCCTAATTCTCCTGCATCAGATAACATAGTGAGGGGCTAAATTTCCAGAGCTTCCACGCATCTGTAACATCTTCGGAGCATTTTAATGTGGTTTAGCTACCCTTGTCACTCAAATTGATAGTAGATTAAAGATGACAGATGTTTTCAGCATAACAAGAGCCATTTCGGGTTTCATTGGAAACATTATTTAGAAAACACAGTTTGTGCAATAAATCTTCATACCAAAGTAGCATATATTCAGTTTCACAATGACCTAATGTCATCATGTACTCAACAAGTCAATTGTTGCAGTGTCATACAACCTCAAGCCTCAAACATCTTTACAAGTGAGCATTTTAGGTCCGATTTAGAACAAACCTGTTAGATATTTTACTAAAATCAAGTTACATTCTAATGCTCATTTAATATAGAGATTAAGATTCTGAATCTATGATGTTACTATTGTTGCCAGTATTTTTATTGTACTTGTGCCATACCCAACTCCACTAATAGTAATAGCAATGTTGAATCCTGACCAGTCTCCATCCATGGGATTTTAATGGCCCTTAGATGTGAGATTCACATGCAAAATTGAATCATTTCATAGAATGACTCCACTGCATATTACTGCCTTTCAGCTATGGTTGAGTATCAATTTTACCAATTTGGCCAGCACATCAAATTTCAAAATTTGAGTCTAACCCTAAGTGCATAAAATTCTGCAAAACCCACTTACACAACACAGTCTAGGAGGGGTTAACATGCCTATGAAGTATTTAAACATTGTTGAGCGCTAAGAATAGTTGGACTTTGCCAACTAACCAAACTCACTTTTGACCACTTCTAGTAACTTTAGCCTGTAGATTCTCTCATAAAAAGAAAGCAGGTGGTCCAATAAAGGGAAGGGGACTGGTTGCATGTTTCATTCCCTTTTTTTTGTTAGCTGAAAGCTTTCCAAGAAAAATAAATCTACTGAAGCATGAAATTTATTTTGTTGTTGCCCCAACTACCACTGATATACATCACAATGTGGCATAGTTTACTATAAGCCTCTATTGAGAGTGGGTATCACTAAATCCAAGTAATTCCCCTCATCCCTTAAAATACACCTCTAAATATAACTAGAAATTTCAAATAGTTAGTAAAGGAAAAGTAAAAAGATATAACAGATCTGCATTGAGCCAAAAACATGTGCATTCACAACAAAAATGGGATGGATAAAACTTAAAAACAATTATGGACTTTGACAAAAAATCGTCTTATGCATACAAAATGAAATAAGCATTGGCATACTAATATGTTTACAAATTTAAGGACAGGTAGAGTGAGTCTCCGAGCAAGACAGTTTCATGTGGAGACCCTAGATCCTTGTACCCATAATATCTAGTGACTTAAAAAATTATTGCCAAAAAAATGCCATTGCTATGCATGTAAGAACACCACCTGTATAATGAGGGAGATGAAATATTGTCTGAGAAGAAGATTTATACAGAGTGGTCCAAGATTTTGTATTTATGGAAGATACAACTGATTTTGGCATGAAACATGTATCCAAGATTTCAATGTGCCTTATTTCAGAGCCCATTGATGATTTACTATGAAACCTAAACTTTCAAAACAAACACATTGAAATTACAGGATCTCCATCACGAATATCATAAATATTAACTGTCTTTTTGGCACTGGCAGTAAATACCATAAGAGGCCCACATGGCCTATACCACCAATGTTGATTCTCTGGCACAACATTTGCAAAGCCAAAATTTCTCCTCGAGACATCCCTCTCTGCCAAAACTGGAGAGATGGTACTGGACGTTGAAGTGAAGGCCTCTGATTCAGTATGGAATGCCATAATTTCTTTATTATAAAATTCCCATGAATAGAAACCTGAGTCCAATGTACAACCTGCAGATGCTTCCACAACATATTTACCAGAGTGACCATCTGAACCAGCTGCTCTGGTCAACCAACAATCACCCCACATGTTTGGGGTAAGCCCATATGGAGCTTTATATTCAGCCTTCTCCTGGAGATTGGAAAAAAAACAATACTAAGTATTACTCATACATCAACTACCCTTTATGTTAAGGGAAAATTTAAAGAGTGCCTAAATATTCTTGAAATCCCAATCATAGTTTCTAGAAAATTGCAACAGTTTTTGAAATGAACTACATCCTATTTAAACTACATCAAATATTTAGGCAAATCATTTTTTTAAATAGAAATTGGTGAATTTTATTTCAGATATGGAAATTTAAACCTTGAGAATAATATAAACCCCAGATCTTGACTATTTAAGCGTTTACTTGGTTTTTCGGAGACCTGACCATAGAATCAAATGAATCCTGCGAATCCTGCGAAATAATAAACAATAGTAAGGCCATTATTTATTGGTTTTAAATAGTAAAAAACATGCAACAAACCCACATAATTAGTAAACTATTTAAATACGATAATTTCTACATATTAAAATATAAAGTTATAACATACCAGCTCATACTCGAACATAACATCTGTATCAATATTCTTCTTTTGTATCTTCTTGATCTTCATCCAACTGATCGACATCTATACCAACATATGATTCAGAAACGGTGTTGAAATGATCGACCATGTCATCATCATCATCAATTATGTCATTTTCAATAATATCCTCATCGACATCATCATCAATAATTGTTGCCTCATCTCCTATGCCTGGTTCATCTTCTAAGATATCTTCTTCGTCTGTCAATGCATCTTCCTACTCATCTGCCACTGCATCATCTTCTTCTTGATCAATATCTTCTTCTTCCTCTATAGTATACTCTACTGGCCTTCCTCTTGGATCATATATAATAGTAAATGACCATTCGTTCTCACCTGGAACCTCTGAGTAAAATACTTGTTTGCATTGGCTTGGAAAAACATAGCAATTTTTTCCTGCTTCAAACTGTGATCTTTTAACCATTGGAAATCCATTTTCATGTTGAATAAGTGTTCTATCATCATCACGTACATTCATTCGTAGCCTATACCATTTGACGTCGAACAAAACTATTTTGAAGGAATTAAAGTCACACTCAACTATATCATCTAAGAACCCATAATATCTATTTTCATATTCTCGAGGATGTCTGTCACTCCTGGAGGAAACATTAGTGACCTAGAATATTGCAGTTATCCCACTATCAGAAGTTTTCCTATTATCATCCAACTGTTTAACGCGAAATTTATGACCATTGCACCACATAGCCTTGTGGTGTTTCAACTGCAATATGTCAAACATGAAAAAGATGCATTCTCAATTAATAATTAATCATATAATTTACACAGCATGAAAATTAACTGAAAAATCAAACTTGTTGTCTCATTATAAATATAGTATAAAATAAGTAATGAATAAAATAGGTGAATTAATTGCTTACCTTTCTATCTTTCAAACCATATGCTAAATCGATTTCCCTGTTCATAACGTTTCCATCTCCACTACGATACACTTCTCTAATCAATTCAGACAGTAGTTGCCATGATAACCTACTATTGTTACGTTCTTTGCATGTTTCAATCCATTCACTCATCCACTCAAGATTGTTTGCAATGTATAAAAGTAGTGCCTCATAATCTTAAGCACCTGAATTAAAAAACAATAATTCACCAATATTAATAAATATTACTTATATTCATGGTAAATTATACTAATTAATAAACTATGAAAGAATAAAACCTAAATGAATATAATTATCATATACATGATGTAAAAAAATGAGACATTATATTTATTATACATAATAAATATTTTACCTCTCACTTTCTTCATTCTAACTTTTCCCAACAGGTGCTCCACTTCAAATTTTTTGATGGAGTTCACATCCCAAATGCAATCCACCGCCTTGATGGCTGGCACAACTAATATAGGAAGATAATGACTAATATACACCATGGATTGATATACCACATATCCCTCCACCATAGAACCCTCAGGTCATGCTCTTTGTCTAACCAAAGCCTTCAAGGATTTCAAGTGCCTCTCGACCATCCACATTGACCTTGTGTGTACTGGTCCACACATTTCAATCTCCTCAACTTGGTGTATCAAGTAGTGTTCTTGTGCATTGAAAAATGTTGGAGGTAGATACTTTTGCATTTCACACATTAGCCGAGGAATTTCTCTCTTCCAATACTTTATTTCATCTTGATGGATTTCTTTCAATGAAAACCATCTGCAAATCATTACACAAGGTTATTTCAATGAAAAATAATATATATTTCATTACAAGTAAATTAATACATCATTTCATCAAGTACGAAAATAAATTATAGCAATTAGATTTTGCGTATAAATCAAAACTACTTACCTCATGTATTTACTAAGACGATATATAACTTGTTTGACATTGTTGTGGAAGTCGTTTGGGAGAGATACAGGTAGAACATACTATAACAATAAAAAATGAATCGTTATTGGTTTCCAAATTAAACATAAAAAAGGAAAATTTAAAATATGTATTCAGGCAATAACATACAAAAACGTATACCAAAAAAATTACCTTAACAAAGGTATGCCAATCATGTGTTTTCACCCCACTAAAGTTACCTTTCTTCGTTAAGATATTATTTATGTTTGAAGCAAAACCTGTTGGAAATTTAATTCTTCTAATGACCTATTTTACATCATTGCTTTTTTGTTCTATTAATAACCATGGAATATTATTATAATTTTGACCTCCATTGTTATTTGATTTGTCGATCACACTCATGGAAAATTTTAGGGGCTAATATTCAGAGGTGGGCTAGTTTTCCATGATTTTTCCAAAAAAAATATTCACCAATTTCCATTTTTTATAAAAATTATTCACCCAAATTTTACAATATAAAATTATTTTACGTTAAAAATCGCTAGCATTATATAGAGTATATATAAAATCATTATAAATTTGAATAATTTTACAAATACATCAACACATTTTTTATAGTTTTCATATTAGGGACTAGTGATATTCGCCAATTTTTTAAACTTCAAGGTAATTTTCCATCCTTAAAGTATTCCCTGATCACACTTTTCATTACATGATTCGATTTCTCAATTTCATCACAAATTTTGTCAATTTTATCTCTATCATGCGCACCATCTATGGTTTGCCATAACGTTTCTATCACATTCTTCCCGACATGCATTGTATCAAACAAATGAGCTATTTTTAGGTCCTCATAGTAGGGCAACCTCACGAATTGAGAAGGATAACATTTCATTCCAGGTGGAAGTACAATATTAGTACCTTCACGGCGACGATGACCTTGATATCAAAGAATAAAATAAATTAGAACAATATTAATTATAAAATACAATAAAATAAATTCATTAGTTAAAACAAAAATTCCAAACATTACATAAACAAATAATATATATATATATATATATATATATACACACACACACAAATTACGTACCAGCTGCTCGATGATTATTAATTTTGTTATATTCCAACATCCACAACTGAGGTGTCATTCTTCGTGGTTTTAATCTAGTTTCTTCTTTATCATTGAAAAGATGTTTTTCAGTAGTACGATACTTATGGTTCCTAGGGAGGAAGTGCCTAAACTCATCAAACACCATCTTTCTTAAGTCTGGCGAATGACGATACTTCATCTTAGGGCCACAAACTGGACATGAAAATCTACCCTTTGTTTGAAGACCTGCAATAGATGGATCAATAAAAATTAATATACTATGAGATAATTTTTAAAACATGCAATATGGTATATCTAATTTAGATAATTATGTATTATATTAGAGTGCAATGAAATATTACACACCACAAACATGTGTTAGTCCTGGGGCATCATGAATTGTCCATACAAGCATTCCACGACATTGAAATCTCTTCTGCTTGATTGGTTTAGTGATGTCATACATAGTGATGCCATGCCATAACTATATTAGCTCATCGATAAGAGGCTCAATATATACATTCATATCTTTGACTTGTGCCACAATTATTCAAAATTTATATATATATATATATATATTTATGCAAACAACGAGAGAAATGAAAATGTTACATTCAAAAAAATAATGTATCAAATACCTAGAATAATCATAGTCAACATTATGTGCTCCCTCTTTATTGACATCCAAGGAGGAATGTTATTGTTGATAACGAAAATAGGCCACATTGAGTAAGTAGATCTAAGCTCTCCGAATGGATTAACACCATCAGCTGCCAATGAAAGCCTGACATTACGAGGTTCATTTTTAAAATCTACATATTTTTCCTCGATTTCTCTAAATGCAGAACCATCTGCAGGCATTCGAAGAACACCATCTCCACTTCTATTCTTTGAATGGTAATCCATAAACTGTGCTATGCTATTACACCTGACCATTCGCTGCAAACGTGGAATTATGGGAATGAAGAAGAACCTTTTGAGGCACCTTTTTGGTTAGTTGATCTATTTGATATCTACTGGTACCACATTTCGGACATTCTACTTTCAACGCATGTTCTCCGTAATATATAATATGATTTTTAGGACATGCATCTATAGTTTTATATTCCATTCCAAAGTGTTTCATAACAACACATAGATCTCAATATGTTCGAGGTAAAGTATTTGGCGATGGTAACAAATATTCACCCAACAATCTACAACATAAACAAAAACTAGTGTCTTGTAAAGATTATTAATCATATATATATATATATATATATATATATATCATAGTTATTAAAACCAGAATCGGTGATCGGACCGGTGGAACTAATGAACCGGGTTTCGAACCGGAACTGGTCTAACCGGTAGCAGTCAGATCTCAATGAACCGGTTTTAAAAAGAATACATTAAATAATTATTTTTTAATAAAAAAAAGACCTATTTTTAAGATTTGCAACCATGATTCCAAGCCAATAGAGACAAAATATGAAAATTTTTCTCATTTATATACCATTAAAAGGTGAATATATCAAAATGGCACCAAATGCAATACATATCATCGAAAAATACATAAGCAAACTTGTTGAAGTAATGTATCAGGTTTCTTTTATATTATTCACTATGTTTTATTGCTGAGTTAATATTATAATATACAATCTGTCCCTGCTCAGATCTGTTGTTAATTCATTGTATCATCCTTAAAGACAATTCTGGTTTTAGTATATATATATATATATATATATATATATATATATATATCAGACCAGTATTTTGAAGATCGTGTATTCTTCATTATCTATGTTTGCTTGGAAATAAATTTCTAGAAAAACATCTACAACACTTAGAGGTATTGAATTGGTTTATGAAACCCACTATTAGTGCTATTTGTAACAAGTTGAGAGAGCATTACAACTTCAGCAGTCTGCTCACAATGTGTTTGATGAAATTTATCACTGAAAAGATTCATTAAAACCCTGAAAACTCAGTGGCCAGTTTAGTGCATTTCCAAGCAGGAATTTTCTAGTGGTCAATTTATTATTGCAAGTCAAATTTTCATTAGGTTGTATGTTGTTGTCCCTTGAGTGGCGTCATACCATTTGCATCATTCTTGATGCCATGATCAAATTGCTTGTATGCTGTGTAAAAGGTTTTGTATTTATGTTGTTGCTATGTGTGAGCAGAGAGAGAGGGTTTGACAGTTCCTAGCTGAGTGTGAAATAAGGTTACTGCTAATTGTTTTGAGAACAGAAATTGTCATCAAGTACACTTGATGAGTTGCATGCTGCCAGGGATTTTATGCTAGCCATCCTTGTATTTATCAGTCAACATGTGTATTGTTGCTGCTATAATGTGTTGAGTATGAGTTATTAGACAAGTTTGTTGCTAGTATAATAGAGGAATTTGCAGCTTATGGAGGAGACACTGAGGAATTTGCAACTCATGGAGGAGCACCTAACCGGCCGGTTAAGTACGAAACCGGCCGGTTTATGCATAAACCGGCTGGTTCCGTACTTAGCCGACCTGTTAGGTCTGGTTAACCAGCCAAAACAGGTGAGAATAGGCTATTGACCGGGTTGCAAGGCCGGTTCCAACCGACAGCCCTCCTGACTGGTCGGTTTGACCAGTTACCAGTTCATCTGACTCACCATACAAGTCTTGGAGCATTTGATGTGTCCCATCATTAATATGAATTGTCTCATTACTGTCATCATGATCTACCTCCATGGGATCATTAAAATTACCTTCATCATTCGCTTCATGTTCCTCACCTTGTACAACATCATTTCCAATACTAATATTTGCTGGAATATTTTCTTGTACTCGTGCAACATCATGTAATCTACTACTATTTAGTTGTGGAAGCTGGTTGATCATCTGCAAAACGTTGGGAGGCAACTGTCCCTTTATGAAAATTACAAACATTAATAATTAAAGATTATTGCACATATAAAAAATATTAAAATAATATAAAATTTTACGATATAATCAAAATGAAGATAGATAATGAAGATAGATAATTAATTACCACGGGACGATATTCATTCAATCCACCATCAATGTGCCCATATTTCCTACAATGCATTGTTGTTGTTGCTATTAAAACTCTAACATTATTCCTCATACAACATTTTTTACAAGGGCAATAAACTCTACCATCACCCCTTTCACACTTTTGAATTTTTTTTCCACCTCTAATGTTTTCTTTCATTGATGCAAATTATCCTATAAAGAAAATAATAAATATCTCTCAATGGTGTAGAAAACCCAAGAATTGTTGAACTCAATGGGAGCTCAATATATAAGCAAAATGAAAATAAAAGTGGGCATTTTACAAATTGTGAGCTTTTTACAAATTATGGGCTTTTTACAAAATTGTGGGCTTTTTACAGATTGTGGGATTTTTACAAAATTGTGGGCTTTTCAAAAATTGTTTATATTTTTAATAAAATGTGGGCTTTTTACAAAATTGTGGGCTTTTTACAAAATTGTGAGCTTTTTAAAAAATTGTGGGCTTTTTAAAATTGTGGGATTTTTTTATTCTTAATGAATTTTTTGTAGAATACTAAACAGATTTGTCCAAAATTTGAGATGCAAACTATAGTCTCTACTACGTTTGGAAAATTGGAGGTTTATAAAAGATAAATTGCGAACATAATTGTACCACTATGATAAGAAGCTGTCAGAAGAATTCCTTCTGCTTCACAAATGTGGAACTACCTTAAGAATGCTTATGGTTGATATAAATATTAGAGCATTGTAGTTAAATGTAGTAGTTATGCTAAAATACTAAATAACATCTTCATATACTGTACGAATGCACCAAATTAAAGTTGTACCATTACTAAAGATAAATGGCCAAAAATAGTCAATTTTGATTTCGTGAAGTTATGTCTTTCTTGGTAGAAAACCGGGGATAGGATGGAAAATATGAGAGAACTATGTTCCAAGGACTAAATAACCAAGGCCAACATAGTTTTGCCTTGAATCGGAGACAAAAAAAAGATGCCCAAAAAGTGTTTGAGAGCACCCATTGAAGCTCCTATATATAGCAGAGTCAACATTTTCCTATTGAACAAGTTTGTATAGTCAAAGCCACAGCAAGATCAGATAGCCACGATCCTAAATGAGAACTAGAGCCAAAGCTAAGACACATCCACGTTTAGCAGAACAAGACAGACATAGAAAAGGATTTGACCACAGAACCAGATCACGAGAGATAGCAAGATTCTTGCTTCTACTGTGGAAATTTAGAAACTGTACAAGGGCTTTGTTTCCAGCAGATTTCATTGTGACAGTAATTTCTATGGTGTTGTAAGCACTCATTAGTAGAATCTTAAAGCCATTATGGAATTCTTTTAACCTGGAGAGGGTTTTCTGTGGTTATAAATCCTCATGTTCAAATTCCATTGTGGATTGGTTGTGTTTGATATTATGTTTCTACTGTTTGCAGTTGAATTTTCGCACAAAATATTATCAGTCTAAAGCGGAGAAATTTTGCGATGTTTCTTTTGCTTCCTATTGTGAAGTATTTCTCTCAGAACTCTACTCGTTGTAACAGAGGTCTTGGGCATAGAATAGGGGACTTGGGTTTTTTGGAATCAAACTTCAGGTTAGGATGCTCATCTGAATAATAGCACAGTGAGCCTTCGCATGGAGTTGGGAGTACCAATTTGAAGTGCAGGTAGGGCATTGTATAATAGACCAGTTAGATTTCTGGACCCTAATACAAAAGTTTCTTCTTCTTTCAAAATGTTTTTCTCGTTTTCTGTAACCAATGTGGGTCCTGTTCTTGTTTCAATTAGGGATGGATTAGCATTTGTTATTGTTCCAGATGATCGCACTCTGGGTAGCCCTGGAGGCTATTTGGGGGTGATGAGTCCAATAGTTCTCAATGAATTGTTTCCCTCGTCGGGGAATACTATTGCAGTGGAATTTGATACTATTTTGGATGTTGAATTCCACGATCCTAATGGAAACCAGTATCTTCAGCTCCAGTACCTATTCACAAAAGAGGGTGCCATAGTCATTCATGCATGCAGAGAGGGTGAATTGCAGGCATTGCAACAGGAGGTGTTGTTGTTGTTGCATTGGCCACTAGATTATTTGTTTGGTTCTATTACAAGCACAGAGTATTGAAAATGACAGATAAATTTAGTTCAGATATTGTGAAATTGCCTCGGAAATTCACCTACAAAGAGCTCAACAACGCTACGAAAGACTTTTTTGAATGTGATTGATAATCGGTAATTGCAAGCAAGGGTAATCCCCTTGTGAAACCCAAATTTCTGAGAATTTTCTAAAACCTGATGACGGAGTCATTGTAATGAACAAGCGCCTAGGTCCATATTACGTCCAAATCTACCAAGAACCAAGATCTATAAAAAAAATCCACAGTATCTGCGAACTAAGAAGAAGAGGAAGAAAATGTATTCTGCTAACATGTTCGAATAGTGGTTGGGGTTTACCACGGCGAAAATTTGACAGAGCCCATGTATCATTTCTTATCATTGAAATTCTAGCAGTATCATTCAACTGGGCAAGCACCTGCCTCAGAGCTCCATGACTGAGGGAAGTATCCCTAAATGTTGCAGAGTCTCCAACAATATTTCCCAAAGCACAAACAACCTTACACGAACACTAGTTGAACTCAAAGTTGGGTACTAGTTTTTTAAATAAAATTCCAAAATTTCAGACATATAAAGATAGTTGGGAAGAATAATTTTATGCCTCTAAAATAAACGTGCTACCTGTTCTCGAACATTATCATTCCTAGAGGTAAGAAGTTCCACAAATATAGGCAGTGCCCCATAATCAATCACAACCTTTGTATTCTCAGAGGCTCCAAGAAAACCCAAATAGGGTCAACCCTACTATAGGAGGAAGGGCCTGGAGTAAGAACTTACCATTTTGCAAGAGCTGAGGGTGAATGGGCGCGTGATATCAAACGTTAATGTAGTTTTTAAAAAAATCATTTTTATGTAGCGCGCATTTGATTTTTGCATTTCTAATACAAGTGACAAACAAATTTCTACAAGAGGTTGAAATTTTTACTAGAATAGCCATGAAAGACTAATTAAAATGGCTTAAAATGCAAGTGGAACTTAAAGATAAATGTAATTTAAGGTTCTCTCCACTAAATTTTTGCAAAAGTGCTTACATTATTTAAGTTATCTAGGATATTTTTTTGTATTACAAAATCAAAATTAAATAATGAAATAGTTGGGAAGTCTTATTGTTTCAAATTAGGACACAATTTTCAAATGGTGATGAAGTTTCATGTGATGATTAACTGACAATATTCTCCTTTCCTATCCTTGAAAAACTATACAAGGTTCCCTGTTGCCACATGAAACCCTAACTCATGTAGAAAAATAACTAGAAAAATAATGACCAAAACGTCAAAAAAAATTGTGTGGCGGGTAAAGAGAAATCCAAATTCCAACCCTGCCTGCCACCTGTTGGTGAGTGGAGGTTATTCACTTTTCATTTACAGCTTACCAGGTTACTCATGTTACCAATATTTTCACATGGCTCACTTTTAGGTGACTACTTATTGTAATTCTTCTTTATAAAGAACAATTGGTAGATAATTGTATTATTTGAAATCTATAACAAATCCAGGCAAAAAAATTATAACAAATTGAAAATTATGCAAAAAAATCACCAGGGCACTAATGTGTGGATACTCTATCATTTCTTAGATCCTCATAACCTACCAACACCTACTATATTGGTATACACATAATATGGCATTTACCTGAAGTATTTCATATGTATCTAGAAGTAAATAAGTTGTATGACAATTGTTATGGCAGATATAAGATGTGTATTATAGTTTATATTTCAATTTTTCTTAAGTAGCATGCATGTGCGGTTCATATAGTGACTAAAATTACCAAATATATTTCAGTGAAGATGTGAATATGATCTCTCATTAGGTCCTAATTACTTAAAGCATCATTAATTAGCTTTCCAAAAGAATAAAATATGTTAACAAATTAGTAAAAACTAGGAAAACAAATCATGCTTTAAAAAAATATGGCACAACGAGTCACACTCTGAGATTTATTTAATTACTCTTCAAGTGTCGCTACAACATATATATGATCACCATTACCATAGAAATGGGACATGTGACCATAATTTTTGTTTCTCCAATGACATTCCACATCATGAGCATTGTTTAGGGTTGATTGTGTTGATTTTTTTTAAACAAATCATTTATACATTTTATGGAAATTATAGACACAATTTATAATCACATTACAAGATCATGATGTATGAATATTCCTTATAATTTCTTAGATACTCACAACTTAGAAAAACCTAATAGATTGATATACACATCATATGGAATTTACCCCTAGAATGCCACATGTATCCTAAAACAAATTAGTTGTATGGCAATTGTTGATGTAGGGGCATTAGGCTCAAAACAACCTTTGTCCATAAATAAATGTAAAGGGGGGTCTCATGTTTTATTTCCCCATGTATTTATTCATAGTTGAGTAATTTTTAGTTAATTAGAGAAGAAAATGTAACTGCTCGAATGATTAATGGGCACCTGAAGAGATAGTCAGTTTCAGAAGTTAAGCTAATTTTAGGAGTCCGTCTCTGTTTGTCAGAGGGTTAGTCTCATAGTTAGAGATATGAAGAGTTTCGAGCATTAGAGGATTTGATTCGATTCAGGGTTTGTATAAAAATAAGCCTTATAGGCATAATAAGGTAGACCTGCATAGAGAACCGCATAGGGTGCGTAGGACTGTTGTAGAGATAGAGTAGAGGAAAAGGGCCAAGTAATTCGAAGCTCTGGTCGAGCCAAAGTTGTAAGTACTTCACTACATAAATGTAGAATTATTTCAATGGTATTGTGCATTTGTCGAGTTAATTATGGCGTGAATGGTTTCTGTGTCCCGATAATCAACTGTATAGTAGTCTGGAATACATACTTGATAATTGTGGTTTAATGGGGTCATGTATGTTGAAAGAGGAACTGATTCCTTTCCTAAATTACTAGCCTCTGTGCGAGAGGTTCTAGCCTTTCCCGAACCCATTGGATATTAGTTTAACTCGGTGTAAGAATTTCCAGACAAATAAAGTTGTGTGATAACCCATGTTCAGCGCCATGACAGTGGACGGTGTGGCATTGGACAGTGGTATGGCAATGTTGTGGTCGAGAGTCATGTAATACAGTGGGAAATGCCATGGTAGAGAGGGTCCATAGGTCTAAATTATGGATATCCCCACAGTGTAATAGAGAATTGTGCTCGAGCCTTCGATTCAAGGTTCGATCGGTGCTACCACGTACATAGAACCGGCGTGTGAAGGAACCTCATGGACTGCGAGTCCTTAATTGAAGAAAAAAAACTAGTACAGGAAGATGCGAGTCAAAGGAGTGGAGGCAGAGTAAAATAAAATAAAGCTCGTCGGAACCTGGAAGATAAGAGGCAGAACCGTGACCGAAGTGCACAGTAAAACCACTATTTGGAAAATCGACGATATCGCGCAAGTTTGGAGGTGGTAAGCAGAATTGGTGAAAAGGACGTGACATATGTCTCCGTGAGACATGTGGCTAAGGGCAGAATTATAAAACCGTTCTCATCGCAGATTAACCCTTGGGCGTGTTCATTACGCGAGATTTTGTTGTGTCCGTTGGATCCTCCAAATCAGCGCGATGCTCCATCGACCGTCGGATTGAGAGGTAAATTACTGTGGAGCCAAGAATGGTTTATGTATGACCGTTGAGTTATAGACCAAAGTCGAGATTTGTTACGATCTTTGACGATTGGTGGAGATTATAATAAGGAGGACTGTATAATTATGTGAATGGCCGTGTATTTGGTTGAAACCAAGTGACAGAGTTCGAATTGAAAATGTCGACATACATTAAACACCACGGTTGAAATACGAGAGGGTCAAGAAGTTGATACATTCGAATATCAATTCGAATATGTAAAATGAGTGAGCCCAAGGTTTTGGGATTTAATTCCTAAGTGGTTGTATTTATTTGGGTATATATTAATGAGAGTAGGCTAGTCATTATATTCGGGGTGTGTAAAGAGAGGTTGAATGTTGATAGGTATGATGGGGATTATACCATAGAACGTGGGGACTTATAGTATGGTTTAGAGCCATCAAGTGAAGAAGTTCCACATGCGAGAAGGCATGGCATAGGCCTTGTTAGCAACCTATAATATAGGAGTCATAATTTTGACTTGACTATTGGTAATTTTGTAAATTTGTACATACTTTGCCTTCTGCAAGTTGTATTCACATATTTTGGGAAAAAAAAAAAATCAAAAAGAGGGTAAAAAAGTACTAAAAGAACAATCAAAGGACTTAGAGAAAATAAGATACCCCAAAGAAAAAATGAATAAAACATGAAAGTGAGCAAGCATAAATGCCACTACTTTTTAATTTTTGACTATGGCAGAGTGTCAATAAATGCCATTAGTCCATAATGAGTTAAACAGTTCAATCTTAACTTGTCATTGTTTCAATTTCCTTTGTTATAGATAGAGAATAATGAGTTGTTAGACAGTTTAATCCTAAAAATTTAGTAGTTAGGTAGAGAAATAAAGTGAATCCAACAGTTTAATATGGATTCATGGATGAAATAAGTGTAGAATTAGATAGTTTTACTTGCTTTCAAAAAGAATAAATGCTATGAAGGTTGCTAGCTTAAATGCACCTACTACAAAGGAAGAAAAAAATGTTAGCATGGTAATATGGGTAGGTAGAAGAAGGTGAAAAGTCTCAATGTAAATATCATTCATCATGGACTGCAAAATAACTAACTTCCCCTTCCCATAGTCATGAAACATTCTAGACTATCAGTCAGAAAGGCTCAATGCATTTCCTTGAATTTTGTTGGGACCGGACCCAAGGCTCTATCACTGATCAGTTGAAAGTGTGAAATGTCTATATTAATCCCTAAATCACATCATTTACCATTCATGCACTCATTTCCCCTGAAAAATCCTAATTAAAACTTCATTTTTACTTAAAGATACTCTAATCCTCATTTGATTAACTTCCTACATCATTTCAAAGCATAAAGCCCTCAAAATCATATTTTATCCTAAGTCTAAGCGATGAAGTTATTATAATGCAAATTTGCTTTTTAATCTTCACTTTCTTAGTTATATTTATGTGTTTTTGAATATACATTGTCCCCTTGTCATATTAACTCTAACTTATGTATTAACTGCCTACAATTGACCTTTTCCTATTATATAACTCCTTTTATAAATAAATCCCAAAAACCCACTTATTATAACTTAAGCCAAAGTATTTTATTCCCACATGCTTAAATAAAATCCCCCTTAGAACCCCTTTGGCTAAAATTTTATCCATATATTTAATCCCGCCCCTATGGTAATTAAGTTTTCTTGATTTGATTTACCATATAAATAAAATATTCGAAGAAAAAGTTTAAAACATATGATATATATGTTTTAAATCAAAAATCACCCGCAGTTTCATCTAAACTAAACCTCAATAAAAATGACCCTTACCCTTGTATATTTTCCACCCCAAGTCCCTTAACCTAAGGTTAGAACCTTAACCTTACCTTTCCCCTGCATACATCACGCCTAAATCCCAGACCCTAACCACAGTTCGAAGCCTTGGTAATCCTTCCGAACACTTGATTTTCCAATAAGAATAAGTCATTTTTGTATATATGACTAAACCAAACCTTCTCCTGTCGGATTCATTTTTAACCCTCCGATCCCTAGAATCCATTTCATCCTATGGTAATACACTTGCGTGAAATTTTTTAATACATTCATCGCTCCCCATCGTCTAAAATTCCGACCGTCCGATCTGTCCTTCATCTCCCAAGATCAATGGCCCAAAGTGAACCCGATAACTTACCTTTTCCCCACACCTTTCCTTTTGATCATGGTCGTTCGCTCATTGAATCCAGATTTGACAGTGCTAATACATTTTCACGCTCATAAAGTAATCGTTTGATGTTTTGGCAAAGCCGCAAAAAATGGGTGGTTTTTCCAAACCACCCCGCACTTACATGTCGCCACCACATCGTATCGCATTCGAAAAGCTAATTTACACTTACCACCATTTACCTGCATGAATACCACTGGCAGTATTCCCTAAACCTCACCTGTTTAACCCAAGTTTAATGTCATTTAACTATGGTTATACCATCGTTTAATACATTAAAATTATATTTTTCATTCAAATTTCCACCTTTTCGCTTTAAACCTGTAAAAACATTGTAGAACCGTTTTTCCTCAGAATCACGCCGTTTGAACCCTGAGAAACTTTGCAGAGCCATTTTCAACCTACTAGTACCATTTTTCGATGCACATTGCCCTGAATTTCCATTACAAAGTACTGCATTGTCCTTTGTGAAGCCATTTTCAAAAAATTGAAGACTAAGCACCTCTGCAATGTCTTCAACCGAATTCCGCTGGTTCTCCATGTACTTTTCTTCGAAATTGCCCTCTGAGATTTCAAAATTCCTGTCGATTTCAAATAATTACTGAAGTTACTGCAAAAAAGTGTCCATTTTTTAGGGGAAACTCTATCAAAATTTCCCTAGAATCCCTAATTTCCCTTTCTCACAGTTTTTTCCATACCCTGGTCTATTTTGTTGTTGAAATTTATTTTAAATACACGTTCTGAGCTTTAAATTCATTGAATTTCCTAAAAACCCTACTCAGAAACCCCATTTTTAGTAGAAATTCGCAAAGAAACCCCTGTTTCTTGTAAAGGAACTTAGCAAACCACTTAAGCTTGCTTCTTTCATGTTAAAAATGACCAAGAAACAGGTAACCCCCAAGAATGGAGGCCCAAAATCTCAAAAGAAGTCTTCTGCAAATATTCCTCAGCCTAAGTCCTTCAAAATCGACAAACCAACTCCTGCACTCACGACTGATTCTGCAGAAGTGGTCAGACCAGTCTAGCCTCCAGTCATTTCTCCAGATAAAAGCCCTTTAGTTGATCTGGACTATAGAATACTAGACCCTAATGTAGAATTTAACCTCTTGATATCTATAATTGGTGCTATGGAAAATTAGTGGAAAAGGGTGACAAAGATATTCCAATTTGGGAATCCAATTTTCCTAGATATATTGTCCCTTTCACTCATTCTGTTCCTGACTTTATCAGATTATGCCAAGCCTATCATATGCCATAACAAAGATGTATTTTAAACAAATAAAAAGAGATCATGTTTTACATCACTAAAGTGTCGATAAATTCCATGCTGCAAATGAATCATGACTCGAATTCTGCTTCCCTATCAATAGAAGATTTAACCCAAGTATATCTTGACTTGGATTTCAATACTAGATTCAAAATATACCAGAATTTTTGTCCAAATCAAGTTGATATTCCTAAGTTAAATCCTCCTTTCGACACCTTTGATTTCCCAAATGAGACTAGACAAATTGTCTCAATGCTCTCTTTCATACTAGGATACACCAGTGATGAATTCACTGATGTGGCTATCCTAGGTTTTCTGTCAACTCTAAACCCTGGTCAATCACCATCCATTCTATTCAATTTTTCTAGATTTATTGTTGAAAGTATGCATTATCAGTTATCCAGATTATCAGAAGGAGGAGTTTTCAGATACTCCTCTTATCTACTCCACCTCTTCCTATATTATCAAACATATAAGTTTCCAATTGAATGTCAAAAAGTGGATGTGGAAGAAAAATTTCTATCAGTAGTATTTTGGTCATCTATTCTAAGGAAATGGAACAGAGAGTATAGGTTTACAGATTTCAATGACTCATTTATAGCCCCTGCTATGTATCTCTTGGAAAAAGAGGAGATCCCTAGGATCAATGATGAGACAAGAAGAATTCTGCAGTTATTAGAGAGCTACAAAACTGGAGATTGGTATTTATATAAAAATCATACATAAATCAGAGTGTATGGCTCATCCCCGGCCCCATATAAGTTACCCAGATTTGTTACTACAAGAATATTTGCTTTAGAATATCTGAGACAACTATTGAATGTAGATGAAATCAACTTCATAGCTTTCAATAAAAAGACCCAATTTAAGCTGAAAAATCAAATTGGGCCATTCATTGTGAATAACAGAGAAGCTGCCAATGAGATAAATGTCAAACTTAAAGAGTATAATTTCCCATGTAGTTTTACATGGAATTATGACCCACAAGGTATTTTGAGTACAATAAGGGTAAAATGTAAGTTGCATGTTTACTTGCATGATCCTAAGCCCCATATTGAAAGATATGTAAATAAAATTGAATGGGAGCCAAACACCCTATCTAATGATGATTCACAGGCAGTACAGGTAATACAAGTAGACAGTGGCAAGGGAAAACAGATTGAACAGACACAGGTGGCTTCTACAACAAATATACTAATAATATACATAAAAGAGACAAAGAAGGAGATAGTTTCATAGCTGAGACTATTGAGGACAAAAAATTCAGAATTATTTATAGTAAAAGAAGCAATTTAACAGAAGAAGAAAAGGATAAGGCTGTAAATATTGAAACAGATGATGAAGCAACAAGAATAGTCACTGAAGCATTAAAAGAGCTTCAAAATGTAAAAACTGGAACACAACAAAAAGATACAGTCATGAAGGAAAACCAGGCCACTGTTGATTTGCCTCCTTCTTCTGAGGAAAATGACAATATAGAGTCATAGATTCAGATCAGATTCAGACAGATTAAAGAGAAGAATGAAGAGATCAAGAATCAAGATTATTCTAGATTTCTTAAGGAAAAGCCTGGAAACAAAGACAGGCTTCTTTCAGCATTTGACTATTCATCCAATAAATTGGTAATGTCATTCTTGAAGCCTACAGTGTCTGAGCTAAAATAAGTGGCAGATTATTCCAAAACAGATTTTGAAGTGGATGCAGATGCTATTCATGAATTAGATCAAATAGAATTTCATAGGAGCAATACTGAAATGCTATATTCCAAAATTGTCAGTAAAACTATGAAATCAATTAGGCTTGAGAAAACAGTGCTCAACCTCCAAAATCAAATGAAGTTGGACAAAGCCTCACTATATGCTAACAATTTAAGAATAAAAGCACTAGAAGATATAGTGATTGAAGCAGGGGGTGACCTAGCCAACATTGAAGGGGAAAAAGTATTAATTAAAAATAAAAATGAGGATATAGCTCCTCTTAGAAAACAGTTGAAGTTACCTCAGAGTGAAAACTCTCAAGCAAAAAATGTTCTACAGCAAAAAATAGAGAATGATGAATTAAAGCAGCTTGTTCATCAAAGGATAGATCAGATAAAAATAATGGAAAGTCAAACAGAAGATCTAATGAAAGAGAATGAAGAACTAAGAAAAGCACAAACAATAGTCATCTCTACAGTGATCCCCACTATAAACACTGCTATACCATCTACTTTGGCAGAACACTTGGCACCGAAAGGAGTACTGGCAACTGTAGTGCCAATTACTTCTCAGGAAATCTCTGCCTCTTCTTCTTCATCCTCACAGAGGAGCACACTACAAGACCAAGCAGCCGTGATCAAATCCATGGAGGACATATCTATTAAAGATAAAGATATTCTTAGTTTGAAAGGAATTATTAAAATTTAGAAAATTCCAAAAATGATGCCTTGATTACTTCTAAAGGACATGAGCAAAGGGCCGATCGACTACAAGAACAGGTAAAGATTCTGCAAGCACAAGTAAATATTAGAGATCAAGTGGCCTATATAAAAAATCATTTATGGACCAAAATTATTGAAGGCATTTATTCACAATGGCCTTCAATTCGGATAATTTATGAACAGAGGGAGTTACTTCAAGTTGCTAGTGAAGAGATTGACAAGACTAAGAGGGAAATTGACAATAAACTAGCCCAAGCAATCCAACTCATATCTTTTTTAAACAGTAAAAATAGGGAAGAGTTGGAAGAATTGAAAATTGTTGATAGAACACAAACCATTCTTCAAATAAAAAAGGTCCTGAACAAAAGAAACATAATGAGTAATCTAGAGGATCGGTGTAAAGACATGAATGTATCCATCTCAAGATTTTTAGCCAAATACAAAACATTGTCAGAAGCAGGTTTGCCCAATATTCATGCATTGAATGACAAGTTAATGCCTTAGAAATATTATGATCTAAAAATCATAAATCATGCAAAAGAGCAAGCCAGACAGCCACTGCCTCAAGGATCACCAACAGGCAAAATACTTCTTCAGTATTTTGAAAATCTGTTCTTTTTAGATAATGAGATCAGGCATATGTTCACTATCAAGCCTAACTTTTCCAAGTATACAGAGGCAGATGAAAGTTACAAAAAATTGAAGACTATGAATATCCCCTCTACAGAAAAGTGGCAAGAATTCACAGATCAGCTGTGAATTTAATGGATAAAAAATAGGAAAATCACTTGGAAATTCATTTTTTACTGTTACCTCAAATGGTAAAAATACAGGGTTAAAGTGTATCAATAGGTGAAAGAGTATCAGTGAAAATAAAGTTATTGTTGGTTAATTTTTAATTACCACTGCAACACAGCTCAAATGAGATGAATAAAGAGTATCATCATTGAAAATTAGAGGAAAGGAAAGTTCTTCAACCACTTTCCATGATAAGATACACCTAATGCCAGCAGTACACACAACACAACAACAATCAGTTCAAATTAGAATAATCAGCTCTATTTTTGCTTGTAAAAAGGTAACAACTTGCAAACTGTTTTGCACCTATCCCTCTTTTTAAGTTTTCTTTCCTATTTTTTATTAAAACATTATCTCAATTCTTGAGATATTTTGTAAACATTTTTTCGTACAAATACTTCACAATTCAAAGTATTCAGCGTGAATAAAATTTGTCAAGACAACTATAGTCTTATTTGCTGGTTATATTGAAGTTGGTGAGTCAATTAGCGAAAGCAGCAGACTAGAAAGAGATCAGAGACATCATAGCTAAGGATTCTCGTGGTGACAAGATAAGTCTCGTTTCTTTCCTTGTTTTCATTGTATTTCTATAAAGTTTACATTCATTCATATTATGTTTTTCTAGTCTATAATGATCAACAAAGGAAAAATTAAACAGGATTAGTGATAATAAGTTCCCTGTTTCAAAACTTGTTGGCATTTTAATGTTTTCTACTTGATAACCGGACCATAGAATTCTTAATTGCTCTAGGTCCTAGTTAGATCCTCTTCTTCAATCTTCTTATCTATAGCTTAAGGATTTTTAAGTGCCCTTTTGCTCAGATTCCATCCACTCCACCAAATCAAGCCTATACATAGCCTTAGAAGGTCACCTATCTTGCCCTTAGCACATTTGCATCTCTGACCCTTATTTCTTAGTTCTTCTTGCCTAGAGAGTTGACTCCATTGCCCAATATTTTGGTAGATCCTTCTGGTTTACCTTTAAATCTCTTTATTCCCACCAATCTTTTAAAATCAAACCCAAATACACAATCATAGCTAGCCTAATATCTGTTACTAAAACAAAGCTAAATCATACGAAGAGATCCCTCTCTGGAGTTCAAGAAGGCTAGATCTTGAATTCCCAAAGCGGTTCTTGGTTACCCCTGGTGTTCTTAACTACAAAAATCCCCATCCCACAACCTGAGAATTACTAGGGTGATAAAAGGCCTTGGGGGTATTATGATCCTTGGAGGAAACTCCCACAGCTAGAAGAGTTGACAGAGAAAATTGGATCGAGTACAAAGGTGTGGCAGGTGGGTTTTACCATGCACCAATTGTTATGGTGCATATATGATGTGTATTACAGTTTATCTTATAATTTTTTTGAAGTAGCATACAACAATTTACATAGTGATATGAGAACCACTCTCTAGAGTATACATCGATTTTGTACACATGGTTTTTCAGTTGCTTTTTAATATATATCATTGGTGATGATCACATGATTATATAATGAACCATTAAGTTGAACTATGAAATTATTCCTCACAACACACACAGACACATATTGATGAATTAATAATTTTTCTCATATGATTTTTTTAATCTATTTTGAAAAAAAATAAAAAATTATATATAACCATTTCTAAGAAGAACAAGAGAGAATTCCTTACCATATCTTCGTAAAACATATAATAGCAAGAAAATTAATCTATTGAAATTTCATTTCCAAACATATTCATGGAGTAAAATGAAGATTAAAAGGAGATATTCATGGATTTACCCATAACATCACCTCATAATTAAGAATGTAAATGTACAATATTGATGATACATAGGTTAGGAGAAAATTAATCTATTGAAATTTCATTTCCAAACATATTCATGGAGTAAAATGAGGATTAAAAGAGATATTTATGAATTTACTTATAACATCACCTCATAAAAGTGTAAATGTACAATATTGATAAAATTTATTTATATATGATAAATAATAAACCTTTATCTCACATGTATCATATAATCTTATAAACAAACAATTGCACCGGGGGTGCAAGGGAACGCCGAAAGCAGGAGGTGTGAATCATTTTGTGCTATATGAGGGGTAAAATGTGTAATAACTGAAGGAGCTGAATATTTTGTTCGTTTGGGACGATATGGAATATTGGATTTTATTTTTAATAAAAATAATAATTATTAATTTAATATTATTTAATTTTAATTTATTTTATTTTATTTTTATTTTATTTATTTATTTATTTATTTTAATCTTATTTTATTTTATTTCTATTTATTTATTTATTTTATTTTTATGTTTTAATTAAAAATTTTATTTTATTTGTATTTTTAATTTTATCTTTATTTTATTTTATTTCTATTTATTTATTTTATCGAAATAGTGTTGAGTATTATTGGGAGCTTCTTGTCAAAGGCTCAACCTATGGTCTCAACCATAGTCAATTTCATTTCCCTTTTACACAAATGGTTATAAAACCATGCACCCAAGGTATACTGCTTGTGTGGGAGTGCTTTACCTTCACTATATGGTTATGAGCCCATACATATATAGTAAATCAACATATATCATTTAACCCGACATTCACCTTGTACTTATGGTCCACCAAGCTTTCGCCTTCAACTATGCAAAAATATATATATATATGTTTTGTGGGAGTGCTTTACCTTCACTATATGGTTATGAGCCCATACATATATAGTAAATCAACATATATCATTTAACCCGACATTCACCTTGTACTTATGGTCCACCAAGCTTTCACCTTCAACTATGAAAATTTATATATATATAGGCCTAAGTTCTAATGCATATACCATTTCTTGAAATTTAATCATACCATTCAACTTCATAAGCCTCGATTGTGATTAACCCCGAACCCTATATAATATTACTCAGCCCCACATATATTTCATATGGGTGCTAACTTCGCAAACGCATTGATATAGGCCTACCACCTTTATGTTTTCGTTTTGAATTAAAATCACGGCATATAAACGGATGCTCAGGCCCACGTTCATATAAACACACCTTGCTTAAATGTTGAGCGGATCCAATGATCCATATGGCATCACTCCCCAAGTGTTAATCAGACGATCACTGAGCAATTTTATGTTTTTTTTCTCACCGAGCGTTAATGCTCAGAAATAACGCGAAACTCGCTGTTTTGCAAATCCACTTAGGGACACGTGGCATTTGCTTTGTGGTATCACGTTTTTTTATTTCAATACAACTTACCACTAGTGGACCTGCTCGAAAACCATAACCCATTCCCGAATACCACCTTTACTGTTTATGCATCGCAGTTCCGTTTCATCTCCGCTTCGAGGTTCCGCTTTAAAGTTTCAACGCCAATTAACTCTGGTTTATTCCTGGTCCATAGAGATCAAGCTACACCATCGATCATCCACTTAACAAACCAACGTTTTTTGCTTCAAACAGGGGGGGAGTAAGCTTTAGGCGAATTCCACCATCCTTTAATAGACAGAGCGTGGTTATACTTGCTCTTTTAACAGGGCCTTATTCAATTTTTCTCAATTTCTTATGCAGAATGCAAACACAATCCCTTGTTGAAATATTTGAAAATTCCAGAACAATAAATGGAGAATAAAACTCCCCTCTTCAACATACAGAAAATATTAAAAATTTCTTCATGGGAGACAGAGTTCAACACTTTGAAAAATTTCTATTCCATTCATTAACTCAAAAAAAAACTATTACAAATTTTCCTCTACCAGAGGAATTACAAAATGGTGACTGCTGCTATGACACATTGCACAAAAAGTCTTCACTGTTTCACTCAGAAACACACTCTGTCTCTATTCAAAAAAATGAAACGCACTGTTGTGCTATTCAAAAAACTTTTACAACACTCTGCTGTGCAATCCTCAAAACTTTTAAACTTTCTAATGTATATGTTTTAAAATAACATAATACGCCCTTTTTCCTTTTACATTAGCCTTCGTGCTATTTTAAAACACATGTTATTACATATAATAACAAAAAAAAAAAATATTAAACCAGACCCATTTAAAGTATTCGGGGCCCACATTACAAATGCCAAAAGTGAAATATTTGCGCATATGTTATATATGAGCCAATGGTTTAAATAACTATCAGGCGGTGAAACAAAAATTATAACAAAATATCAATAAAACTATATCATACGTCTGGACTTCAAAAAAAATAAACCGGATTTCAATCACAAATTCGCGTTCCAAAATAGCCTGTTGATGTCACCCTAATTTGTGACGTGAAAACTTCATAGAATACGCCATATAAAAATTCGGGTCTGTTTTTTGACTTTGCATATGGAGGAAAAATGTGACACGAAAATCAAATTAATTATGCCCTATAATTTTTCGGGTCCGGAATTCCACAATGCAGACGGGCTAAAAAATAACGCAATCGAATTTCCTGCTTCCACGTGGATGGATGATTTGGTCTGTGGTCTGTGGGACCACATTATTCTGAATTAAAATATCCCACGTTTACTATTAAATTTCTCTATTTCCAAAACAATACAGCACTCTGTTTTAAGTGTGCAGGGACTGTGATTTCAAAACCAAAATTGACTGTTCATCAATTTTAGAAAGCGACTGTTTGACAGAGCCATTCAAACAGATTTAGAAAGCGGCTAGAGGACAAGGTAGTTGAAATTAATATTTCAACATCCCTCATTCACTGAGAATACCCTCCTTGGTGCCTTCTTCATCGGACTACGATGTGTTCATCAATAGTCGTGAACCCAATGTCCGTTTCTTCACTAGGCATCTTCACAACAGTCCTGTTTCTAGAGGATAGCGAGTCTTTCTCGACAACATAGAATTGTAGGCTCGACAATCCATACCTTCACAAATCAAAGACGCAATTAAATGAGCCACTCTCATTATTACTATTTTCTCTCCAAATTATGCACAATCACAAAGGTGCCTCCATGAACTACTCCTTGCACTACTCTGTAAGCCGACTGTTTTTGCAAAGGCATATAAGTGTCGTTTATTGCATATAAGTGTCATTATACCGATGGAGGCCAAAGCGTTGCTATTGTGACGGATGCCTCCAAACGTCGAAATTACGACACTTAGACATTGTGTCACAATTGCGACGTTTGGAAGCAGTCGTCGCAATAGCGACGCTTTGGGGCATAGTGTCGCAATTGCGACGTCTTCCTCCAAACGTCGCAATTGCGACACTTTGTCTAAGTGTCGCAATTGCGACACTTTTCTCTAAACGTCGGTATAGCGATGGTTTCGGGTGGGATTGAAATTTTTTTGGGAAATTTATGACATTTGGTTAAAAGTGTCAGAACCAAGTGTTGGAATTTTCCCCAAATGTACTAGTGTCAACCTTGCAGCAGAAGAAATTGGCTCGAATTTAGCACCCCGGAAGGGAAAGGAAAAGGAAAAAAGGAGAAAGTGGGTTGGTGGCAAGCCTCATACTTCCCCTCAAATCTTGAATTCCCCTCGGAAGGTGCCTAAGAAGGGATAGCCCACCGCACCCCCGAACCCGATGGCGCTCACAAGAGAAGGCATGTAGGCAACTCTGTTGACCTGGTTACCCCCTTATGTTTGGACACACAGAAAAAACAGCTCGTATGCCCAACATGGATGTCATCCATTACTATCTTTAGATGCTTCTAGTCCCTGAAGAAGTGCCCCAGTGAGGAGATATATTCAGACAACTTCCCAACATAAAGTTCAATGACCATGACCTAGGAAACCTGGACGCTTTCCCTTCATTATCTCCACAACTTTACTTGGAACAGGTGGTCAAAAATGGTGTGCTCAAGGTCAAGCCAATGGTTTGGGTCAAGGGATTAGTCAGGGCAAGCATCTTGAACATGCCACACTTCCCCCATTTTGGTCACTACAACATAACTAGCCTCGTCATCCGCCAACTACTGGCACTTGTCCATGATGGATGCTTATGGCTCCAAGGCTGCATACCAATCAATTTTGCCCTCATTCACTGCATTACAGGCCTCCCTATGAACGGGCCCAACCCTAGGGCCGAAACATGCAAGAAATTTGAACACCATACTGCTGAAGTTGTCCCGAAGAAGTACAATGTCGAATGCAACAAGCGGGGCTTCTTGATGGATACCATCAATGACCCAGGGATGGGCATGGGCACTTTACTACCTGCTTTCAAATTGATGTGGAAATATCAGGTCGTAACTATCCTTGCTCACGTAATTTAAATTTCCATCCAGTACGAAAAGGGAGTGTGTTATAATTGGTCCCAGTACCTGGTTGAAGAATTTCTTGACAATGTGAACGAGGCTCAGCAGTAGGGAAAATATTTCTACTACTCGTGGTTGATCCTGCAAATCATTTTAGTTGCTTAGGAGACCTCAGAAGAAGCATTCTTCCCCCATATTGAGCCTAGCATGTGCGAGGGGGCGCGGTTTTGCAACCTATGGGAATCAAAGGACCCCAAGCGGATTGAGGAAAATAAGTTATTATAGATATTATACGATGGGGAAATCTATGCAGTCATTGATTCCTAACCATGCCTGTCCCTGGCCATCTATGACAAGTATAAGAGGATAGCGACATTTCAAATAACCATGTACAATGTGAAAATTTGGGCTCAAAAATCTCACACTTGGCACGATATTCAATACATGACAACTCAGGCTGAAATTGAACAAGTAATCACCACTTGGCCACTGGAGTGGAAGGTCGCAGCCACGCCAGCTAACCTTGATGCAGCGGGCACATCTGGCCCCAAAGCAGTATCCAAACCTACTTTCCACTCGACCCAAAAGTAGAGTCAGTGCTTCCAGCATCCACGCCACATGAGACCCCTAGAAGCACCACCACGCAGCTAGAGCCAGACTCCCCGCCAGATCATCACATAATCAATGCTGACGACACTAGTACGCTCGTCTTGCATACCCTTAAGAAGCCCTGCGAATTGTCTCAAGGGCCTACAAAAAAATGTAAGGCCACAAAGACAAGAACCAACGTAGAAGTTACCCTCATGGAGTATGACCTCGATCAAATTACCGAAGTTGTCACTACTATGTCAGATGATCGATGGAGTACTTGGGAAGAACAGCACAAGGTTACTGTAGATGTTTTACAAGCCAAGCTATCAGCCCTTCATCTCAAAGTAGACACACTTCAAGCGAGGGTGGTTTAATTGAGGTAGAATCAGGCGAGCATGGATCGAACAAGGCAGACTCCTGTGGGCTTGCTGGCCCCCGTTATAGACCTGTCCATCGTCACACATAGCCGAATCTACCCACTCCTTGGTGTTGGCTTTGTCTTGGAACCCGCTAAATTTTGCACCCAAGTCCGGGCATGCTCCTCCATCAGCCTCGAGATTTGTCGACTAGCCGGTGTGCAACTGTAGGAATTATTGACCACCATCACCAAAAAAATCCAGCTCTGAGAACTTTGCGTACAACAACACCTCAACATAGTTGAGCAGAGAATTATGACCTAAGCTGCCACGATCACTCAAATCCAGGGCACACATGTCGCCACCATCACAGAACAAGATGCCCTAGAACAACTAATTAACAGGCTATGTGAGGACATGCCAGAAGTCATCCCTACCTCTGTCGAGCCCCAAGCCAAGGTTGAAGGATTAGTTGCTTCCCTGAAGGCATCCCAGACTGAGTGCAAGTTGTTAAGGCTAAGCTCAAACTTCAGCTCGCATATTTACAGGTCAAGCTCCAACCTAATACCCCTCTGGAAGTACGTTCTCAGTGAGCCGCATTGGCTACAGAAGCCATGACCATTGTCACAACCAAGATCAACCAGGGTGTCACTCTTCTTGAGAAGGCTATGGAATTATGGTCTTAGGTGCAGCACTACCCTCGCCTCTGCGAGATCGTTCAGGAGTTAACTCAGAAGGAGCAACAATTTGAGTAGTTGGAAGCTACGATGTCCACTCTTGTTCCCACCCAAAACTTAGCCTATATTCGGACCAACCATACACTTCACACTGAAATTATGGGATTGCGGCGCAAGAAACAGGTACTCAGTGACCATCTCACACCATGGTCGGATGACGCCCTCAAGCTATCTGTCAGACCAGGAGGTAACTCTGCAAAACTCAATGTATATTGGATGGAGATTGTGTGTGTATTTATACATGGAGGTGAGGCTATTGGTATTCACTTCCCAATGACTCTTGGCCTTCCTTATTTAATAAATTACAATAATATACAATCTCACCCAACCCCTTAGGATTAGGTGTCAACATTCCTCCCTTTAATCTGAAGGGATGTTGGTGAGTCCAAGAATCGTTCTGAACTTTTCAAACTTTTCTCTTCCAAGTGCTTTGGTGAAGATGTCTGTGGTCTGCTCATTTGTGGAAAAATGATGTAGATGGATGGTTTTGGCCTGAACATGATGTCAAATCAGATGGTATTTTGTATTGATGTGCTTTGTTTGATCATGGAACTTCGGGTTCTTGGCCAAATTTATTACAAAAGTTTTGTCGATCATGAGTGGTGTTGAATGCATTTTTTTCATCTGCAAATCTTCAAGGATTTTCCTGAGCCACATAATTTCCTTTGTTTCTTCAGCTCCTGCCACATATTTTGCCTCGGTGGTGGAATCTACTAGAACTAACTGTTTGTGTGATCTCCATGAGACAGTTCCTGATCCAAGACTCATGGTATAACCTAAAGTAGACACCCTAGTTTCTTTGTCCCCATCAAAGTTTGAATCAGAGTATCTGATCAAGCTGAAATTGCCTACCTGTGTATATTTGAGTCCAAAGTCTTGAGTCCCCTTCAAATACTTTAGAACTCTTTTTACAACAAACCAATGTCCTTCACAAGGTTTTTGCACAAACCTGGAGAGGATTCCAACAGAAAATGAGATGTCTGGTCTGGTGGTAGTCAGGTAGATAAGACTTCCAACAAGCTGTCTATAATTCATTACATCCTCGAATTCTTTCCCTTCAATGGATGTTAGTTTCAAATTTTTTTCCATTGGAGTGGTTAAGGGATTGCATTCATCCATGCCAAACTTGCTCAAAAGATCTCCAATGTACTTCTTTTGAGAAAGAAATATAAATTTAGGATGTTGAGATATTTCAATACCCAAATAGTAATGAACATAACCCAAATCAGTCATTTCAAAACCTTTCTTCAATTCTTTCTTTATGGATGCAATATAACTTTCATTGTTCCTTGTCATCAAGATATCATCTAGATACACCACAAGATATACAGCTATTTTTCCAACTTTCCTAACCAACAAGGTTGCATCATCAAGATCAAAATGTTTGAAGTCAAGTTTCAGAAGATGCTCAGTTAATTTCGCATACCAGGCTCGAGGTGCTTGCTTGAGGCCATACAAGGATTTTATAAGCTTTCATACTTTTTGTTCTTATCCCTTCACAACAAATCCTTCTTGCAGGGACATAAAAACTTTCTCCTTTAGATCTCCATTCAAGAAGGCGGTTTTTACATCCATCTAATGGACTTTCCATCCCTTCTATGCTGCTAGGGCAAAGAGAGTCTGGATGGTGGCTCATTTTTCTATGGGAGAAAATTTTTCTTCATAATCGACCCCTTATTTCTGCGCAAAACCTTTTGCCACAAGCCTGGATTTTTGCTTGTCAAGTGAGCCATATTCTTTGTACTTATTTTTGTAGACCCACTTATAGCCAATTGGTTTGGTTCCCAAAGCCGGATCAACCAGCTTCCAAGTACCATTCTTTATCAAGGCATCATACTCCTTTTGCATTGCTTCATTCCATTCATCATGAGAAGCAGCTTCTTTGAAGGAAGTTGGTTCATGATTTGTGAAAAACTCAATTCACAGTTATAAGCAATATCCATATCAACAGGTGAATCAGAATTATCTACATCACCTTCGTTTTGTCTAGTGGAACTTCTTGTTCCTATCTTTCCAACCTCATAGGGATGAACATTTTCTACTGTCTTTGTCAGCCATTTGGGGGGACCTTTCTGAGATGGCCCAAGCTACTCATTTGACTGAGTTGGAGTTGAATCAATATTCAATCTCTCAATTCTGTCAATCACATCGTTCAAGGTGTCATCCGTGGTTGGTTCTTCTGGTGGGGGAGAGAGTGCTTCGGGAAATGATTTCACAGATTGTTTCAACATAGGAATCCCCCCTTCAAGATGTAGAATCTGATTATCAAATTCTTGAAAATACTTTGCATGTGTGAATCTATCCAGGCGATCAAGTTGTCACTAAACAAAATTGTCAGTCTTGGAAGATTCAAGGAATATGACATCTCTTGCTATTACAAAATTCTTATTGACTTCATCATAGAGACGATATCCTTTGGAGGTATTGGAATACCCCAAGAAGATACATTTTCAACTTCTAGGACCAAGTTTATTCCTTTGTACCTTGGGTATCAAAGCATAACAGGTGGAACCAAAGACCCTGAAATGCTTTACCGAAGGAATGTGACCATGCCACATTTCATAAGGAGTTTTGTTTCTGATTGAATTTGAAGGACACCTATTCTTTATGTATACAACACATAGAACTGCATTAGCCCAAAACATCAATTTTAGATTCTTAAAAAACATCATGGAGCGAACCATATTTAAAATTGTCCTGTTCATTCTTTCCGCTACACCATTCTGTTGGGGATTATAGGGCACAATTGTTTGATGTTTGATCCCATGTTGATGAAGATAATTTTCAAATTCGTTTGAAGTGTATTCTTTTCCATTATCAGTATGTAAAGAGCCAATATGAGTTTGTGCATCATTTTCAATCCAGCATTAAAATTATTGAATGTTTGAAAAGCATCAAACTTGTTCTTCAGTAAGTAAACCCAACACATTTTGGTGTGATCATCAATAAATGTCATCATATATTTATTTCCATTTGAAGAAGCAATAGGCATAGGGCCACATAAATATGAATGAATACGCTTAAGTTTTCTATGTGCTCTGGAATATGAATCATGAAATGGTTTTTTGCTATGCTTTCCTAGAATACAAGCATCACATTGCTTAAGTCTCATAGAAATGGTAGGCAGTCCATTAACACCAATTTTCTTCAACAATCAAAGGTTGTCATAATTTAAGTGTCAAAATCTAGCATGCCATAAAATAATTGATGGGAATGTACCTTCATTATGATGTGAACTGAATGCAAAGTTTTGTGTATGAGCAGAGGAACCTTGCAAATTCAAGAGTCTTCCTTCTTCTATTCCCTCCATGACAAGTGAGCGATCGGTTGCTTTTCTGACCTCAGCCTTGCCATAAAACATGTGAATGGAGTGTCCTTGCTAGCGAATGTGGACCAAGGACAACAAGTTTCTCCTCAACTCAGGGAGGTATAGAACCTCATGTAGAAGATGATTTGGAAGACTAGGCAGCTTAAGCCTGATTGTGCCAAGCCCTGATGGCTTGAGTTTGGATTTATCTGTGATGTATACTTCTCCATCAACTTTGTCAGTAAATTATTCAAAAAAATCTTTTCTAAATTTCATGTGACGTGTTTCTCCTTAATCTAGCAACCAACCATTTCTCCAAGAAGTAAATGAAACATCAAACAAGTCTTCAGTTATACCATTGTTACAATGTGCTATAAAAAAATGAGCGGGTTTAGGTGCTTTACCTTTGTCTCTATCATTGGTTTTACCTTTTTCTTGATTCCTTTGCTGCTCAATTTTATCCCAAGGTATCTTGCATGTAGATGCATCATGCCAGTCTTTATTGCAGCATATGCAATGAAGATCAGATTTTTCAGTTTGAGTTTGTCTGCCCCCCCTTCCTCTGAAATTTATTATTCCTCTTCCTCTTCGGCCACCTCTTCCTCTGGAAGAATCTTGAGCATGAATCTCCTCTTTATGTGAAAATCATATAGCCTCTTCAAAATTCATAGGGGTGGTCATCTTTCCAAAATCTTTCTCTCTTTCTGCAATTTTTTTCTCAAGGGACTAAAAAGTGATTTTCACAAGGTTTCCACTTGCTTGCAATGACTCAAGATAATTTGAGTAAGTGGGATACAAAGCCTTAACATATTCTATGAGAGATATGTCAACATCTTCACCAGTGCTCTTAATATCATGCATGATAGATCTTACTTCCGAAGCTAAAGCAAGAGGATCATCATTTTTCAATTCCAGACTGAACAACTTAATCATTAATTGAACAACTTCAAGTTTTGAATGTGGGTCATAGAGTTATTTTTAGCTTGCTCAAGGCTTGATAGGAATTTGAAAATGGTGTAATATGGTGACTCACCTCTTCATTTATGGAAGATGCAATTAAGGCATAGGCCTTGCGGTTCTTGTTTTCCCAAATGGCGATCTCCTTGTCTGAAGTGGGCTTTGCTGGTGGAAGGTCATCTTCTCCTTCACAAATTCCTTTCCACAACTCATTAAAAATGAGTGTGTGTTTGATTTTCCGATACCATTCACAATAGTTCTCCTTCTCAAAGAGAACAACTCCTAAAATATATATGAGAGAATGCATTCTTTTGAAAGAAAAAATACTTTGCTAGGTAAAAACTCAATTCTGAAATTTTTTTTTAGGGAAAAAAATAGAGGTTTTAACTGGGGGAGGTTTTAACTTGGGGATGATTTATTTGGGGGAGGTTTTAACTGGGGGAGGATTTATTTGGGGGAGGTTTTAACTATGGGGGGGTTTATGTGGGGACGATTTTAACTGGGGGGTTTATTTTGGGAAGGGGAAAATGTGTAAAACGAAAAAAAATACACAGGAGAATGCAGAGTCGGGAGGGGAGGGCTGAGGGTGCTGGGCATGGGGAATAACGTGGGGAGGGGTGTATTCTTGGCAGTGGGGAGGGCGGAGGGTGGTGAGGGGTTCGGGTGGCGAGAGCGTGAGGGGGAGGGTAGAGGGTGGTGAGGGGGTCAGGTTGAGAGAGCATGAGGGGGAGGGCGGAGGGTGGTGAGGGGACAAGTTAAGGGTGGTGAGGGGTTTGGGTGGGGAAGGCAAAGGGTGGGGAGAGCATGAGGGGGAGGGCGGAGGATGGTGAGGGGACGGGTTGAGGGTGGTGATGGGTTTGGGTGGGGAAGGTGGAGGGTGGGGAGAGCATGAGGGGAAGGGCAGAGTGATGTTAGCGGGTGGGTTGAGTGAGGCTGAGAGGCCGTGAGCAATGTGAGGGGGCAGTTTGAGTGAGGCCGAGGGGCCGTGAGAGTGTGATCGGGTGGGGAGGCCGAGAGGCCGTGAGCGAGTGAGGTGAGAGTGAATATGCAGGAAATAATTTTTTTTTGGAAATTGCAGAAATTTCAAAAAATTGCCTATGCTAAGAGTTTGAACAGAAATTGCAAAAATTTGCAAAAAAAAAATTCCAAAAAAATTTAGTAAAAAATGCAGAATTGGAGTACAAAAAATCAGAGTGGCATCAATGGCAGAGGAGTAGTAAACATAAAACTGAATGCACAAAGACTATCTACAAAAAATGCAGATCATGAGGGAGTTACCCCAAAGGCAAGAATGCCAAAAATGGGACTGGCTCTCATACCATGTCAGACCAGGAGGTAACTCCGCAAAACTCAATGTATATTGGATGGAGATTGTGTGTGTATTTATACATGGAGGTGAGGCTATTGGGATTCACTTCCCAATGACTCTTGGCCTTCCTTATCTACTAAATTACAATAATATACAATCTCACCCAACCCCTTACGACTAGGTGTCAACACTATCACAAGACTTAGATGGGGCGGTGAGATAGCTAAACCAAACTCTCAACAGTGTCACCACTGCTACAGAAGGATCAACCTCACAAAATATGGTGGACATTGCACAAAATGCCGCTGCGCAGAGCCTTCGTGTTTTACCTCCACTTACTACCATCATGGAGTAGCTCAAGGACAAGATGAAGACCCCACCAGCACTGTGACTCAAGACGAGTCACAAGATTGTGTTGGAGGACTGTTGGAATAGGGTTGCCTAAGAAACATTTTTGTCCAGTTTTGTAATATTTTGTAATAGTAGTCTAGCGCAGGGGGTTTGGGGTGGGTCAAAACCCCCAACAAATTGTAATGCGTCAAAAGGGTAGACCAAGGGTCTAAAACCATGGTTTGCGGACCATAGGATAGCGCAGGCTAAGATGCTATAAGTCTATGGATATATCGAGTCTAGAGGGAAGCTAAGTGTGATTGATTCTAGTTGTGAACTGTTGAGATCTGGTTTTTGGGATGTAATTGGGTAAGGACTCTTGTTGGCTATGTGCGCGGAGATCCTTAGTCCTGCTGTGTGCGAACCCCAATGGCCTTGTGCACGGGTTGGGAATCGGGTCTGTAAGTGGATTTTGAATTTTAATGAATGAGAAATCTATCTGGAAGTATCTTTGTGGTATGAATATTGGCTGTGTTTATGGTACTGTGGTGATTATGTCTGTTAATATTGATGCACATGTGGATGCAGAAGTATTACTGAGGTCAGATTAGTAATAATTGTTTTATTCATAGTTACATGCTATCTGTGGGTTTATGAGATTCGATTTCTGCTAGTATATTGTTAAAGCTTTTGTGATAAGACTTCTTCTATGCAAATCTCATAGATCTTAATAGGGCTGCCTCAATTTACTCTCTTTCTCTCAGGTTGCAGAAACTTGCTTCCAACACCCTCCCATACTACTTCGGGTGAGACCTTGGCCTACGCAATTAGGTCATTGTTGAAAGGGCCAGTAGAATAGGGTTTTCTTGGTAAACCTTAAATCCAAACCTGGGTCAGGATCCCTCAAGCCAAGAATGTTGCCAAGGCTCCAATGATTTCGAAAAAATACAAAGCTAAACTTTTAGAAAAACTATATGTTATATATCAATGTAGTAGTCCATGAGGAAGATATATGGAGTCCATGTGAGGACATTGGTCTTTCCTAAAAGTGTGAGCTGATATCTCCAAGTGATGTGGAACATAAGATAATTTTCTATGATGTTTCATGATAGTGTCACTAACATGGTATGAAAATGTAGAAAGGTGATGTGGACTAGTGGGACATTGAAACTAGGGTGGGGGTTAGGTGGTACTCTCATGGAGCTGATTTTGAATTTGAATGCACTAGCTAGTAGAGATCCCAAAATTCAAAAATTCTAGTTTAATGCCTCTTTTTAAAAATCCTATATTTAAATAAGTAGAAGGTCAACGTATTGACTATAGATGGAAGAATTAAGTCTTGGATCTAGAGGGGTTTGGATATTTTAAAAATCCAAAACTAGAAATGATTTGGATGTTTTATAATTCATAAATGCATCTAGAAGTCTAAATATCTATAATTTATTATAACAAAGAGCAAGAAAATACTAAATCCAAATGCAGGGGGCTCTTAATGTGTCTAGTGAGGATATGGCCCTAAGTAATTAAGTCTTGTTGGTAGGTACTAGCATGTTTTAACCATGTATATATGACATGTAATTATATGGTGGGGACATGTGGGAAAAAGGAAAGATATGAGTTTTCCATGTGACAATGATGCATATACTTACTTGGTGGTTAGAAAGACAAATATTTAGAAGGCCATAACTTTGCATCTATAGCTTAGGTATTAAGGAAGTTTATATTAATGGAAATATTTTAATGACAAGAAGATGATGGTTTTATAAAATATGAAAACCAATTATTAAATTGTACAATTATATTATGTATCATCCATATTGATTTTTTTAGAATGGTAAAAGTTGAGGAATCAACTAGTAGGGGTAGTTCTATCGATGGGACCTAGTTTGGATAATTGGGGTCTAAAACCTTCTAGTGCCATTTTTAATCTTAAATGATGTTTTTTTGGGTGTTTAAATTTCTATGATAATTATCAGACCTAGTGAAACTATTATACACTCTGTGACCTTTCTCATGGTGCTAAAAATATGTAAACGAAAGTTCATATGCAAAATTTATGCCTCTTGAGAGTTTTCTTATCATTATCAACCACCATAATTTGAGATGATGCCACATTAGATATGTCATTCATTGAAAATGGTATAGTAACTTGAATACTATAAATAAGAATCTATAAGGGTCAAAGATGTTTCTCTAGTTAATAATTTGAGTCAACCCTGACCCCTAGCTGGCTATCAATCTATGTTATAACCACACCACTAGGAGAAAGACATATTCCATTAATTTTCTTATTTTATCATGCTCCAAAATATAGAATATTAATAGAGAGTGGGAGTGAGAGAGAATACCAGAGAGGATGTAGCTCCTATAGTAGCCTAACACACCATATGACTTGGCTAACTCGATAGAGAGTACCTTCCCTATTGTACTTGCAATATTTCAATTATATGCATAAGAAAAAACAATAATTAATAAATTTAGAATCTAAGGAATACAACTTTATATCCATGATTTTTGAAACCCCATTATATTAGGCTTGTATGGGGAATTAGTTTACCTTTCCATACAAAAACTATTATAGAATATCTCAAATTCATTGTCACAAAATCTCCACTATTATCCATCATAAACGCATTAATTTTTTTCTCTATATAATTCTCCATAAGAGCCTTAAATTTTTTAAGAACCTTATTCCTTAAAAATGTTCCTCTTGGAAGGGAAAATATCTCTCTCTCTCTCTCTCTACAAGAGAAAAAGGGGGGTACAATTATAATAAAATGGGACCAAGAGGTGCTAGCCTATATAACAATATAACAATGGAAATGTAATCACTTAATATGTGGGTATTAATAGGTGAATTTAGGGTTAACATGGGGAATATATTGGGTCTAACATGCCCCTTCCCTTCAAAGATGTGTTATCCCAAATAGTTGACTATTTACATGAATTTTTGCACGAACAACTCACCTTCCATATTCCTTCTTCCATTTGCTAAGTTACTCACTAATTGTTTGATTTCTTAATTGCTTAGTCCTTGTTTCCAAGATATTTTCTAGTTGTATTATTATTTTTTCCCCTTCATTAATATCTATTAAAATAGTTTTCAATGTGATATTATCACTAATTTCCTTTTTTCAGCAAGAAACATGGAAGATTGGATGTAGACATGAAGATGGAGGAAACAAAAATTTGTAGGCCATACTTCCAATCCTCTGCAACACCATATAGGGGCCATAATACCTCATTTCTAATTCATTAATCTTATTTTTTTTCTTTAGGAAAATTCGTTTATGTGGTCGTAGTCTCATCAATACCCAATCCCCCTCTTAAAATTGCCTTTCTCTATGATGTTGATTTAATTGTTTTTCGATCCTTTTTTTGTCATTTAATCAAGTTGTCCTTCTATAGTTTGAGAAACTCTTTTTGGTGTCATATGTGGTACTCTAATTCTTGATCCTTTATAGTCATTTTCAAGTGCACTTTAATCAATGGAGGATGATATCCATAAATTGTTATAGCTGGTGACATGTTTTATGATGTAAGGATGTGTTGTACCACCATTGTACCAAGGTAAACCATTTGAATCATTGTGTCTATGCATTGGATGAAAATTAATGTATATATCCTTATAAATATTTATTCATAATCGTATCTTTCCCATTATATTGAGGATGGTAAGATGAGGCATGAGCCAATTCCGTACCAAAATAAGAAAATAATTGAGTCAAAAAATTTCTAGTGAAACTAAATCTCTATCACCTAGAGTAATATTTTTTATTCCATGTAGCCTTTGTGCTATTTCCACAAATAGAGTAATTTTTTTTATTCCATGTAGCTGTCAGACTATTTCCATAAATTATTTTTCCACTATGCTTTTTTTCAAAGGATATGAAATTGATAAAAAATGGGTGTACTTTTTCATACAATCTACCACCACCATGATGAAATTCATTTCTTCTAATTTCAGTAAGCTTGAAATAAAATCCATTGAAACCTCTTCCCAACATTGGCTTGGTATGGATAATGGATGAAGGAGCCCTTGGGTCTTGATTGTCTCTCCCTTGGTTTGATGACATACCACACATTCTACCATCCTATTGTATGTATTTGAGAATCTTGAATAGCCTCCTACAAAACAAGTATATAACCTCAAAAGAAAACTTATATTTGAGTTAATAATTCTTATATAAGTATAAGAGACCTTGGCATACCAAAAAGTCACTTTTCCACATAATTTTTTCTACTACATCGAGGTAGTCTTGCATTTGTTGAATGATCTTACATACCTTCGCATATTTGTTCTATTCTATCCTTACTTCTCCCATCTAGGTAGATTGTAGAATGGAAATAGTGCATACTAATAAGTTTGTGTCTTCCTCTTTCCTCAAGCGTGCATCTACCATAATATTTTATTTTCCCCTTTTGTATATACTTTTGAAGTCATAACCATAATTTCATATTTTTACTTCTCTTCTAAATATGTTATTTGAAATAATAAGTACTTCAAACTATCATGATGTATTTTTACTTTGAAGTGTCTTCCTATTAAGGATGTATTTGATTTCTCAAATTTGTGTAATATGGCCAATGTTTCTTTTTCATAGATGGGTCTGGGTAATTTGATATCACTACTTTAAAAGTCAATGAGCCTTCCTTAGTATATCAAAACTACACCAATGTCATGGCTTGAGGAATTAAACTTTGTTTAATCTACAACAAATATTTGGAAGAGCATGTACAACATGTGGAAAAGGTTTTAAGACAATTGGAAGAGAAAAAACTATATGAAAGCCTTCCAAGTGTGCCTTTGAGGTTGAAGAAGTGGAATATTTCGGACATATTATATCATGAGGGTTTAAAGGTGGATCCTAAGAAAATAAGAGTATTCTTATGATCAATAGGATACTACTACAATTTTGCCAAGATTTATGGTCAAATAGAAACATATGTAAAAACGTGATTGAAGAGTGAAGCATTTTATTGGAATAATGAGGAAACCAAATCTTTTGAATAAATTGAAGATTCTATGTGTACAACTCCCATCTTGGTGACACCTAACTTCACAAAAACCTTCAATTCTATCAAATGAAATCAAGGTCAAGAAAGAAACTCTTATACCAGATGCCCTTGAGTATCTCCATAGGCATGATGAAGAAAAATAGAAAGTGGTTGCAATATCTATTGAGTACAAGGTTTGGTGCACCTACCTCATGGAGGAGTTGTACATAGATGCTCGAGAATTGTCTATTACCAAGTTATTATATTAGTGTCCAAATTTTGTTGTACAAAGTAACATATGATAGGATAGATTCAAGTAGGAAGATGAAAATTCATGAGGAAGTCCAGGAGTCAAAGGTAGAATAAAAGTCCCTAGTTTCTATAAATATACCCTCATGACACATTTTAAAGAGATTTTTAGCTTTGGACTTATTCTGGTGTATATTATTTTGAGAATGGGGGATCTTCTAGTGAATTTAAGGAGTAATTTTCTATTTCCACTTCTTAATTCGATGGAAATAATATTGTAAGATGGTGACACGGATATTATCAGCTAATGAATGGGAAGCTTCTATGAGCTTTGGTGTGCCATATTTTCATGTGTGTTCTTACATTGTGATATTTTTCTTGCAACATATGGATGGTATATGTTATGCATTCATTATGCTTATGTAAGTGAACTATTTTATTGATGTTGAAATTATATTATTGTAGACTGTGTGTTTGTTTATGGTTTATGTGGTTATTAGTCATGAGATTATTCATGATTGTTGATTTACCTTAATATGTGTGTGAATATCACTTAAGGTCTTTCTAACATTACTTTTCTTGAGTTTTATGCTCTCTAATTATGTTGTTGCTATTAATGGTATATGTTATATTAGACATTCATCCATTATTGACTTGCATTTGTTGAAATATATTTTTCTCTCCTTTCACTAAAAATCCCCCTTTTGTCTGAGGAAAACCTAAACCAAGGTTATGACAGTTGGGCCTACATACCAAATGACAGTCATAGACCAAACAATATATGTTTTGATTGGGATTCTGCACCGAGGATATCTTCTAGCTATTGGTTATACATTCCATCCCATAAACATATTTTGGCGCTTGAAATAGGGCCAAGATGGCTAGCACTAACACCCATCCTCACCTTGATACTTCCTAACAAGATAACAATCAACTTCGTCCTTCTTCTCATGAGACATGTATTCACCCTGCCTTCAGGGTGTCATTCGGTGATACTAATTTAGGTGACTCCCAACCTCGTTCACTTGAGGATGGTCCAATTGAAGAAGAATCTCCTCCATAAGAAGTCACATATGAACAATTGAGAGATTTACACCCTATTATTTGAAAATATTCTAAGGGGCTTAATTGCATTCTTGCTACAAGATTCCTTCCAAACCCTTGCACTGCCAAGCCTCACCATACCCGTAAGGGCGTTTTAGTAAACTCAGTTCCACATTTGATCAGTATGATTTTGGATGACTATATCGATTCCATTGAAATACTCTCCATATAGGGTTTCGAGAGTCCCCCTGCATCAAAGAGAGAAGGAACTATGAGCACAGTAACGTAGGGTGACAACTAACCATGACAGGAGAATGCAGGGGGCGACAACCAACCCCCACCAGAAAATGCTAGGGGTGATGACCAAATACCCAGGGGAAACCCTAAGGTTTTTCAAAGGCCAAGGGGTGAAGAGAATATTGAGAATCAGGTTAAAATTTATGATGTAGACCCCTGTCGCAACGAGCGACAACTTAGATTCCGAAGGAACTGGGGAAACTTTAGGAATATCAGAAAATTTAGGGATTTAGGGCATCTGAGAGTCCTCAGGGTAATGATGGGGAACCCCCTCACACTTGTGATAAATCTAGGTCAGGAACTCAAAGTGAGAGGGAAGGCGATGCCAACCACCTTATATTCCCAATGAAACTAAGAGTTGTCTACCACAATAATTTATCTTGGATAGATGAGTCCCCTATAGGTATTTTAGGTCCACTTCACGACATGCCTTGGCCTCGAAAGAAGCATATTACAAATTTTGATCTCGAAAAGGGGATGAAAACTAAAGACCATATCAAAAATTTTTATCTAGACTGACGGATGGTGAGGGTGCAATATCATGATGTTGCTAGTCAATGTTTCCCTTACACCATCGAAAATAAGGAAACCATATGGTATCATTCTTTGCTAGTGGCCTCAATGCGGAATTGGGACAAGTACAGAAATACATTCCTTAAGAATTTCTCTAAAGATAAGATGCCTTTCATCTTCCTTACTGAATTAAGTAATTTGAAGTGCATAAGAAGGAGAATGACAAAGACATTAATTAATGTTGCACTACCATTTTGAATAAATATCTAGAAAATGTGGCTATTGATGAATCGATCACTGTTGATTATTATACCAATGCTCTACTGTGCGATATCGTTGTGTTTGTCAAACGGGAAGCTAAAGCTACGTTAGTTAAGAACTTCATGGAGGCTCTCGTCATAGAAAATGATTCGCTATCCATAGGAACGCTTGAGCATGACCCTCGGGAAGAGTCTAACTTGAGAAGAAGGAAGGCCCAAACCTCTAATAGCAAGTCTAGTGATAAATATAAGGAATATTTTGAATTTGGGGGATTAGCCAAGTCCTTGAAGCAATTAACCAATGAGGTCTCTAAATTGAAAAGTAAAAGTAGTGATAAGTCATCGAGAGGTAAATTGGCAAAGCCTTTCTTTAGATGGAAAACTAATCCCCCTCCAAAATCGACTTACACCTCCAATGTGAATTTAAATGTGGAGGAGCTAGGTATGGAATATTACTACACTATTCACCAAGCTTCTCATTAAGAAAAAATGTGCCCGAAATAGATAAAAAACATGACTCTAGTGATTACCAAAGTACTTGAGGATCAGATTGTTGGGGATGATGAGTAAGACTCCAAGGACACTCACTAATAAACTGTTCTCCCTGATGAGAATACCAGTTTTGTTGTCCTATCTTTTGAGGTCATCCGTGGAGGAGAGGCCAATCCTCGAGTCCCAAAATCATCCAAGTCCACATAATCTACATCCATTCCACAAGCATCCATAGAAGGCACTGTGACGTCAGATCTAGGCTACAACATCATTGAAGATATGAATAAGACGTAGGCTAACATTTCGCTATATGAGGTTGCCAAGAGAGCTAGCTAACTTGAATTAATCATTAAATCCTTCACTACCTCTTCCTCTGCAAACAAGCCTACATATTCTAGAAAGGATAGCTCACGCATTTAGTACCAAGCATTAGTTAATCTCTAATTCATCGTTAACACTACGAACACAAATTCAAGAACCCCGCGCCCCCCCCCCCCCCATTCCCTCTAACATTTGAGATCTCCAACTAGAATTGCATAATATTCTTGTGGATTCTAGACTATCAACTAATATCACATGCTCCCTTATTAGTATGTAATAATTTGAACATGCATCCTAAGAAAACGAATCCAAAAATCATTCAATTGGATAGGTATCAATTCTTGATGGTATGAGAATTACAAAATGTAATAATTAGGCTATTGTATGACTCTAGGGTACATAAATTCATTGACATGGGGGTTGTTGAAGTTATCGAGGCCTATGGGTTGTTTCTTAGTAGATATTGGTCAATCAATCTATAGGGATACTTCAGGACTAACTCGTCCCAACTATGCATACCTTACAAAAGTAAGAAACACAGTATCGGAGTCAACAATGAGACTTATATGAAACATAAGGTCATTGATATAGAGTCCCCGAACGAGTCATTTAGTATTTCTCAGGAGTATTTGGGAATGTGAATTTTAGAAATGAGTATTGGGTGCTATGAAGATTTTCCATCACCTATCCCACCTGACACCTAGATGTAACTTTTTCCTTGTACTCCATTTGATGCTAATGAACCCTGTATTATATATGTAAACACTTTTAACATATATGTAACTAAGAATGATATTTGGACCTTATATTATGATGGGTCGAAGATGCAGGATGGATTCGGCATTGGTTGTATCCTTATGGACTCCTAAATAAATAAAGTTTGATTTCTTGTAGGTTAGAATTTCAGTGTATGAACAACATTGCATAGTATGAGGCATTGATCCTTGGGCTAAAGAAGGCTATTGAACTGAAGGTTGAATGCATGAGAGTGATCGGGGATTATGAAATCATCACGCGGTAGCTACGAAATACTATTCAATATTTATCCCTGCATCTAATGAATTATCAGTAGGAGGTATGGTGCTTAATCTCTTCTTTTAAAGCTTATGGTATTAATTTTGTTCCTAGGATCAATAATGTCTCCGTTGATACTTTAGCTAATGAAGCACCTAGGTGTACACCTTTAAGAGATGGTTTTTCTGTTGAAACTATTTATAAAACTGCTATCTGAGATAACGCATCTAATTTACGCGTTTTCAATGCTGATCAGAAAATACTTGATTTCAGGGCTAACAAAGACGTGTTCAAGGATGCAGCAATAGATGGGAAAGAGCATGAAAGTTCCCTATAAGAAGAAAAAAGTGAGGGTAAGGGAAACCCTATTCCCAAATATTTTGTCACACTAGAAACGTTATTCGATTTGCAAAACTATTTTTGGGGTCGCCCAAATACCAAGACTCAAAGTTCTACACTCTCATATGAGAAAATTAATATCAAGACTGAGGTTGACACCAAGTTTATCAATCTCAATGTCGAATATTCTCCTGATGAGAGGCATTCATTCTTCTAGTTATTCAATAAATATTGGGATGTGTTTTCCTGGACGTATGATGACCTAAAGAACTATTATACCATGATCGTCTAGCATGTTATACCTATAAAGAAAGGAGTTGAACCATTTCAGCAGAAACTGAGGAAGCTACAACCCATGATGGAACCCCTTATTCAAATGGAGTTGAAGAAGTTATTGGATGCATGCATAATTTTCAAAGTCAATCATTCAAATTGGGTCTCGAATTTGGTTCCCATATGGAATCATTCCGGTGAAATTCAGTTATGCGTCGACTTCCGGAATCTAAACCAGGATTTTGATAAACATAACTATCTGGTGCTCTCCATGGAACATATTATTTGGATTGTATCTAGTTCTAAAAGGTTCTCCTTTCTCGATGTTTTCTCTGGGTACAACCAGGTGTTGGTTGTCAAACTAGATTGTTTGAGGATGACTTTTAGAAAGAAATGGGGAACCTCTTCTTTCTAGTGCATGCGTTTTGGCCTTATCAATGTCGGGGAAACATTTCATAGGGCCATGGACACCACACTCATAGGATTGATTGGTTAAAGAATGCTAGTGTACTTATATGATGTCACGTTATTTTCTAAAAGGAGATCATACCACCTACATCATCTGGAACAAATATATGAGTGTTTCTGAAACTATGGGATATCTCTAAACACCAAGAAAAGTAAATTCATAGTATCAAAAGGAAAATTCCTCAGGCATATTGTAACTAAAATTGGAGTAACTGTCGATCCTGAGTTTGTGAAAGCTATCACACAAATCCCGCTCCCAAGTAACAAGAAAGGTATGCAGGCTTTCCTGGGAAAAATAAAATTCCTGAAATTTATTTCTGATTTTTCTCAGATCGTTATGCCCTTAAAAAATATGATAAAGAAGGATGTGATATTTAAATGGCCTCATGATGAGAAGGAAGACTTGGCCATATCAATAAATTCATCGTTGAATCCCCTTCTCTTTATAGCCCAGACTTCAACAAAGATTTCCTTCTACATACTTTCACTTCAGATACATCTCTAGTTGCTGTGTTGAAGCAGAAGGATGATGACAACAATTAGTGGCCTATATCATTCTTGACTCTCCACCGCCAAGGTTCAAAGCTCAATTACCAATACATGGATAAATAATGACACGTGGTCTACAAGGAGGTAAAATGTTTTCTACCCTACAACCTAAAGAACCATGTGATAGTATTTGTTCCACGCCCTTTTGTTAGGTCATTATTTGTTCAACGAGAGTTAGGCGACCGAAGAGCTAACTAGCTAACTTGACTCTAATAATATGATTTGGTGTTCAAACCGGCCTGCACAGTCAAGGGTCACAAGTTGTGTAAACTAGTCGCTGAATCATTAGTCCACCAAGTTGAAGAATAAGAGGGTTGGGACCATGAAATCGAGATATACCAAAATGATTACACATTTGATCATGACTCCTTATCGTGGTATGCCAACATGAAACAATGTTTAGGATAGAGGACCCTCCCTCTTGCCCTATCCGCAAAACAAAAGAGGGTTGTGAGACTCAAAGCTGTATCTTAATAGTTGATATAATGATATCTATCTAAAAAACACCAAAATGGCATATGACTCAAATGTCTAGAATATTTCAAAGCTCAACAAGCGTTAAAGGAGCTACATGATGGGAAAACAACGGGTCATTATCTTGGCGATACCACAACACATAATATTATGAGAGCAGATTTCTACTAGCCCACCCTTTTCAGGGATGCCCATGCATATGTTCGAAAATGCACAATCTATCAAAAGTGTGTTGGAAGGGAATATTGGTCAGCTACCCCACTCCAATCTGTAGCAGTGGAAGAGAAATTTGAACATTGGGTGTTGGATGTAATAGGTGAGATTGTATCACACTCATTAAAATAAAATAGGTAGATATTCACAAGTACAAACTATTTCATGAGGTGGCTAGAAGCCATCCCATTACAACAAATCAACAACGAATAAGTAATATATTTTTTGAATCAGTACATTGTGATCAGGTTTGGAATTATAACCTTCCTCATTTTTTATAATGCTACTTATTTCTCTTCTTTAATTTTATATTATTTCTCTTTGGAAAATTGCATTGTTTTGAAACACTCAGCTAACTATTATCGCGAAGGAAATGGCCTAGAAAAGTCCAACAACAAAAACGTAATCCACGCTATCAATAAAACCTTGTTGTCACACCAAATAAACTGGCACAATGGCTTAACTAATGTCCTGTGGGATGACTGTGTCACTCTGAAACCATCTCTCAGAACCTCCCCTTATTTCCTTGTTTATGAGAAAGAAGCCATTATATTGTTGAACTTGTACTTACCCACTCTTTAGTTGTTGCAATATTCATGGGGTACACCTTGCCCCACTATGCATAACTAAATCGACACCCTCCTCAAAGTGGACGAAGAAAGACATAAATATAGGGAGAATTTTGTCTTCCAAAAAAGTTGAATCAAGAGGTGGTTTGATAGGAAACCTGCGGGAAAAAATGAGTTTAGTGTGGTGTTGTGCTATTCAACAACCCTCATTATTTAGAATAGTTACCTTAGAAAAATAATGGGGACCACTACTGCCCATTGTCCAATTCCTTTGAAATTGTGATTGTGATATCGCAACCAGAAAAACATGGATATTCAACATTTTAAGAGGTTCACACATGACTAAGATATGTGATGCGAAAATATCTCTTTTAAATGCTTAAATGATTACACAGGCACATCAACCCATGTTTTCCATTAATTTCATAACTTAAACAGTTTTACAACTCATGCCTCCAAAAATGATTTGACCGCAAGAGTATTGAATTTTTGGATTATCCGTGTGCCAAGTTTAATTCGCCCATTATTTCCATTATTCCAATACTTTCTTATTTTTAAACAAGATTTCCCATTTTCTACTTATCATTCTTGATTGTTTGTAGGCAAGTCCAAACAAGTATATTTCTTCATAAATGTAAAAGGCTACAAAGAAATAAAAAAAACCTATGGCTCCCACTAATCCTATAGCTTCTTCTAGTGAAGTAACATAGATTCTTGCCTTATTCACAGACACAAAATGCGCATCAGAGAGTGGTTCTTCCTCCTGGGAAGAAATGTACATATTATTTGAAGATGAGAAAACCCATAGGGTTGAAAGAGAAGCTACTAGATATGCTTATGATTCTTTGGAAAGTACTATAGAAGAGGTCGCCAACTCTTTTCTACACCAGATTGCTACACGCCCCAAAATTTTACGATATAATGATATGGTAAAATGGATAATTGACAATCTCAATATTGGAGATAGAAATTTCCTGTCAAGAAGAGGAGAAATGATAGGATATTTCAGAGATAAATATTTGAAGAAAATTTACCACATTCCAAACCTAGAGAAGGTATACGATAAATAATTTCTAGCGCAATTCTTCAAGTAGAGTGAACTAAAGTGGAGCCCATAAATCAATTGAGGAACAACAAAAATAAGCCTAAAAATGATGATAATGGTATGTATTCCACTAATTCTCTTGCTAGTCCCTATTTCTATATTTCTACAATGATGTCTAGACTCTTCGGCCAAGTTGATTTCACTAAATTCTTAGTTGAATGGGTTCCCCTTATAGAAGCAGTTAAAAATTCTTATATCATGGACCGGGGAACCATTTTTTCCAATAATATTACCACCCAGATTCTTGAATATAAAAATAATCGTTCCATTTCATTCAAAATATTTCCCCCATTTTACATGAGTGCTTACATTATGGATTTTTTATGTTTTACCTTGGATTTTCCACACATGGGTTAGAAATGGACTACCCAAGACCCTACTCCCATTCATGTTTAGCATAGTATTCTATGGTAATCAAAATATGAAACTGATTTCTACAATATATTTCGTGGAGTGATCCTCCCATTATTTCAAGTTGTATTAATGAAAAGGCCCCAATATTATTCAAGGAATCTCAAGCAGACTTCTCCTCCATTGGAAAATAGTTTGGTGAAGAATTGTTTACTTATGTCAGAGTCTTCAGAAGGTTGGCTTGACCACATTTCCTACCAATGTATGTTCTAGATAAACTTATCACAAGAGAAATCACTTATCAGAGTGTCGGTAAGGGATTTAATAAGTTTTTGAAGGAAGCAAAGAGAGATCTGTGGTCCTCTTTTCCTATTCACTGCGGTGTTTATGTGTTAGACAATTACAAGAATTGAGGGTTAGAGGTCAATTAAATTAAATGATTGATATTGTTTACAATTTCGAACAAACAATATGACCCAAACCAGGCTACCTTCAATTACACAACTCAAGTGAAAATCAGAGAATTTGTGCATGTAGATGATGATTTTGATGACCTGTTTGATTTAGTCGACACTTATTCTACAGTACAGAAATTAGAAACTTTACACTTCAATACACAACGGATTTCAAGGTTCAACCATTACATAAATAAAATATTTGAAGGGATTCCTTTAAATATACTATAGATATGCCAACCCATCTCACAAAAGTAACAACAATAGAAAGATCAAGAAAAGGAGCAACCACCTAAAGATAGTGAATTCCTTAGTAGAAAAGAAGAAGATAAGTCTACTGGAATGCAAGCCAAATATCGACAGTTTCCAAGTGACTTAAATGATGTATGGAAGGAGTTCAATCAACAAATTTATGGAGACCAATAAATGGTGATCATTGATCATCAACAAGAAATGGAAACACCTCAAGGTAAAAGTCATAACTCGTTTACTGCTAGGTCAAGTGACAAATTAGTTAACATAGAACAAGTAGAATTTATCCCAGCCTACCCTACCTTAGATATTGTGTTGAAAATTGAATAAATCCTCCTTTAGATATATTTTATAGTCCCATACATAAAGTTGTCATGAGCAGGCAGAGGAAAAGGAGGAAAATATAAAAATGTCAAATCATTGTTCCTGGAGATGTCCCTATGGAAGTAGTTTGTAAATATTTGCAAGTAGATCCATCTCATGATCTATATCAGTTGAATTACTTTTCAAGAGCATATGCATTCTCCACAATAGACAAAGCCACCGAATTTCAACAGTTAATCAAATAAAAGGATGAAAGAATCCTTCAATTGGAACAATAGTTACAAGCAGAAAAGATGAGTGTTAATCAACAATTATAGGTACAAGTATCATAACTCCAAGAGAGCCTATATCAATTAAAGTTGCAGCACCAATCTAAAATGGTTCTAATGATACTCAAATACATCAATTGAAATTCACTGTTGAGAAATTGAAAGACAATCCCAAAGTAGATGAATTCAAGAATGAAGCATTGGAATTAAATACCCTGTTGGCCCAATAAAAAGTTGTTTTCTTCCAAAAATTGTTTATTATTATTGAACTATGTGGAAAAAGTGATTCATTGATGAATCGAGTAGCGGACCAAAGAATCATCTTTGATGAGATTGATGACAAAGTATCACTGTATGTCACTTGGAAAGATATTAGTGAAGGCAAAAAGGCCAATCTTCCCAGGATTGATGATTCCGAAAAGGAAACCTTATTTGCTGATTGGGACATACAGTTAAAACAAGTTGAAAGGGAAATTTGCAGTGCTAGAGACATTACTAATAACATTGTTGAAATAATTAGATAGAATCTCATTACTACTAATCTTATTGATAGATCCCACCTGGTTCTCTACCTATTGTAAAATATTTAATAAGACAATGTCTGGAAATTTCCATGGTAAAAGAGGAAAGCATAAAAAAATTGGAGAAGCTAGACTGGGAAAAGTATTGGATGTATTTGGTTAAGGCACATAGCCAATGGCTAATGTTGCACTATCTAACAGATAGGCTTCCTCTTACATGATGCCTCAACTTTCAGATGCGGTCTATATAGGACAACTGTGCATCAAGCCAGGCTAACCTCCTGAGGTTCAGCCTATTCTCAACATCCTTCAACTGAAGGAATGAATTACCAATAAGACAATAATGCAATCCTGAAGCGATTCATCCCATAAAATTATGTTTCTTTTTTAATTTCACTTAATTTAAGGAGAGTTGTTTAAACCTCCTCAACTCTTTATGTGATGAAATCATAACTAAAAATTACATAAATATTTGTGGACTATGGCTTAGGACCCACATAAACTCCTTTATACACAATGGATTTAAATATATCAGAATTGGTTTAACATACATACATGCACAATCAAACATAGATTACCCTAAATAGGTCACACTTACCCATATCACGTTACATTTATGCAGAATCGGAGCTCTCAGGTCCCACATCTTGATAACCAGTCAAAAATATTCTCATTTTCACAAGTTTACAAAATAACCTTGATAGCAACCTTATGATTTTTCCGATGTGAAGTTGTGACGCAATGCCTACCGTCGACATTTTCCGGATCCGACGGTCCTCATCTCATCACAAAACATTCGCCTGCAACTTTAAGGCTATACTGATAAGAGTTAACCCTTAAAAAATGCGATGTGGGCTCGTGCGCCATGCCGAAACGTGGCCTTCCCTCATCGCATCGCACATTTCAAACCTTACTGCATCGCGTCATGAAAAACTTGCCTTGCGAACTATTTAACGATATCCGCTATAATTTGTGAAGTACACTATTGCGCAAAGCTGACACGTGGCTCCCTTGTTGGAAACACTGAGATGGGGGGGTGAATCATTATTTATTTCAATTAGAGCATTAGTTAATCTTCAATTATTATCGGTGGTTGTACAATGATAGAAGAAAACAAGAGGAACACAAATGCGCACAATTTTGAAGGTGGAAACCCACTCCGGGACAAAAACCACCTAATTCTTTTCTAATAATTCTTTAATATTCAACTCCAATTGAAAATAAAGCTCTAACTTCCTAGAATCTAGAAAATCATTCTTCCCTAGCTCCCACTAGATGGACGCTCCAATGCCTGAGATTCTTCAGTAGTCAACTGAATGGATGCCCCAACACCCAATGAGCTACAACTCACCCTAGCACCACCCTACCACCCTATAGAAGAATAAAAGAAGAATGTACTCTCGTACCAGAGAAAATGGTCCAATTTACAATGATATAGAATGATGTAGAAGAAGAATATATACTAGACCATAACCCCAAATTTGACACAACCACCTAATGATGATCCCAGACCTCCCAACACTGCCTCTTCAACCTTTGGTAGATAGATACTAGTACAATTTTTACAATAATGTATTTACAATGACTTAGTACAATGATACCTTTATAATGATTGTATGCAGTGCTACCCCCTTGAAGACTTCATAGGATGAAATTCTTGCTGCTATTATGCACCTTGATTTCTGCTCTTGTCATTATACCTTATGCTGCACCTTGCTTTGCTTTGTTGCCGTAGAAAGTCTGGTCCTTTGCAACCCTTCACAACACATGATCTATCTTTTTCTTTCCTTCTAGGAGCTAGATATTGAATATAGCGTATCTTTGCTATTTGGGATGTTAAATATCTAATTTTCAGTCCTGTAGTATTCCTCTGAGTCGTCTTTCTGATGCCATAGGTCTGATCCAATTTGGATTCTTCAAGAGAGAGTTATACCCAATCTCTCACAATGCCCTAATTATGGACTGTTTCAGTAGAGTGCACTTGTACGACATGCCACGTGTCACTGTTTCTTCATTTGGATCTGAAATTGATAGAGTGTAAAGAAAATACTATGCACTATCCGCTAATGTTTACGTAATTCCAATGCGATACTCAGAGAGAGAGTTATGACGAATTTACCAAGGTCACTTCTTTGAGATGAATTTCAGGCGACAGATCATATCTCCAAAAATATTTTGCACCTTGATCTAAAAATTTTAACACAACTTCCTCTAGATTTCAGCGTCACCTCATAAAAATTTCAGCTTCTGAAATTTTTTAGAAAAAAAGTTAAAACGAAAATTTCACGATGATCTGCTTCCGATCGCCAAATCCCCTACATAAGGAGGAAATGAAGATCAAAATGTATATGAATGCTTAGTTTGAGAGGGGCTTCAACAAGTGAACGTGGGAGGGATTTTAGGAGCTTAAAAAATATTAATTATGAATTTTCAATGACCCATGCTCCAACCCCATGGGGTTTTAGCCCACTAACTGGGGGTACAAACTTCAAACATGAATATCTCTCAAACCGTGAAGAATTATATGGCGTGCCATATATCAACGGAAACATCTCAACAAGTAGAAACTATAAAAAGAATTATTTACCCAAAATATATTAATTTGGTAGGTCAAAATTCCCATGCAATATTGGTTTAGCCCCTGGTGCTGCTTGGGTTTACATCAATGACAACCGCTGATCAAAAATCTCCCCCTTTGGCATTGATGGTAACACAAGTACTCCCCTTGCAATCATGACACCTCTTCCTACAACATTCTCTCCCCCTTTGACATCAATGGAAAAGGGTAACTCCCCCTGAAACACAACCATCTTGCGGACCTATACACACTTCCACTCGCACTGACACACAACTGTCCTGTGGACCTGTACACACTTCCACTCCCCCTCACACACAACCATACTACAAACCTCTAATCTACTTCCACTCCCCCTTTATATTCTGAAAAAGGAAAATCTAATGAGAACTTGGGAGAATCCCAAGCTTCTGGCGAAGATATTCCAATGCTGGCGAATATTTAATATGTCATTCTTTTGGTGCTTCTTGGAATCTTGCTACTTATCCAATTGCTTGCATAACATCTGGTTGGGAGGCTATTACATATAGAATACTACTAATCATAGATCTATACAACCTTTGATCCACATCCTTAGATGAGTCGTCTATGCTCAATTTGCAACATGTTACCATTGGAGTAAGGATGGGTTTGCAATATTCCATTTTAAATTTCTTGAGCATTTCCTTGATGTACTTGGCTTGACATATAAATATTCCTTTCTCTTCCTGAGATATTTGAAGCCCTAAGAAGTATGTCAGCTCACCAAATAAAGACATCTCGAAATCACTTTGCACCTTTGTAGCAAACTTCTTACTTAGTCAATCATCATTGCTACCAATTATTGTATCATCCTCTTTAGTTATTAGAAATGCTTAGGTTTCTTCATCTAGAACATATATATCATTTGGAGCTTGACTTGCTGTAGCCACAATTTGACCATACACGCCTTTCCTGATTTCACATTTCGTGGAGTTGAATAGTATTGTGTGTCCTTGATCACACATTTGTCCAACACTGAGCAGATTGTGATTCATGTTTTCAACCAATAGAACATTCTTGGCTAGACCATCTTTGCTTCTGAGAGTGATAGTACCTAATCCTATAACATTTGAAGATACATAATTTCCAAAGGACACGGTTCCTTCCTTCTTCTCTTTCGGAGATACAAATTTATTTCTATCTCCAGTCATATGCATTGAGCAACCGCTATCAACATACCACACACATTTGTTCTTTTGAGCCTTGAAAGAGAGAGCACAATTATCATTCTTTGTCTTCTTCCATGTTTGTTCGTTCTGTGGCTTCGAAGATTCTTCTGGAGGATTTTCAAGTTTGCAGTCTTTGGCTATGTGTCCAAAGTTTCAACATTTGTAACATTCAATATTATTTCTTAAATGTTCAAATCTATTGATGTTTCGCTGAGTCTTGGGAGGTTCATATTTGACAAATCTCCTGGAGTTGTATTCGTTCCTAGGGTACGTGCGACATTCTACAGCTTTATGACCAAATTTTCCACATGAATAACAGTAGCCATAAAAAATATGTTGGTACCTGGATGGAAATTTTCGTCGAGGAATTCTCTTCCTAAAAATTAAATAGAGCAGAGATACACACACAAATAATTATTTTCTATATCTTCAATAATCAGATACATCAAATATATAATTAAACTAATTCTAATTTTAGAGAGAGAAGTTGAGAGATTCTCTCAACTTCCTCAACAAACCCAATCTAAGATATGCTAAAGTAAGCATAATCCTAACTAATTCTAATACCCTCCCTTAATGCTTACTTTACAAAACATATAATTAATCACAATTACAACACTTTAAACTTTTCGTGTCTTTGTCTGATCTGGTCTTCATTAACATCTGTACCCACTCTGAGATCTCATAGGAAACGCTCTTTTCTCCACCATTTTCGAGCTACCATTCAACCCATTTAAAATACATTCTTTCTGACCAGCAATAATGAACTTTGCAAGATTAACAGTATTGACAACTCGTCTCATCAGGGCTTCCGCAATAGAGCTGACAAGTGATGAACCATCCTATGGACCAATCACCATCTGTCGGATATTTCGCTTTCGGCTATCCATCAATGGCTAGGAAAATGGTCTGAATACTAAATGTGTTCAAGAGCTAATCTAACAACTTGACCTACTGTAACCTGTAACTGATGCTCCTTGGCCCGTAGCACAACAAGATCAGCATATAACACATCCACACAATCAAATTAGTCAATTGTTCTCTCGTCCCTGTAGGACGTCAAGAACGACTAATTTAAATAATGCTAATTTGTTCATAGTTGGTTTTGCACTATACACATCTCACACCCACAGATAAAATTCCCTAATCCAAAACTCCACTTCATGAGATAATATTTTACTCAAAAATACACTTACATTAGAATCAGGCTCCTATTTAAAATCCTATCATGCAGATCACAAATATACATTTACCCTTACACTATTGTTTAACCATCTGCTTTCGTGATGTTTGAAAGCTTCTTTCACGTCAGCAAATGAATACGAGCTCTTATAATCCAGCACAGGTTTCAGCTTCCCACTCTCTATGTATGGCTGCAGCTTCTTGTTAATATCCATTTAGCATCATCCACAACCGTGGTCAAAAGATTGGCAATCGACCAATCCAAGCATCCATTGAGAAGAACGCTTCCAGAACTGATATTTTACCTGCATCTCTTACGTCCAATTCTTCCAAACAGAGTGCCTAACACTCGGTCCTCTCCTCCGCAAGAAGCGCAGGTAACCACGAGTCCTCTCATTTTGTAAGCACGTGGCTATGAACCACGAGTCCTCACATTCTCTGCAATTTTTAGTGGCACAGTAGCTGGCCATGGAGACCTGGCTGTTAAGACCAAAAATAATGGAGTATATCCGTTTAATAACTTTAAATAATATTCATGTGAAACACGCTCTTCATCTGTCTCTAAAGTTGCTTTGATTTCGAACAGAGCCTTCATGTCTGTTTGGTTGCATTTAGCGGGAACAGAGCTTTCATGTCTGCCTGGTTGCATTCAGCGCGAACAGAACTTTCATGTCTGACTGGTTGCATTCAACGCCTCGGGCTTTATATAACATGGAGTACGATCATAGACAAATGGAAAGAATACCAATTCAAGCCATAATTATGTACCGCGGACAAGAGAAAGGCATTCGAAAGAAGAGAGGTAAAGCTTCGTAGATGTACATAGAAAATTTGGCACTATGGTACTGTAACTAATGTTTTGACTGTCAGGTTTTCCATAATTGCACTCCATCTGTGGGCTTCACAAACTTTGAAGTTAAAAGGAGCTCCTGAAATCGGGTGAGCCTCACAACTATTATTTTACCACTCTCTTGTAAACAGATAGTTTTGTTGTGCGGAGGAACACAATCCAGTGCCATATTAAAATTGGTGAAAACACAAACAAATACCACTGGAAATCGAAATCAAAACAGCTATATAAAACACATAAAACATTTCACTCAAACACGCTTATGTACAGAGAATCAGCGACATAAACTCTCACATTTTTCTAGCCTTCCCGTGAGGGAATTAAGCCAGAACTGGCTCTGATACCATATTAAAAATTAAAGAGAGAAGAGATATACACACAAATAATTATTTTCTATATCTTCAATAATCAGATACATCAAATATATAATTAAACTAATTCTAATTTTAGAGAGAGAAGTTGAGAGATTCTCTCAACTTCCTCAACAAACCCAATCTAAGATATGCTAAAGTAAGCATAATCCTAACTAATTCTAATAAGTTTGTTATTGCGAATCGGGTCCAATGAAGTCTACATGCATGTCAGATCTCATAGGTTCATTGTATTTTGTTGTAGAAGGTCCTGCTTCTTCTTCTTTGTAACAAATGCCAGTTTTGTCGTTGCAAGATCGTTGATTGTTGATGAGTTCTTCCAATGCCCTTAAGCTGTTGGCATAGTTTTGGATAGTTTTTCCTTTCTTCACTTCTTCATGCAGCGAGACTACTTCGGCTTCTAATTCTTCCATTTCTTGGTTGCTTTCTTCCAAATTCTTTTGAAGTGACTCTTCAATGCATTTGTGTTCTTCAACTTCAATTTTGAGACCTTGAACTTGTTCTTCAAGAGTTTTGGAACAGATCTTCTCTGCCTTGAGATCTTTTATAAGCTTGATTGCTTCCTCATAAAATTCTTCTATGGTCCATCCTCCTTCTTCGTTGTCTGATACCTCTTGTTTATTGTGCTTTGGTTTATTGTGCTTGGCCATAAAAAATACTCTCTCATTGGCTTCTTGTTCACTGTCATTGTCTTCATCGGATGATGAGCTATCTCCTTTAGAAAGAAAGTTCCTTTTGGATCCTTGCTTGTTGAATTTCTTAAAGCCTTTCCTTCCTTTTGAGTTTCCATTACTTCTGTTTGGAAATTTTGATGCAAATTTCCCAACCTCATTACAGTTGAAACATATCAATGGAAGTTTACCTTTGAATTTTCCCTTACCAATTTGTAGTTTTCTCATGAAGTAAGCATATTCTTCATCTGAAAGACCTTCTTCATCATCTCCCTTTTCTTCACACTTGTAGGTGCATGTATTTTCAATTGAAGGTTTTTTATCCTTATTGGTTTTCTTAGATGCAACGAACGCAGTTTCTAGATGCAAAGTACCCTCTTCTTCATCAAGTCTCATTTCATATGCTATGAGAACTCCATGTAATTCTTCCTTGTTGAGTTTGTCCAGATTTGCACTGTATTCTAAGACCGATACCTTTGGGTTGAATCTCCTTGGTAATGTTCTAAGAATCTTCCATATAATAGTCTTCTCGTCAACTGGCTCTCCCAATCCTTCCAGAGTATTGGTTATTTCATCAACGTATTGGAAGTATGTAGCAATGTTGCAATCTTCTTTCATTCTGAGTTGCTCAAATTTTGCTCTATAGATTTGAAGCTTTGCTTCTTTGACATTTGAGTCACCTGCATATATATTCTAAAGCTTGTCCCATACATTTTTGGCGGTTTTACAACCCAAAACCTTATGATAAGAAGATTCAATAAGTCCACTGATAATAATATTCTTTGCTTTTGCATCATTTACCAAATTCTTCTTACCTTGTTCATCTGTGGTTGATGTAAATCCATTTTGAACAGTGTCCCATACTTCGTAACCTTGCGCCAAGAGATATACCTCCATTCTTCCTTTCCAAAGTGCATAATTATTTTCATTGAATAGAGGTACACCATTCTTGGTATTCTCCATGACCTCCTTCCAGCTGTTAAACTGCTATTGAAGGAACCAAGCTCTGATACCAATTGTTGGAAATACTGAGAGGGGGGGTGAATCAATATTCCTTTCAATTAGAGCATTAGTTAATCTTCAATTATTATCAGTGTTTGTACAATGATAGCAGCAAACAAGAGAAACACAAATGCACACAGTTTTTAAGGTGGAAACCCACTCTGGGACAAAAACCACCTAATGCTTTTCTAATAATTCTTTAATATTCAACTCCAATTGAAAATAAAGCTCCAACTTCCTAGAATCTAGAAAAGCATTCTTCTCCAGCTCCCACCGGATGGACGCTCCAACGCCCAAGATTCTTCAGTAGTCAACTGAACGGATGCCCCAACACCCAATGAGCTACAACTCACCCTAGCACCACCCTACCACCCTATAGAAGAATAAAAGAAGAATGGACTCCCGTACCAGGGAAAATAGTCCACTTTACAATGATATAGAATGATGTAGAAGAAGAATATATACTAGACCATAACCCCAAATTTGACACAACCATCTAATGATGATCCTAGACCTCCCAACATTGCCTCTTCAACCCTTGGCAGATAGACACTGGTACAATTTTTACAATAATGTAGTTACAATGACTTAGTACAATGATACCTTTACAATGATTGTATGCAGTGCTTCCCACCTGAAGACTTCATAGGATGAAATTCTTGCTGCTGTTATGCACCTTGGTTGCTACTCTTGTCATTCTACCCTCTGTTGCACCTTGCTTTGCTTTGCTGCCATAGAAAGTCTGGTCCTTTGCAACCCTTGACAACACATGATCTATTATTTTCTTGCCTTCTAGGAGCTCGATATTGAATTTGGTGTATCTCTGTTATTTGAGACCCTCAATATCTGATTTTCGGTCCTCTAGTAGTTCTCTAAGTCATCTTTCTGATGCCACAGGTCTGACCCAATTTGGTGTTGGAAATATGATGCAATGTGTTGTCCTGGATGGAAACCTACTTGATGAAGTTGTCCTTGATGGAAACCTACTTGATGAGTTGTGTTTTGATAGCAACCTATTTGTGAAAGATGTAAAAATGATGTATCTACAGATTAGTTGAGAAGTAGCAGAAAAAGGAATTTCAGTAAGTACCAGAGAAATGATAAATATAATATGTCACAATGTATACGCTACTTTTATGAAGGCAACCCACGTATGAATTCAATGTATACACTACTTTTGTGAAGGAAAACCACGTATACATTCAGGACTAGTATATACGCATCCAGTTTGAAGAGAAATTGCATATACACGTGGATACGAACGCTCAAAGTCGCGTATGCCTTCCGCGCTCTAAAAACTATGATACCTAGGGGCATTACCATGGTATTGGACCATTGTATTGAGCGCTGGATTATCTATTTGATCCTGTCCAAGAATACCATCAGCGGTTGAGTGGTTTTGACTCATGGTATTGACAAAAGCTAAATCTATATAAGGTGAAGAGGATCATAGTGCAAGGTGTGCATGTGTAAGGGTTGTTGATGAATAAATTTCTCGAAGGAATATCTGCATGGATGAACTCTATTCTTAATTGATAGATCTGAATCTATGATGCACCCATGGATATATATTATGGTTCAAGATCTCTAGATCTAAAGATGATGAATCTCTAGTTTGATCAACGGAAGAAATGATGAAGAACTGGCACAAGTCTACTGAAGAACATGAATAAATCTGGGTAAGTTTTATAGATCTGGCGTGCTATGAAAAATATATTTTTACAGATCTATACGCTAGTTCACTTCATGAAAAGTGCGTATATACGCGAGTTAGCTTCATTAAAAGCGCGTATGGAAGTTAGGGTTTTATGAGAAATAAAATACATAGAAGTATATGTGGGTTGATTTGCAGGAAAGTGCGTATGTACATGGCTTCAGTGAAGAAAATTAGCATATGCTATTTGAATTAATGACTGTTCAGGGTTAAGTTTGTATCTGCATATCTATTCTGAAGTCTGGGTTATTTATGAAGTTATAGTTACAATGTTTTCACTATTCTAATTGAAGTATTGGGCAAAGTTTATGATTAATGACTGTTCAGGGTTAAGTTTGTATCTGCATATCTATTCTGAAGTCTGGGTTATTTCTGAAGTTCTAGTTATAGTGTTTTCACTGTTCTAATTGAAGTATTGGGCAAAGTTTATGATTGTTGATAAAGTACAAGAGTGTGCATGGGTCTGGGTTTTAATGAATACTTCACTCTGAAGTATATCTGGATGGAATGGGTAACAATTTATTGATTGATCTGAATTAATAATGCACCTATGAAGAAAATGATGAAGAGGGATCTTTAGATCTGAAATGACTATGTATTTTCTAGATCTGTTTATGGAATGTTTAGATCTGTGATCTGGTGAATATTTGCTGAAGTGAAGGGTAAGATCTGAGCTGTTTATCTGGTTTGAAGAGTTTTGCAGTCCTGTAATGTTTACAGATCTATACGCAGGTTCTTCGTAGTGAAAGCGCGTATATATGCGGGTTAGTTTCAGTGAAAGCGCGTATGGAATCCAAGGTTAGTCCTGAAATAGTTGCAGATATATACGCAGGTTTGTCTTTGTGAAAATGCGTATATACACAGGTTCAGTGAAGTAAAAGCGCTTATGGAATCTAGGGTTTTGCTGAAGTGTGTGGAATGAAATTTCTGATCTGTTTAGCTGTTTTATTGCTATCTGTCAATGATGTATTCATACAGATTTGGGTTGTTAGAATGTTGATTATGCTGCTGATTATGTTGATTAAAGATCAAGTTGTTGGTTGATTGGTTGATGATTCAATGAATGAATTGATGGGGTTATAAGTTTCAGTTTGATGTATGTTGAGCTTAAATGTGTGGAGTGGGTCCAGTCTAAAAATAGGACGAAAAGTGGCCTACAAGGTATGTTGTGTGGAAGTTGTTGGATTCAGTATGAAAATTTGATGAAATGTGGTCCGCAGTGGTGCTGAGGGTCGAAGCCTTCAATGAGGCGATTGTAGCTCCCTTCTAGTGGTAGCTGGTAAACGAGAGGAGGGGGTAGTAGCTCCCTTCCAAGAGAGGTTGGTAAACGAGAGCAGGGGGTAGTAGCTCCCTTCCAGGAGAGGCTGGTAAACGAGATCAGGGGGTTGGAGCTCCCTTCCAGTAGTGGTTAGAGAATGAGAGAAGGTTGCAGCCTTCTGCAGGTGGGTGCCTGCGTGCTGGTATGAGTCTGCGCTAGTACAAAATTGTAAGAAGTTTTCTTTATAATAAATATTGAATACAAAGACGAAAGCAACGGTGGTTTTCTCCCGAATTGGGTTTCCACCTTAAATACTGGTGTTCATGTGTGTTGCTTATGTGTGATGGTTTATTATATTATTACTGCACATGCTTACTGCTTACTAAGCATCTGATGAATGAATGATGCAATGATCTAAGTAAAGAATTAAATGCATAATAAGATCTCTGGACATAGATAAGTTTTCTTAAGGATATCTGTGTGTATATGCGAGTTGGGTTTAGTAAAGTAGCGTATGGTTTTAAGAGAAAGAAAAAGTAAAAGGTTTTCAGTTAGCTCTAAATACTGATTCACCCTCCCCCCCCCCCCCCTCTTAGTATTTTTCCCAACATTTGGATTCTTCAAGAGAGAGTTATACCCAATCTCTCACAATGCCCTAATTATGGACTGTTTCAGCAGAGCACACTTGTATGGTGTGCCACATGTCATTGTTTCTTCATTTGGATCTAAAATTTATAGAGAGAAAAGTAAATACTATGAACTATCCACCAATTTTTACAAAATTTCAATTCGATTCTTAGAGAGAGAGTTATGACAAATTTACCAAGGTCACTTCTTTGAGATGAATTTCAGGAGCTAACAAAAAAACCCTGACTTCCACAGATCATATCTCCAAAAATATTGTGCACCTTGATCTGAAAATTTTACTGCACCTTCCTCAGGATTTCGGCTTCACCTCATAAAAATTTCAGCTTCTGAGCCTTTTTAGAAAAAACTTTAGAGTGAAAATTCCACGATGACCTGTTTCAGATGGCCGAATCCCCTACATAAGGAGGAAATGAAGATCACATTGTATATGAATGCTTAAGTTGAGAGGGGCTTCAACAAGTGAATGTGGGAGGGATTTTAGGAGCTTAAAAAATATTAATTATTACTTTTCAATGACCCATGCCCCAACCCCATGGGGTTTTAGCCCACTAACTGGGGGTACAAACTTCAAACATGAATATCTCTCAAACCGTGAAGAATTTCGTGGCATGCCATATATCAACAGAATCATCTCAATAATTAGAAACTATCAAAAGAATTATTGACCTAGAATATATTAATTTGGTAGGTCAAAATTCCCATGAAATATTGGGCTAGCCCTTGGTGCAGCTTGGGTTGACATCAATGACAACCACTGATTAAAATCCCTGTCATCACATTGCATCCTCTCATTCTTACTGCGTCACATCGAAAGTTACCTTGTTTACCTTGAAAAATCCTTAATTCTTAAATACTTCAATTGGTGATGCGAAACTGCGCCTTTCCGACATGCGTCCATTTCGCACTTCCTCAACTCACTTTAACCATTCATCTCTTGTCTTCATATTTGTGATTTAATCACAGACATTCACCTTCTCGTGGCTCTTCTTCGCCTCTTTTTCATTCTATAATCTATGTCATCAATATTTAAACTCTCGACTGTTCGATTCAATCCTCATCGTCAGTTCCTCTCGCGGAATTCTTTTGAGTATTCTGTTATTTATTCGACCTTTCCTCTTCAGCTTTCCCCACTCTACATTACTGATTCCTCCATGCTACTGCTCCTCTATCCTTCGAGTTTGTTCGAAATTCTTCAATGCTATCTCTCCTGAGATTTGTACGTTCTGCAAATGCGCGGGTTCCCTCCTGAGCTTGTTCTTCTTCTTGTCATCGCTCGGTCTCTGCTATAATTTTGTCTACACGAAGTTCATAGAAAATTTGTCTTCTCACTTAGTCTATCTAGTCATTAACATAAAATAATATGCATATATAATAACAAATGAATGAAATGCTTGATTTTGACAGGGAAATAAAACAAATAGGTTGAAACAGAGAGTCGGATAAGAATTCAAAACACTTGGAATTAATTTAAAATGAAAATACATAGAACCCAAGCCCTCATATGGTTGGTTTTACATTTATTCCTAATCTCCGTTCAACCCTTTTTCACACCTATTTCCCTCTCGTTCTCTCTTTTTTTATCTATGGAATGAAGAACGCCACAATGGTGGATTTGATTTTTTTTATGCCTTTCCCAAAATCCCCATATGGTTGAGAAACTGATATTTAGTTTCAGAACAGTTTATTCAACTAAATTCTTAACTAATCCTAATCTAACTATTCTTTTAGCCTACATATTACAATGGCTATGTTAGCCCAAAATAACTTTAAACCAAATACTTTAAAACTAAAGTCTTCAAATTATTTGGACTGCTAGTCCTCTTCCCAAGCCACAACATGTGACTAGCTTGTCACATTGTTGGCTCTACCTTAATTCTCCTACATCAGTATGTAATTACTATTTTTTTACTCGTTATTTTATTGTATAAATACCTTCATGTCTTTTAAGAAGAGGTCCTGAAATTTTGAAAAGAATACTTTATAGAAGTTGTAATTTTGTACTCTTAAATGTTTTCTTAATAGAAAAGGTTCGACCAGATATTGTTTTTGAAATGAGCAGAGTTAGCATATATATGGTACTTTTATTTTTATGTTGATATTTTGTTTCAAGTGAGAAATAGTTGAATTTTCTTATGATGTTTTCTTATATGTATTCTTTTAACACAATCTAGCATTAACTCACTTCTGAATATGTTCGATTGCCATACAATAAATAGATGCGATATATGCTTATTCCATTGATTTAATTAACTATTTAATTAAATCAATTATTTAAAAAAAAAACATATCTCTAAGTGCTTGTTGAATCTTTATTTGCATTCACTGAAACATCATCTCTTTAAATCGCATAGAAAGATAATTAATCCCTATATATATATATATATATATATATATATATATATATATATATATATATATATATATATATAAGCTTGTTATCACTCCCATTTATCAAATTACAATCAGTTAAAATACCACCCATCCACTAAATTATATTTCATTGGGAAAATGGTCGCATAAATCAGTTGGAGCCACCAACTCAAACAGATAAAGAAAGGTTTTTACGTCCGCAACCAAGTGGTTTTCCCCGATGTTGTTGCAAATATTTTCAAGGCATAAAAAATTTTGGCATTAGAAGGAGGGAAGTTATATTATGAATGGCACCAAAGATTAATCCAAAAAATAAATACCATCAAAAGAGTCATTCTCCCTCAAAATATCCTACAACTTCTAGTCCTTGTCCAAAATCACCTATCTATAGATCATAAGTTTTTCAATCTTCCGCCACGTCCCCTAGTTCCATTCCCGAATAAATCTCCCCTGATTATACCCCAAAATTTCCTGAAGTATATACCTTAATAAATAAATTGGAAGAAATTTCTATTTTAATAGAAAATTGTGCTTTTTGAACTCTAAAGGAAGTGTCACTTCAATATTACAAGCAACTGGTGTATTAACCTATTCTAAAAGTGAAAAAAATAAAATAATCCCTTTTCAGTTTCCTCTTCACTCACAGCCTAGTAACTCTCCGATATTAGAGACTCAAACATCCATTAGTCATATTATTTCATATTCTTCCCCTCAAACTCCATCGTTTATTCCTCCTTCTATTACATCTTCCCAACCAATTTCTTCATTAATTCATATTTCTTCTTTTCAGACTTCAAGTGATCCTTCAATCAGTATCAGTTATCTGGTTATTTCTTATTCACCTACATCCACCACTGGAACTACTTCTTCCACTCCAAGTCCTTCTTCAAGGCAAATCAATCCTTCGATTCACACAATGGAAAATAGACCTTGGACGAATCTCGGAGTTGTTCAATTACCAGGTCCTCTTCATACTTTTCCTAAGCATCTAGAAATATGGATGCCTAAGTATAATCTAGATGGGAGTCTCCCAGCAGAATAACATCTCCATAATTTCATGTTCTCTATGAATCTATATGATGTCTTTGAATAAGATTGTATAGTAAGATTGTTTCTCTATACTTTTCAAGGATCAGCTAGATCATGGTAATTTTCATTACCAATAGGGACCATTACTAGTTGGGACATATTGGAGGAATAATTTCTAACTAAATTTTGTGATGATCATACTACTACTACTCTCATCAATGATATTTCAAATCTCAAAGAAAATTCGGGTGAAAAGGTAAAATAATTCAATTCCAGATTTAATAAATTGCTCCATAAATTCCCAGCTACATCAAAACCTAGTGTAGATGTATAAATTGACTAGTATATATACTCTCTTTCTTCTAATATAGAAATTTTTGTAGATAGAGCCAATAAGGCTACTTTGGTAGAAAACATGAAAGAGGCAATTTCTGTAGAAAATATAATTATTTCCTTATAAAAGAAAACTGCACAGGAGGATAGATAAAATAAAAAGGTCACATTTAAAGATGAAGCCAAAGGTAAATCATATAAGGATCCTTACGATCTTGAGGGATTACAAAAATTTCTCAAAACTATGTCAAATGACATTTTTGAAATAAAAAACAATTAGTTGAATCTTCTTCAAAAAAACCTTTGAGATATTTTAAGAAAAATAAAGCTTCCATTTATCAACCTCCAAATGTAATCTCAAATGCTGAATCACATCAAGACGAAGATCATGATGAAATGATATTATCCACAGAAGAATCACAAGATGAAGAGTTAGTCCAAGTTCATGGATTATGGTACTTTATTATTCCTACATCTGATGATGAAGATGAACAGGAGACACTACCACTTTACACTAGAAGTAAAAATTCTACTGATCTCTCTCGGTCTCCTCAGAAGTAGAAATCTTCATTCCCTATTGTTAAGGATAAATTTATTAACAAAAGGACTCATTCTCCTAAAAAAATCCCAACTTCTTCTACCGCTCCATCCACCTCAAAGACCTTAGTTGTATCAGACACCATTGGGTATAATATAGTGGAATATATGAAGAAATTTAAGGCAAATATCTCCATGTATGACGTGAGTAAATTAAAGTAGCAACAAAAAATCTTACTCAAAGAAGTGAATGCAGTCCCTGCTTCACCCTTACCTGCGCCCGTTACTTCAAAACCCTCAAAAGGAGTTGGAAAACCTCCCACTGATTCATCTGAAAATGTCAATATGAACCATTCTATTATAATCAAAGACAGATCTAATTCACACACTCTTCCTTTCCTTTTGATTTTTGAATTTTTAACAAGTATGTTCATAATTTTCTAATAGACAATGGAGCTTCTTCAAATTTCATGTCATATTATGTTTGTTTGAAGTTAAATATTTCTCCACAAAACTATATAATACACATTGTGAAATTATATAGAACCAAAGTAAAGGTAATAGGAGAAATGAATTGTATCATCATGAAACTAGCATCTAATTCGAAAGTTCATCAAGTAATTGATATTTTAGTTGTTGATGTTCCTAAATTTTACGGTTTAATTCTGAGTAGAGATTGGTCAGAAAAGCTTCATGGTTATTTCACCACTAATTGGTCTCATATGTGGCTTCCCTAAAATGGTAAGCCAAATCAAATTCGTGTTGACTGCGAAAAACACATGAAATATTTAGTAACCGACTTCGAGGGTGAAAATGAGCCCATGGATTTTACTAATAGCATTCTTGGAAATTACTTTGTTGTGTCTTTTTTGGGGAATTTCAACGCACTGAAATCTCTATTTCTGATCAACTCATTTAATTCTCAAATCAAAAACTTTTATTGGTCAAACTCTTTGAAATGTATAAAAATCATAGATAAACCTTGTGTTAAAACTTGATTATGGACATTATATGTTGATGGATCAAAATCTAATGAAGGTGCATGAGTTGGTTGCATACTAATTAGTTTGAAAGGAGAAAAAAAAATGCTAGCATGTAGGCTAGAATTTGAATGCACAAATAATATTGCAGAATATGAGGCACTAGTACAAAGCTTGTATAAAGTGATAGACCTTGTGTCAAATATATTCAAGTATATGGTGATTCTGAAATAGTTATCAAACAAGTAATAAATACTATTCACTATATTTCTGTTCATGTTAAATATTACTAATCATTAGTACAATCTCTTACCTCACACTTCTTAGCATTCAATATCTCGTCTATTCCAAGGCTCCAAAATGCAAGCGCTAACCTTCTAGCTAATGTAGCATCTAGAATTATCCCTTCTGAGGGTTATATTCTAGATATATTTTCTATAGAATTTATTTTTCGCCAAAATATTCATGATAGTGTTTCTAAGTGGATATTATTTAATTATGATGAAGATGTTCTAACCTTTCTCACATCAGAAGTGCCATACGATGATCATCTGATGGATGAAGACGAACATGAAGTAAAATTGAATCAAAAGTTTGATGAGAATTCCATACGTAAATATGTGGTTAAACTTAAATATATTTATGATTTCAAAGACATATTTAAGAAGGTTCATAATTCTAAACTACAAAGTTGAACTTTAGGGTTTGAACTAATGAACCTTGGCATGGATCTTAATCCTCATAATATCAATCTAGGTATTGGTATTTTGTTTGATGAAAGATTAACCTTCATTCATTTTCTGAAGAAATACACGAACATTTTCACATGAAAATATGGATATATCAAGATTTTTTATACCTCCATTATCCAACATACTATCCCAATGGCATCCACTGAGAAGCTCGTAGAAAAAAAGTTAAGCAAAATTCACCTTGATATTGAAAGTCAAATCAAATATGAAATAAATAAACTCATTAAGGCTAAGATCATTTTCCCTATTAGGAATTCAAAGTGGGTTTCAAACTTGGTCCTGTTAGGAAAAAGAATGGTGACATTCAGATTTGTATAGATTCTAGGAACTTAAACAAAGCTTTCCTAAAAGGAAATTTCACCTATGGAACAAATTCTGCAATCAATAGCTTGATATGAATTAATGTCTTTCATTGATGGATTTTTAGGCTATAATAATATTCTCGTTCATCCTAAAGATAGGTTAAAGACTACACTTATAACTAAACGAGGCATTTATGCTTATCATAAAATTCCTTTCGCTCTAATCGATGCATGAGAAAATTTTCAAAGAGCAATGGATATTGCTTTCAGAGGACTATTAAAAAAAATTATGGTTGTATACTTAGATGATATATCAATTTATTCCAAGTAAAGAAGATACCACTATCATGATCTCAATCAAATTGTTGAATGTTGTTTAAAGTATGGAATTTCATTAAATCCCAAAAAGTATTATTCCGCTTTAAGTGAAGGTAAACTCTTAAGATTTATTGTGTCAAAAGAAGGAATTTTCGTAGATGTAGAAAGGATAAAGGAAATTTTTGAAATATCACTACCCCATAACAAAACGTCCATGCAGTCCTTTTTAGGACAAATAAATTTTGTTAAGAGATTTGTTCCTAACTTTTCCCAACTTGTTTTACCATTGCAATTAATGATTAAGAAAAACACACTCTTTAAATGGGGACACAATGAAAGAGAAGCTTTTGATATAATCAAGTAGTCCATCATAAATGCTCCTTCTCTAAATACCCTAGAATTTTTTAATCATTTCATTTTATATAATTTTTCTTCTAAAAATTTTTATGTTGTTGTGTTAACACAAATTTATGATCAAAAGATTGAAGCACACATTTCCTTCTTTAGTTCAAATCTTCAATGTACTAAACTAAATTATTCAGAAGTGGAGAAAAAAGCCTCTATTTTTTACCAATCTATAAATCATTTCAGACCTTTTCTCCTAAAGACACACACCAAGGTAATGGTTGCATTTCAGACAGTAAGGCAACTGCTTATTCAAAAGGAACTAGGAGAAAATAGGGAAAAATGGGTTACTTCTCTGCAGGAGTATGATATTGACTTTAGACAAGCCAAAATTGTCAGAGGGAAAAGGTATCTGCAGATTACTATCTGGGGCATCCAACATATCAGATGATGAAGAGTCAAGTAGTAATGTACACATTGCTAAGGTAAGCTTGAATGACTCAGAATCACAATATGTTGATCTTATATTTTATTTAAAAAATGGATATGCTCCCACAGAACTCAATTATAAAAGAAAAAGTGCTTTAATATTGAAATATAATCAATATTATATCATTGATAATGTTTTATTCAGAAAAAACTATGACTCTGTACTATTAATATGCCTTGAAAAGTTTTAAGTGCTGAAGGTTTTGTAGGAACTCCCTCATGGACCTTCAAGTGGACATTTTGGAGGTGATACCACCTTACACAAAGTCCTTCATGCAGGATATTATTGTCCAACATTGTTGAAAGACGCTCATGCATATGTGACAAAATGTAAAATGTGTCAAACTACTGCTGGAACACAAAGAAAACCAACCTTACCCTTACAACTGGTCAACATTGAACAACCTTTTGAGAAATGGGAACTAGATATCATAGGTGAGATTGTTCCTAATTCATCCAAAAAACATAAATACATTCTCACTGCAATCGACTATTTTACTAAGTGGGTGGAAGCAGTTCCACTACAGGCAGCTAATTATGAAGCCATCATTGAATTTCTTGATCAATTCATTATTACTAGGTTTGGCTTACCTAACGGACTTATGTTCGATAATGAACCTTATTTTTTAGGTAATAGTATGTCTAAATTTGTTCTCAAAAGAGGTTTTAAACTTAAATATTCTGCTAATTACTATCCCCAAGGGAATGTTTTGGAAGAATCAACAAACAAAAATCTCATAAGAATCATAAAAAGGACTATTGATCAGAGCCAAAAAAATTTGCATAAGTCTTTAACATTTTCATTATGAGCAGATCGGATTACTTAGAAGACCTCTATAGGCACTTATCCATTCAATCTAGTTTATGGAAAAGAATATGTAGTTCCATCAAATTTAGATCCTCCCTCATTAGCCCTAGTTCAATTTATTGATGAAGTACCTTCTTCTTCCATATAGTTAAGAATTTCTTAGATCCTTAAACTAGAAGAGGAAAGGGAAAATGCCAAATTAACCCATGCTCAACATCAGCAGATTGTAAACTTTTGACGAAAATTTAGATTCCCCAAAATCATTTCAATTTGGCGACCTCATCCTTCAGTGGGAGAAGGAACATGAGGAAAAAGTTAAGCATACCAAATTCCAAAGAATGTGGCTTGGAACATTTCAAATCATAGAACAAATTGGCCCATCAATCTTCATGTTACAAGATCTTCAAGGGAGAAAATATTTTCTTCCTATCAACAGGATGATTTTGAAAAAAATATTTTCTTAGAAGAAAATTTCTTCTAAATGTACCATACTGATAATTATATATTTTTAAAACAATAACGTTTTATTACATGCTTTTGGATTTTCGCAACACCTTTGAATCATTTTATGACTTTTTATTTTGAAGAATAATTTTTTTTGAGGAAATGATTACAAACTCAAAAAATGGACGATTACTATATAACTCTAAAGTATTTCTCCATTGAAATTGTAAATTTTGTAAACCCCTAACTTGTAAAGTCTTTTACTCTATTATCAGTCATAAAAGGTTCATTTTTACAAAGTAAAGACTAATTGTCACCAATCATATTTAACACTAAACTTTCATGAAAAACTCTTAAGGAGTCAATAATTCTCCCCATCCATTAATTATGCTTTTTCTAGAGTATAATTCAAAAATATAAAAAACTTAAAAGGATAAGGGTTCTCATCACGATCTTGCTTACCATGATCATAAACAAATAATAAATTGAGACTACCACTACTACATATAAAACCAGGGTAATGGATTATGATTATTAAATAATCATAAGACAAGGAGCCTCATCACAAGTTATCTTGTTCAGTCTAATCATAATGAGTGAATGGCATTGTCACTTTGTGGTCTCCAAGCCAGGACAATGACTACTTAAGAACAAGAAAAAAAGCATATATATAATTAAGGATTTATCTCAAAATATTGTAATAATAGATGGATGGGATACTGAATCATTAATGGTTAAAGGTAACCTTTTTGAGGCTATAAACGCCTTCTGGCAGCAGTGGCTCTACCTATGACATAATGAGTAAATCAAAAGGCTAAGCTAAAAAAAGACACCTACTTTATATTTTAAACTATTTAATGATTGATATAGAGGAATGCATATTTTTATTATTAAAGGTTTTTGAAATATTCACTATAAGATGAGTTTTTTTTGTTCAGAGTAATTTTATTCATTCAAATATTTCAAAATTTTTTTTTGTTTCCTCAGTTGTTTTTACTTACTTAAATATACCAAGAAATTCATTTTTCAGAGGTAGCTGATTCTTCCAGTGAATTTCCAATTGTTGTGCTATTCAACAAACCCCATTATTTAGAATAGTTACCTTAGAAAAATAATGGGGGCCCTTTTAAATTTTTTAGACTAGAACGAATAAAACCCTTAAGTGATTAATTCAAATAGAAATAGAAATTAAATGGTTTAAAAATGTCAAGTTTATGTTTAAAGAACACTTAAGAGGAGAATACTAAACACACATGCAAATAAATCACAATCGCAAGATCACATGAATGACATATGGTTTCTAAAAAGCCACTCTAAATGATTTGAGATGCAAAAAAATATTAAAGAAATTTAATAAAGGACAATGGCTTTTTACTATAATGATATTCCATGAAAAAAAATTACAAGACCCACCGCCAGAACGTAATCAATTGCAAATTGCATCTCGCATTTTTGCCAGGACAACATTTAATCTATCCTTCACATTTTAACGATGCGATGCATTCCATCACATCACATTTTTGCTACATGACCACTACTTCCCATTGTCTAATTCCATCGAAATTGTGATTTCCATATCGCAATCGGAAATAGGTGGTTAGTCGGCATTTTAAGAGGTTCACACACGAATAAGATCTATGATGCGAAAAGATATGATTTAAATCATTAAATGATTAAGCGGGAAGATCAACCCATGAATTCCATTAATGTCATAACTTAAATGGTTTAACAGCTCATGCCTCCAAAAATGACTTGATCACAAGATTATTGAATTTTTGGATTATCCGCGTGCCAAGTTTCATTTACCCATTATTTCCATTATTACAGTACTTTCTTATTTGTAAACAAGATTTTCCCTTTTCTACTTATCATTCTTGAATGTTCGCAAACAAGTCCAAACAAGCATTTCTCTTCAGAAATATCAAAAGGCTATGGAGAAATCCAAAAAACCTATGGCTCCCACTAACCCTACAACTTCTACTAGTGAAGCTATAGATATTCTCCCCTTATTCACAGACATGATATGCATGTCAGAGAGTGGTTCTTCCTCTCGGGAAGTAATTCACATATTATTTGAAGATGAGAAACCCCGCAAGGTTGAAAGAGAATCTACTGCGGATGCTTTCGATTCTTCAGAAACCACTATAGAAGAGGCCACCAACTCGTTTCTACAATGGATTTCTACACGCCCTAAAATTGTTCCATATTCTAATATGGTAAAATGGATAGTCAAAAATCGCAATATTGGAGACATAAATTTCATGAAAAGAAAAGGAACAATGAGAGGATCTTTTAGAGCTGAAGATTTGAAGGAAATGTACCACATTCCAGGCCCAGAGAAGGTATACGATAAATCACTTCAAGCACAATTCTCCAAGGAGAATAAACGAAATTTGAACACCATAAACAAATGGAGGAACAACACAAAAAAACATAAAAATCATGATAAGGGTATGCATTCCACTAATTCTCTTGCGAGTCCCTATTGTTTTATTTCTGCAATGATGTCTAGACTCTTCAACCAACCTGATACCACTAAATTCTCAGCTGAATGCATTCTCATTATGGAAAGAGTTACAAATTCTTATATCATGGAGTGGGGAACCATTTTCTCCAATAATATTGCCACCCAGATTCTTGAATATAGAAAGAATCGTTCCATCTCATCCAAAATATTTCCCCCATTTTACATGAGTTCTTACATTATGGATACTATATGTTTTACCTCAGATTTTCCAACCATGGGTTGGAAATCGACTACCAAAGACCCTACTCCAATTCATGTCTATCATAGTATTCTATGGGAGTAAAAATATGAAACCCATTTCTATAAAATATTCCATGGAGTGATGCTCCCATTATTTCAAGTTGTATTTAATGAAAATGCCCCCCATATTATCCAAGGAAGCTCAAGAAGACTTCTCCTTCATTGGAAAATGGTTTGGTGAAGAATTGTTTAATTATGTTAGAGTCTTCGGAAGCTTGGCTCTACCATATGTCCTACCATTGTATGTTCCAAATAAACTTCTTGCAAGATAAATCACTTATCATACTGTTGGTAATGGATTGAATAAGTTTTTTAAGGAAGCAAAGAAAGCTTTGTGGCCCTCTTTTCCTATTCAATATGGTGTCTATGCATTACACAATTACAAGCATGTAGGGTTAGAGGTCAATCAAATTCAATGCTTGAAATTATTTACAATTTGGAACAGACAATATGACCCAAACCAAGTTTCCTTCGATTTCACAACTCAAGTGAAAATAAGACCATTTTTGCACGAGGATGATGATTTTGGTGGTTTTTTTGAGTCAGCCGATATGTATTCCGTAGTACAGAAATTAGAGGCATCATGCTTCAATCGAAAAACTTTCAAATTTCAAGCATTACGAACATAAAATATTGGAAGGTATTCCTTTAAATATACTAGAGTTTTCCAAACCCATCTCACAAAAGGAACAATAACAAAAATAGCGGGAAAAGGAGAAACTAGCTAAGGATATTGAATTCCTTAGCATAAAAGAAGAAGATAAGTCCACTGGAGTGCAAGCCAAAGATCCATAGTTTCGAAGGGACTTAAATGATGTCTGGAAGGATTTCAATCAATAACTTAGAGGATAACAAGAAATGGTAATCATTGATCATTAACAAGAAATGGAAACACCTCAAGGTAAAAGTCAGAACCCGTTTACTGCTGGGTCAACTGAAAAATTAGTTAACACAAAACAAATAGAATTATCTTGACCTACCCTACCTCGAATACTGTGTTGAAAATTAAATAAATTCCTCCTTTAGATATATTTTATAGTCCCAGACATAAATATATCATGAGAAGGTAGAGGAAAAGGAGGAGAATAGAACAATCTCAAATATTTGTTTCCGGAGATGTCCCTATGGAAGTAGTTTGGAAAGACTCGCAAGTAGATCCATATCAGGATCTAATTAATTTTACTTTGTTTGGAGGAGCATATGCATCTGCCACAATAGAGAAAGCCACCGAATTTCAACAGTTTTTCAAAGAAAAGGTCAAAAGAATCCTTCAATTGGAATAAAAACTACGAGCAGAAAAGTAGAGTGTTAATCAGCAATTACATGTACAAGTATCACAGCTCCAAGAGACCCTAGATTAATTAAAGTTGAAAAAAAAACTCAAATTGGTGGTAAGGATACTCAGATACATCAATTGCAATTCATTTTTTGAGAAATTAAAAGACAATCCCAAAGTAGATGAATTCAGGAAGGAAGCATTGGAATTAAACACCCTCTTGGCCCAAAAACAAGTTGTTTTCTGCCAAAAATTGTGTAGTATTATTGAACTAAGTGAAAAAAGTGATTCAGTGATTAATCGAGTAGCAGACCAACGAATAAGCTTTGATGATATTGATGACAAAGTATCACAGTATGTCACTTGGCAAGATAATACTGAAGGCTGAAAGGCCAATCTTCCCAGGATTTAAGATTCCAAAAAGGAAATCTTATTTACTAATTGGGACATATAGTTAAAACAAGCTAAAAGGGAAATTTGAAGAGCTAGATATGTTGCTAATAAAATTTTTGAAACTGTTAGCCAAAATATCATTACTACTAATCTTGTTGATAGATGCCCCCATGGTTCTCTACCTATTGTAAAACATTTAATAATACAATGGCCGGAAATGTCCAAGGTAAAAGAAGAAAGCGTCAGAAAATTGGAGAAGCTAGATTGGGAAAATTATTGGAAGTATTTGGTGAAGCCACATAGCCAATGGATAATGTTGTGTTGTCTAATAGATACTTCCTCTTACATGATGCCTCAAATTTTGTATGCGGTCTATACAAGACCGTTGCACATTAGGTTAGAACAAAGTACTGAGGTTCGGCCTATGCTCAACAACATTCAATTGAAGGAACAAATTGCTAATGAGACATCGATGCAATCTTGAAGCGAGTCATCCTATCAAATTCCGTTTATATTTTAATTTCACTTAATTTAAGGAGAGTTGCTTAAACCTCCGAATATCTTTATGTAATTACTATTTTTGTACTCTTTATTTTATTATATAAACCCATTCATGTATCTTAAGAACAGGTCCTAAAATTTTGAAACGAAAACTTTACAAAAGTTGCACTTTTGTACTCTTAATGTTTTTCTTAATAGAAAAGGCTAGACAAGATATTGATTTTCAAATGTGAAGAGTTAGAATATATATGGTACTTTTATATTTATGTTGATATTCTTTTTCATAAGAAAAATAGTTGACTTTTCTGATGATGTTTTGTTATATGTATTTTTTTAACACAATCTAGCATTAATTCACTTCTGAACATGTTTGATTACCATTTTTATACCTATTCAATACATCCCATAAATAGATGCGATATATTATTATTCAATTGATTTAATTAACTATTTAATTAAATAAATTGTCTTAATTTTTTTCATCTCCCTAAGTGTTTGTTGAATCTTTATTTGCATTCACTGAAATATCATCTCTTTAAATCACATAGAAAGACAATTCATCCTGGGATAGAGATATGTATATATATATTTTCTTTAATCTTGTTACTACTCCCATTTATTAAGTTACATTCAGTTAAAATACCATCCATCCACAAATTATATTTCATTGGGAAAATCATCCCATAAATCCATTCGAAGCCACCATCTCAAATGGATAAGGGATGGTTTTTAAGTCCCCGACCAAGTGGTTTTCCTTGATGTATTTGCACCAATTTTGGGGGCATCAACATGTCAGCCAATTAGTCCTAAAATGGGATAAATCCCATGAAGACCAAGGAAAGCACATAAAATTCCAAACCTTTTGGATTGGTCCCTTTCAAGTTAGGGAGAAGATTGGCCAACATACTTGCAAATTGTAGACTTTATAAGGGAGGGTCGAAACCCTCCCAGTAAATGGCTGTGACCTCAAATTCTATTTCACCTAGCAGCTCTCGTATCTACTTTCCCATCCTTGTACTATATTTTTCTCTTCTTTCTATTTTCCTCCCTCTCTCTTAGCTATAACCCACTTTTTTTCTCACACATGTTTTACCTTTTTTCATCCTTTTTTCAACTTATTTTATTTGACTAATAGGCATCCTACCATGAATAAATAATTTTAGAACATTGCCTGGGCCATACATCTTAAGTTTGGGGTGGTTCCTACACCAATCGCTCAGTTGTATATCTTGAATGAATCGGTTTACCCCACTAAATAAAAAATGGAAAAGGAAAAATTTAACAAGATTTGGGAAATCAATAAAGTCTCTGAAAAACAAAAAGAAACCCTCTTGCAAGTAAAAGAAGTTGGGATCCCTAAACTGACCAGGAAAATAAATTCCCGATAAATAAGTGCCAATGAGCACATAAATGAAATTCAAATAAGCAATCAAGGATTGAGAAAGGCTTCCTACGCAGAGAGGTAATGCAATGAATCTGCCGGGGTACTGTCGAGGCTCGTTGGCAATGGAGCAACATTTTTTTATTTCTAGGTAGTGACTCTATTTGGGTATTTTTCATGCTTGGTGGTAGCGAAGCAAGACTTCATACATATAACTAGAGTACTAAAATAATTTACATCACATATCTTTATTTAGACCCATATTTAAGGTCATCGGGAATTTCTTTAGTATTTAGTTAACAAGCCAAGTCAAAATAGTAGGGGATTTCTGATCAATAGTAACGGTAATATGGAGGCATTAGTGGGACCCTTGATCTTGGACTGATTCACTTAAAAAGGCCAAATACATCCGAAATCAAGCAAAAGAAGATATACTAAGGTTCTACCATTGAATTTCTATTTGTTGTAGTCATTGCAACAAGCCTCCAAAATTTCTTCACTTTCAAAATTTTGGGGCCCCTCCACTAAGTCCATACCTTTCACTTGCCTCTAAACCCTAGCTTGAAATTCTGGCAGTAAGCCAAGTCTCTTGGGCCCATTCACAAGTCAATTTTTTTTGGGCTTAAGGTTCATCTCTTTCCTGAGTTACAAGTCGCACAAAATGAGCTTTTATCTACTAAAAAAATGCGACCTTTGACCTACCCTTTTTTAACCAAGTGAAGTTGCAAGGTCATGACTTGGAATTTAACAACCTTTCATTTTCTTGTCACCATGAAACTAGGTGACTAGGTTGCTAGATTTAAAAATATATTCTCACTCAATCTCATTACCTCGCGACCAATGCGACCTCGCCCTTGGAGTTCGTTGGGTCGCTAGGTCACTAAGTCGCAAAGAGAAGAAGAAATATTCCTTATGACCTTACACTCTGTGTGACTCAGAGACCCCCTTAGGCCCTGCACATGGGACCTTTTCTATATAAAATAGGAGTATGAACTCCACCAGGTAGGTGACCTTTCCTCTCCCTTGAAATCATTATTCTTATTCATTTTTCCACTTTTATCTTCCGACCTTGCGCCTTTCCTGATGGGAGGGTTTTATCCACCCTTCCATGACCCCTCCACTACAAGGAAAAGACCCTCTAGCAGAGGTTATAAAGGAGGTTTTTAGTGTTATAAAATTGGCCAAAATTATCAAAAAAAAAATTCTACAACATCTACTTATGGTTACGGAGGTTTTGCCAGAGATTTTAACAAAAATTAAATACAAGTAAAACAAAATGGCCAACCAGAGGTTATTACGGATGTTTTTTTCATTGGTGTGCTACTCTGGATTTAATGCACCGATGCGTGCATGTAGCAGGCGCCCCGGGGCAGTCGAAGGAGAATGCACCAGGCCATTAAGGTATAAAACCACATCGGGCGTAGTGTTGGTGAAACAACGCATGGGGTTGTTCTATTTTGTCTTGGGATTTGTGCAGTGCCCATAGGTCGTATCAACGCCCTGGTGCGTAGACTTATAGAAATGCACCGGTGCATAGTATCACAAAAATGCACCGAGATTTATAATTGGTATCGGTATTCGTGCAATGCCCATAGGTCATACAAATACACTGGTGCGTATAGACACATAAACGCCCTAGTGTGCAGTATCACACAAATGCACTGAGATTTATAATTGGTATCGGTATTCATGCGGTGCCCATAGGTAGTACAAATGTACCAGTGCATATAGACACATAAATGCCCCTGTGCATAGTATCACACAAACGCACCAAGATTTGTAATTGGTATTGGTATTCATGTGGTTCCCATAGGTTGTACAACGACAGTGGTGCGTATAGGCACATAAATGCACCAGTGTGTCGTACCGCAGAAACGCCTCGATATTTTTAATTGGTTGTGGTATTTTTGCGGTGCCCATAGGTCATAGAAATGCACCGGTGCTCTTAAGAATACAAACACACTGGTGCTCTTAAGAATACAAATGCACCGATGTATAGTAATTGACATGCACTAGTTTTCATTTTGTATTTTTTAGAAACAATGACCTGTATAGTGCAATTATTGTGATTGTTTTAAATTCATTATTCATCAAAATTCTACACATCTTATAACAATATTAATAATAATTAAATTTTTATTAATTCATTTGAAGGTGTTTTTTGGATTAATTTGCTATATCATATCATAATTATTGTGGTTTTGTTAAAATTCATTATTCATGAAAATTCGACAAATATATATCTTATAACAATATTCATATGAATTAAATTTTTATTAGTGCATTTGAGAAAGACAATGGAGAATGCAATAGCGACAATGGAGAATGCAATAGAATAAGAATTAAAACACACACACACACACACACACACACACACACACACACACACACATATATATATATATAAGACATTCTTTGTTACACAAAATGGGACAATTATTGGTATCCCTTTCTCTTTCAATTGGGCCACTATATCCATTACATTAAAGAAAATGTATGATTTCATAGACACATTTCAAAAAATACAATGCCATGCTTTGATATCCAAACATAGTGATCATTATTCTTCCCTTGAATTGTTGTCATTGCTAGAGCTACTTCCATGACTTGGGTTATTTTCAGGAATGTTTTGTTCACAGTGTTGATTGTTTTTTTTCTTCATCACCTTCCATCTAAAAACATAAAAATACACTGTAATGAGTGTATATACATTGGTGAGAATAATGAAAATTTAAATATTAAATAATATACATCAATGTAAGTCGAAAATAAATGACGTACCATTGCAACAATTGACTCATAAACTATACACATTCTTTCAAAACCATGTAACATGCCCTATTTCAAGATTTCATCTGTTGGTGCAGTTCCATACTTTGTTTCCTACAAGTTTTATACCCCATAACAAATCATATATTTAATATAAAAGATTTTTTTTTTCTATTAATTATAGACGGAGCTAAGTAAAACAATATACATAGATGCATATTACATCAAAAAATTCAATGATTACATATTACATTTGAAGCACGTTGTTGTTGAGATGGCTCCTCCTGCGACGTAATTTTATCTGTTTCTTTGACCATCTCCTAGTACACCTTTTTGGACATTCTGACTGGCATATTTCTGATATCAGCTCATTCATCTTTTGAGATTTTCATAATCTTCCTGAAAATGTAACATGACAATAAACTATTTATTTTTTATATTGATATATGAAAAGTAAATATAACAAAAATGATATTTATAAATAATTCTAGACAAACATTTAAACGAATATTAATTCTTCATTTCTTATTTTTTGTTGTTGTATGTTTTTGCTATTAAAAGTATGACATGTCTCATTGACCAATTCCATGGAAACTCTTCCTGTAGTTTAGATAAAATTTGGTTCTCGGAATCATTGGATTGGTTTTTGTATTGTAAGTGGAAATAATGTCTATACATTCGTTCCACTAGATCCCTCAAACTTTTGTAAAATATTTTCCCCCTTTCGTTAACCTCCAGCACCACTCCAGATGAGCTAAGGAGCAATTCATTTTCATTTTCATGTCTTGTTTTTTTATTTTCTTAGAACAACATTCCTTTTCTGAGTTGTTGGTCCTTGTAGAACATTAAAAAATGTGAATTAATAGACTGTTTGAAAAATTCTATATAAAAATTTTAATTATATTATTAATGAAAATTAAAAAAAGAAACTCATATTGGATCAATAGTATTTTTTCATTCACATGATTCATCCTTTTGCAATTTTTCCATTAACCTTTTACGCTCTTCTGGTCCTAGATAAAAAATAATCTTATTGAGCATCGTCATTTTGTGGCTCTGCATGATACACGGTAAACAATACATATTATTTAAACTTACATATAGTTCAAAAATAATATTTTTTGTAAATAGTTCACAAAGAACTTGCATTTTTTTCTTTTCTTGATGTGTTATCAATATTTTTGTTACTTGATCTCTTGCCAATCATTTCTTTATCAATCTCAAACCTATACCATGTCATTCATTAATATATTTATAAATAAATTGTCAACTTTTTAGGTAAAAAATAAAATCTCAAGAAACTGGGGTGTCATTCATGGTGTACGCACCTACGTCGGTGCGTGGGTGTCTTAGAAATGCACCGCACAAACAGTATAGTAGACCATACAGTGATCTATTTAACAAGGAGCACCGGTGAGTTACATGTCAATCACCGCACCATTTAACCATGATAAAATAATAAAAATAATCTAGTGGTAGTTTTTATAGCATAAACCAGTGCCATATTTTACATATGGCACACCAATAAAAAAAATTTGTTTTCTAATTTTTTATCACATTAATTTCACCGTGTGCTTGTAAAATACAGAGCACAGGTGCGCTAGGTTATGTCGGGCACACTGATGAAAAATAAATCTATTTTTTTTTAAATTCACGCAAGGGCCAACATGGATTGGGATCCGACTATGAAAATCGTCCCATCAGTTGGATTTCTTAGGTATATATTTCGAAATACAAACCCTATAAATCTAAATTGAAAAGCCCTAATTCTGAAATCATAGAAATAGGGAGAATAAATGGCAGAAACAAAAAGAATGTAGGGTTTGTATTTTTTGAAAGTGTTTTTTTTTTCGAAATAGAATGTTTGCGATGTGCCATAATGAAATAGCACACCAATTGCATATTTTACAAATGGTGCGCTGAGAAAAATATATATATATATATATATATCAGTGCACTCTATCATCCTAATTACTTTTAAAAGAAGAAATCTGTGATATATATATATATATATATATATATATATATATATATCAAATACGGTACTTTTGTAGTGCACTAGAGATAATATGTCCTTCAGTACATAGGGAAACACAGTTAAAAAAAAAATCTTTTTTTTTATTTACGCAAGGGCCGACATGGATTGGGATCCAACTATGCAAGTCGTCCCATGGGTTGGATGTCTTAGGCTTATATTTAGCAATACAAACCCTATAAATATAAATTCAAAAGCCCCAATTCTAAAATCACAGAAAAAGGGAGAAGAAAGGGCAGAAACAAAAAGAATGTAGGTTTTGTTTCTAAAATGAATTATTTTTTGGTGAAACAGCACGTTCGTAGTGCGCCATAATGAAATAGTGCATTGGTGCCATATGTTACATATGGCACACTGATAAAAACATATTTTGTTTTTTATTTTTTTTATTTTTTTTATCACTGTACTTTCACAGTGCGCTGGTATAACAGAGCACACTGGTGTGCTATGTTACGCAGGGCGCACTAAGGAAAAAAAATCTGTTTTTTTTAAGTCACGCAAGGGTTGACATGGATTAGGATCTGAATATGCAAGTCATCCCCTGGGTTGGATGTGTTATGACTATACAAACCCTATAAATCTAAATTGAAAAGCCCTAATTCTGAAATTACAGAAAGAAGGAGAAGAAAGGGCAGAAACAAAAAGACTCTAGGGTTTTTGTTTCTAAAAATGGATTTTTTTTTTTTTGTTTCTGAAAACTACAAAAAAAGTAAAAAAATTGCAAAAAAAGTAAAAAACACAACAAACTTTGATTTTTTCTTTTACTATAGAAAAAGTAAAGAAAACAATAAACTTTGATTTTTTTCTTTTACTGCATAAAGAAAATGTAGAAAAAGTTAAAAAAAAAAAAAAATTTACTCACATCATTTGAAATTATATGCTATAGAGTTTGAATCACCAAAGGTTTCGAATTCTGATTGTCTGGATACTTTTGTTCGAACGTATTTCCCTACTCCACAGTGCTCTCATGCTCTGTTTTCTCCAGGTATGTATCCTGCAAATCTCTAGCTGCAAATTTTTGCAAAAATAGTGAAATAATGAAAATGTCTTAGTATTTAAAGAAATGTTTTATGAAATTAGGTTTTCAAAAATATTTTGCCGACCATTTTTCAATTTACCACTTTTTGTTTCACTTAAAGAAAATAGAGTTGTGCTTTTTTATTTATGGTTACTCGTCACTGGTGCATCTGGGTATAAAATGACACCGATGCACATTACCAAAAACACACTGGTGCGGTGATCTATACATTATGCACCGAAATTACATTTAGGTGTGTGCACCAAAATTTATTGTTGTTTTTCTCAAATACAGGGAGAAAATATCATAATTATATGGAATGGAAAATTCTTCAAAATCCAGATTGTTCCATAATATTTCTCAAAGTCCATCACGCAGTTCTCCATATCCATCTCGAGACGTAATATTTAATTTAGATTTTATTTATATTTTCACTATCTAATTGAATTTATGTTTTTTATCCATGTAGTCAATCATGCACAGCTTTATTAAATTTATAATGTATACAAATTTGCAGGTTTATGCAGATTCAGCATCGAGTTCAGATGCACAAAATATTCAAACTGCTCCAAAACATCGGAAGTTCTTATCAGGAGCTGCATATCGCAAGGCACATTTGGTAGATGAAAATGGACAACTGCTTCACCCTGCCAATTGTAACAATATTGCATCTTCTATCCACAATCCCAAGACAATGATGGTAATTATAATTATAATTTTTTGGTATATATATTGATTAATATGTAATTATTTCAATGTCGAACAAATTTATAATCATGCAATATTGTACACGTGGTTACTAATTGATATCATATATTTTGTACTAATCATGTTCAAATATATATTTTTTAATTATTAGGATTCTAGTGATGGTGAACAACCTACCTACCATCTTCTGTTGCACCCCACGACAATGTCAAATCAAGATAATATTGAATTAAGAGAAAAAATTGGAGAGGAACGATACCAAGAATAGTTGAATCAACCACCGATTCAATTCCCGCTACGTCCAGATTCACCAATTAGGAATGACTACAGCAATAGTAGTTATTCACAAGCTAGCAATGGAGGTAATCAAATAGAGGTTGGTATTTTTGATTACTTAAGGGATATGACTGCCATGGAGAAAATGTTGTTAGATGCATTCCAAAACGATGATCAGCTAGGGGATGATGCTCATATCGCTGAGACCTTTTTCAAAAGCCTTAAATTTGCTTCCACCACCCCTCTCTTTGGACTTGGTGGTCAGTCAAATTCTACCCAGTTGGGGACAACAATGTTATTGTACAACTTGAAAGAAAATTTTGGCTTCTAAAATGCATGTTTCTCAAAAATTTTGAGGTAAGTTACCGTAAAGTAATCCATTATATAAATTTGAAATATAATCAGTACACTGCTATGAAAATTAAAATTGATAAATATTATGAACGTTAATAATTATATCGACATTAATGTACATTTATTAATATATTTTCCATGATCACCAACTATAGGTTATTCAAAGATAAGGTTCTTTCGAGTGATAATGTCTTGCCTGGTAGCTGTGAAGAGGCAAAGAAATTGATGAAAATGTTCGTTGTTGAGTACATATCATATCATGCATGTCCAAATGATTTTATTCTATAAAGAGGATAATATGCAGACAAAGAGATTTGTATGAAATGTGGGAATGAAAGGTATGATAAATAAAAAAAGAAGGGTAAATCACGTACTAGCCCTCCTTTTAAGATATTGAGGCACATGCCTATAATCCCAAGGATTCAAAGGCTCTTTCATTGAAAATAATTAGCTATGTTGCAGGGATGGCACGCCTCAAAGAGAAGTGTGTTGGGAGTTATGCGAATCCCAACTGATTCAATAGCCGTGAAGCATATAGAGGATACATGGCCCAAAAAATTCAAGGATGAAATATGAAGTCTACGACTCAGCATAGCCGTGGGTTGCGTTAATCCATATTCCCTCCAGAACACCAAATATTATTTTTGGCCTATAGTAGTGATCAATAAAAATATCCCCCCATGGTTTTCCGTGAATAATGAACATCTTATGTTGGCTCTCATAGTCCCTCGTAGAAGACAATTGAAGAATATGGATGTCTACTTACAACCACTGGTAGATGAATTTAAGGAATTATGGGATGGGATAAATGTATACGATGTATCAAGACCCATCGCGGTAGAGAGGAGTTTTACATTGTATGGCATATGTGCTTACACGACACATGATTATCCAGGCTTAGGAGTTTTCTCTGGTAAATTACATGTTTAATTTATGGATTTGTTTATATACGTAAGAATATTCTTTCACATATTAGTTATTTAATTCGTTGTAATATTTGTTTTGATCTTCATGATATTATTTAATGTGCCATGCATATTAATTAATGTATACAAATATAATCTCGCAGGTCTTGTAACAAAAGGGTATTTTGGATGTAAATGTTGTGGACCTTCTCTGAAATTTAGATGGTCCAAGGACCTACGAAAGTGAGTGTATGATTTCTCCAAGGTATTCCTACCAGAAGAACACCCTTACATAAGAGCAACATCCGCTTTCAATGGTAAACGAGAGAGAACCCAAAGGTCTCCAATAATGACACTAGTTGAATGTCTTAGAGCATATGAGAGAGAGAAGGAGAAGGAGTTCATATAAATGTTTGATTCAAATGGGGAGCCTATGTTCGATGATCCAGATTTCTTCGACACCTATGTTGATAAATTTCTTATTGGGATGAAAAGGAAATCTATATTTTATGACCTCCCATATTGGGAGCATCTTAAGATTACCCACTTATTATATCGCATGCATATATTTAAAAATGTTTCATCTTATTTATGGAGGAACATATCATCGAAACAAAGTGACACATTGGCTGTTAGGAAAGATCTTATTACGTCAAAAACAAAAAATAAACATTGGAAAAGACGATTAGAAAGTATGGGATCAGAGGCAAGCGTTGGTCCCTCTAATTCATGGTTTTTCAAAGAAGGTGATGTCCCATGGATTTTAAAAAAAGATGATATTTCTTTGGCAAAGGAAGTTATAATGGGTGTGAGGGTGCCAAATTCATACGAGTCTTCACTACGGCGCTGCTTCACTGTGGATGACCATTTTTCGGGGTTGAAATTTCATGACCATTTGAATATTCTAAGAGTACGTATAATTTCAAAAGCATGATTTTATTATTTGTTATATTAATAAATTTTATCCCATGCGGGGATCATAAAACATAAATAATTTTTTATATTATTGCACGTGTTTATAACTTTGCAGTGTCATTATCCTTTTTTCATGCATGGGTGTCTGAAACATTAATTCCCTCAAGATCTAGGATGTACCATATCTAAATTATCTGCATTTGTGCGTTTGATCACATCAAAGGAGATTCATGTGGCTAGAATTCCATGGTGGCATCAAGAGATAGTTGATATTGTTTGTATGTTTGAGAAGGAACTGCCGACAACTTTCATGGACTTCCAGGTTCATCTTCTAATCCACCTAGTAGATGAGGTTGAATTAGTTTGGGTGGTTTCTTGTCGTTGGATGTTCTTCTTAGAGAGGTACATGAAGAAATTGAAAGGTTTTATTTGGCAAAGGGAAAAACCCGAGGGGTCTATGGTAGAGGGGTACATATCGTATGAGTCTTTCTATTATGCCAGTGAGTAAATCAAGCAGATCGACAACAAACCAGGTGCGGTGATTTGGGACGATGAAAGGGATGAAGACAAAATAGAAGAGGATTTTCTCCAAACGAGTGGAAAAAAGTGCTTGATAAAGAGTAAGCGACTTATAATTTTTCAAATTTACAAAAAGTAATTAATATTCATGTTGAAATCTGATATAGTGTATATTTTGATCTCTGAGTACTATATAATTTTGGTTTGATTTCATTAGTGAATCCAGAAATTGAAGCAATCAATAAATTCGTTCTTTACAATTCTGAAGCGACACAACTGTGGGTCGCATTGTACGAACAAAAGAGGATGAAATGGGATAGTGACAGGAAAGAATTCAGATGGTTGAATGGTAGAAGTGTGCCTTATCCCAATCATTTAAAAGAAAATATGCCAAAAATGTGCCCCAATAGTTGGGTTGCTGACCAAGTCAGAGAGAAATACGGTGCTACCGGTCGTTACCTGCATGCTGAAGAGGATGCCCTAAACGTAGGGATTGGGTGCAACAACTCGGTAATAATATTTTTAATTTATATGTAAATTTGAAACTTATATTAAGACATCTACATTCATATTTTAATTGTTGGGTTATTATAAGACACATGATACTATGATTTTTTTAACTTTTTTATAATAGGTGCATATGTTCCCATCTATGTGGGCATATAGACAGCATTTTCGCATAGAAAATGCCTATGCTGGAAACATCACACAAGACTGTGGAGCGGAAGTCAAGTTCGATCAATATATTCGATCTAGCCACCGTGATCAAAACCTAGTATGAGGGATGTTAGGTTACATCGGAAAGACACAAGAGATCATTGAAGTGGATTTCTCTTCTTTCCAATGTGTTATTTTTAGGTGCAAGTGGTGGGACACCTTTGATCAGAATAATGTAAAGGAAGATCGCGATAGTAGGCTGATATGTATCAACTCTAGAAAGATGTGGGATGAAGCAAAGGAGCCCTATGTTTTCCCTAAACACTGCAACCAGGTGTTTTTTTACCCAGATGTGTTGGATAGAGATTGGTGGTTCATATTGAAACATGACCTTAGAACAAAACATATTTTTGAGAACAATAGTGTTATCATGCCATGCGAGCTGGAAGATAATGAGGGTGATCATGAGAACCGAGAGTGATATGGTACATGTGTTATTTCATCAATATTTATAATTTTTAAGATGGGTTTTTTGAAACATTATAATATGTATTTTGAATTAATTGGTAATTTGCATTTTGTTAATGTTAAAATCAATAATTCACTTGATAATTTACAATTATGTTTATCTCAAAACAATGGCGTACTGTATAAATTAGTTCTTTTTTTTGTATCTAAGATCATAATAAAATAATGATAATTCTAAAGTACATGAATTTATTTGCATTATTTTCTAAACTTTATTATGTTACAATAAATCATATTATTCTAGAGTTATTACTTTACAATTATTTAAAATTTACAAATTTACAAATTTAAAAATTTTAATAAATTCATTTCACATTAATACAATTACAATTACAATTTTAGAATTTTACATACAATTACAATCAATTCACAGTAATAAAATTAAAATATTACAGATATTTTACATACAATCATAATTAGAATTAGAATTACGATTACAATTACAATTTTACAATTTCACGTACAATTACAATTACAATTACAATTTTAGAATTTTACATATATACAATTACATTTTTACAAATTAAAAAATTACAATTACAATTACAATTTTACAAATTTACATACAATTAGAATTACAAATATTACAATTTTACAATATCATGATCATTTAGTATTAAATTAATTAATAAACATCACATTCATGATAACCATCATACAAACATCATATTGACTAAAAAAAACATTCAAAATTGCTAACATCATCATGATCATGATCATATAAAGAAACACAATTAACATTATATATTAACATCATCACAACACAAACATCAAATATACATCTCATGTCAAATAACTCATGCTATCACATACACATCTATCTGCAAGCTGCACATTAAATTAACATATCTAACATGACGAAACAATATACACATCATGATGATCACCAACATGTAAATTAAGTACAACTGCAACATGAACATAAAATACATGGACCATATATATATATAACTAAATAATGTTAAAAATATACAACTGTAATATAAATGTCATGGATCAGCTGGTACGGTATTACAACATCAATATTAGTACTAGTGGAGGCCTGCTCAGTTAATGGTTGAGCCTCGACGGTCGATGGTCCAGCCTGCCCATGATCATGAGTACTAATGGATGCTGCAGGCTGCTGACTAGACGTGGCTGATGGTCGAGCCTCATCTCCATGATGACTACTGCTGGATGCTAATGGAGGCTCATGCTCATCTAGCGCGACACGAGGTGAACGATCATGAGATGAAGAGTTGCTTCTCGTAGATTGTCCATCACCTGTTGTGTCTCGAGCACGCCTATAATGTTCAACAGTCCTCGTCAGTCGCGTAACAACTATCATAACTCCTACGACATGCCGCATCAGGCTGTACATGTCACGCGGCATGTGTCTCCACATCTGTAATAGCCTATCATCAGGCTCTATGTCTTTGTAATGAGTGGGCCTGATGCTCGCCTCAACAATCAATGCACTAACTTGGTTGCCCAACTCCATCTGGTATCTAGCATTAAGTCAATTGTGCCTAGCACTGGCCTCTTGATGATCCGCGGCATCTAGCATGCCCTGATCATCATTAGGATCCACACCTGGATCATGTGGTGGTGTCAGCATCTCCTCGGCATCAAAAGAGCCAATGTATGCAAAATATATACAAGTACACAAAAATAATTAGACAATTTCATTACACAATTTAATAAAAACAAGTTAAAGAACATACTAGAATAAATTTAAATATATAAAACAGTAATATTACCTCTATCATCTGGCAGCTCATCAGTTGTGAAGAGGACGTTGGCACACCCTCACCAATCCAAACACACGTAAGGACAACAGACCATAATGAAGGGATTCTCATCAACACTGGCTAGCAACTCTAGTGCATCCTGCAATATCCTCGCGAAAAAATCAGTGTCACCCCTCTTGGGCATCATCTGGCCCCACATGTGCATACATGCCTCAAAGATCATCCTACGAGGTTTTGGAAGAAAAGTAGGCCTCATCTGTAGAAACCTCTCAAAAAATAAGCAAAAAATCTCTGAAGCAAAAGGGAAGTTCACCCTCCCTTGTGCATGAGCATGACATCTATCTAAGGCTATACATAATTTCCGTAAAAAAAATGGTAGACCACCTGAAAAGTCATGGCTCCTGTACTAAATAATCAACATAATATAGAAGCGAGAAAATAATGTGTTTCCCTTCATTGGTGTTGTGCGAAATGGTCGAAATGATAAGTGAGAGACATTGCACCTCCTCCCTACCAAATGCACTAATACATAACTGACCTCCATCAACCCGAAACTCTATAGGAGACAGTACATTTTCTCCAATGTATCTCTAAGAGTAAACTAACTGAATCCCTACTAAATAGCCAGCTGGAACCTATGGGAATGAGTAAAAATCCACCCTCTCTTCGATAGCCCTGTAATGAAGTATATATCCTCCTCAGTGGGCGTGTACCACTAGTTGATACCAACCCGGAAAGACTGTTGCTGGGCATTCCACCTTCCGATAACATGTCTCAAAAACAAAATATGGCCCTTTAGGGAAGTGGCCTCCTCATAGAACTTGATGAGGACTACTTTCCTTAGGAGCCCCTACGTAGCTATTGAAATAGGGTGAGGGAACACATCTCTCTCCCTCTCTCGTGCCTCCCACAGGTGAACCATGTTATACTGCTCTTCTTGTTGTTTTTGTTGTTCCCCCTCTTCTCTCCTTTCACATCTCTGAATGATTGACATATTAAACACAATTTTTTTATTAAATGAGACATGTATTTAGAAATATACATATATAATGTTTTTTTTAAATGAAATAAAAAAGATTTGGTGCACCAAAAACACAATCACGCACCGGTCTCGGTGCATCTTTCTATGAAGCACATCGGCCTTGGTGCACCTAATAATATTAAACACCCTGAGGATGGTGCTCCAGAAAAATTTATAGCACACCATTGACTATGTACGTTGTCAAGGGGGCAGTGTGCTGACGAAACTCTACGCCACGGGGCATATAGTTAAGTTAGCAGACCGACCTCCTACCATTGTGACATAGTGAATGGTGCAACCTTTTACAAGGCCGCACCTTTGACGCAGGAGAAATATAGAAGGGTGTGTGCTGACAAAAATAGCCATCCCAGGGCTGCTATTTAGGTCAATGTACCACATCGCAGCTATTCCACTAGGTCAACGGTGCGGTTGAATAACTGACCGCACTACACATTTAAAAAAAAATTAAAATAACACGGTGCGCCTTTGGTACTGCCCCGGAACCTGTGCGGATACTGTTAGCACTGGTTTACCACACCGCACCGTTGAAAATGTGGAATTGCAGCAACATGGTGTGTTGACAACATTACCTACCCCCAGGTGGATAATTTAGTCAACGCACTATGTTGCTACTATTCCACATTATCAATAGTGTGGCCTGGTAAACGACCACACCACACTTTTTAAAAAAATTTAAAATAACATGGTGCGCCTATCGGTACCCCCTCGGAACCAGTGGGGATGTCTTTAGCACCGGCTACGGTGCGGCCTATAAATTTATAGGTAGCACCGCAAACCGATGCGAGCCAAATGGCTCAAGCGCATCGTGCGACAATTTTTTTTTTTTCCTTTTAAATTGTTAATTTTAAGGTTATTTGAAATTATAATCTGCTAAAAGGATTAATTATGGAAAAACAAGAAAAATACTTATACATTTGCTCGTCGAGGAGGCATATTGGATGTAGAATTTGCAAAAGAAAATTTGTCCACCGTTTTGCAAAATTCAAGCTGGAGATTGGTGGGAAATACACAACAGTGCAATGAGTAAAATGGGAGCACCGATGTTAGGGTGACTCAGAAAAGGATAAATTTCACCGGTTCTTGAGAGCTCTATAGCACTAACTAAAGTGAAAAATGCAGTTTTTTGGCTGTAATTTTTTTTTATTTGACCCTTTTCTGGTGCACGGGATTTTATAGGCACACCGGTGTGTTTGCTTCATTCCACAGCAGGTGGTTTTTGTTTTTGCGCTCTTTTTATGAGGCACTGGTGCAGACGATTTGTAAAGCACCGGTGCGCTACAATAATAAAACGCACCGAGAGGGTGTGTACGAAGCACACAGTGTCCAATGTTCCAATGTTTTGTGTGGTTTTTTTGCCGTAATTTGTTTTTATTCAACCCTGTTCTGGTGCACGGGGTTTTATGGATGCACCAGTGTGTTTTAGTCATACCGCGATGATCCGTTTTTGTTTTCACACACTTTTTATGAGGCACCGATGCAGATGCTCTGTAAAGCACTGGGGCGTTACAGTAATAAAACACACAGGGCAGGTGTGTATGGAGCGCACGGTGTCCGGTGTGCCAATGTTTAGTGCAGTTTTTTGGCCATAATTTTTTCTTTATTTAAACTTGTTCCAGTGTGCGGGGTTTATGGGCATACCTGTGCGTTTTCATCATTCCGCACTGGGAAGTTTCTATTTTCGCGCGCTTTTTATGAGGCACTGGTGTGGATGTTCTGTAAAGCACCCGGGCGCTACAATAATAAAAAGCACCAGGCGGGTTTGTACGGAGCACATGGTGTCCAGTATGCCAATTTTTTGTGTATTTTTTTGGCAATAATGTTTTTTATTTAACCTCGTTCCAGTGCGCAGGGTTTATGGGCACATTGGTGCGTTTTCTTCATTCCGCACCGGGCAGTTTCTGTTTTCGCACGATTTTTATGAGGCACCGGTGTGGAAGTGTTGTAAAGGACCAGTGTGCTACAGAAATGAAACGCACTGGGAGAGTGTGTATGGAGGACACGATGTCTGGTGTGCCAATGTTTTTTGCACACCGGTGCTTTCTCATGTTGAATGCACCGGTGCATTTTACGACGATAAGTGCACCAGACCAAAATACATTCGTAAACATCTCTGCATGCCAACCTCCTCTAGTAACCTTCGCTAGAAACGAATGTTTGCGTATTTTTATAAGGGGCTCCTTAAAAACATCCGCAAGAGGGTCTTTTCCTTGTAGTGCTCTAATCTCATTTCTTCCTCGTAACCATCCAAGTTAAATATTTATCCATTTAACCTCTTCTCTACCCTGGTATCCAGTCCTACCTCTCACTCATTCATGTTTTCCCTCTCAATGACTTAGGTTTTGAATCCAATGAATCCCTAAGGCCATATTTTCAGATTTGGCTCCTTTTCCAAGACACCCTCGAGAACAGATCGTGTGAAAAAAAGACGTGATATGCCAAACAATTTGACCAAGCGACTATCCCAACCTCGGGACCCATGTGACCCCATGACTATTGCAAATCCTGAAACTCCTACGACTTGCCTAAATCTATGACCTAGACAACCTGAGTTTCCAAGTCACTCATTTTCATCTCTAATTTCATTTGACCCCTATCTTAAGTGACCCAACTACCTCTTCTAAGTAGGACTCCTCCTCGAGACTTTGATGAGTACTCTGAAGCCTTGATTCATGAATTTCTTTTGGTTTATTTCATTCATGTCATCTCTCTCATTGTTGGATTTCTTATCTGACATGCCAGGTGATGTTGATATAAAGTGCATTTCAAACTCCTCTTTCTCTAGTGAGATGGCACCTCTAGTAGTCAAGTTTTCTCGGAAGAGCGCTAAAAGCAACATCCAAGAAATCTACCATGGCCCGTCACATCCTATTTATAGGGATACAACTGGAAACATCAATAAGGTTACCAAACTCTCTTGGTTTGACATATATGTAGATTTTTCCAAGCTAGACATCCCTGTGGACCAAAAAGACATGAAGGTATATCTAAGAGGTTTAGGCTCCAAAAAGTGGCCTGACATCTACCTGTCTTCTAGTGTGCAAATGTTATTGATTGGATCATACAGAATATTGACAAAAATTGGTATATGGTAATGAACCATACAGGTGAATCCTTCACAACCATCTCTTTGGCATACATTATTTCTTATTACAGTTTCCAGATAAAGAAGAAACCTTTAACACTAAGTGGCTATCATATTTCCTAGTTCTAACAAAGGATATTTTAAGGTCTTGGTGGCAAGAACCTTCTAAGTTCTAGTTTAAAAATGATCAAGTGAACAGGACAGAAGGCCCCATAAAATATTACCAACTATTTTATGCTATGTTGAAGCGATTATATGGAAGGCCTGACATTGATACCTTTCTTAGGATTTGTGTCCCTATCATGTACATTGTCACCACGACATGCATGATCTTCAACGATGGAAGCATCCTTGCTTCTGCATTGAAGACCAACATACATGTAATGATGTATCCTAAGTCAGATCAACCATAATAATTCTACATGGTCTCGTACCTATTAGATGTGGTATGTGAAAGCTGTCATTTCAACAATTGGAGTTATAATTAGACAAATGTTGTGGCAGAAACCATGCATCAACATTATAAGATATTTTGGGACCCAAGCTATAAAAGTGTACATGATTCCACCTCTGATACATTCATTTCCCCTTTCTACTAATTTCTCTTCAGAGAATATCCTCCTTGAATGTCAAAGAGAGCTATGGAGACCATTACCAAATTATCGGATTGGTTTCCCATCTCAGAGGGCACATTCATTAGGGTATTTGGTTCGTACAAACCTCCTCACGCACTTCCCAGGTTCTCCATGGACAAATAACTATTGGAGGAGGTATTTTTTAAGATCTCTATAGGGTTTTCAAAGACACTGAATAGGGGGGAGAAAATTCCTTGGTTTTCCTTCCTTCTCACTGTTGGCACATATACTATTGAAATCTTCAAGGAGGTTGAGGCACAAGCCGAGGAGGTAAAGGGATTTCATTTTTTGACCTTAAGTAACCATACGTATGACACCAAAATTGTGGAAGTATCACATTGCAAGAAGGCTAATTTTAACTTGTCATACGTGCACACCAAGTAGTGTCATGGGGATAAAGTTAACAATTTGTACAATGTGACTGTGGAATTCAGCCCAAGTGAGAAACAAAAAAACTAGGACGATTGGGTTGAGCATTCCCAGGAAAATATAACCCTACAACATATTTTAGCCTCACTTAAGAGAAATAAAGAGAAACAAAACATGGGAGGGAAGCTAAAGAGGCATAAATGTGCAGAAACAAAATACCCTCCAAGCAAACAATAGGAAGATGAGGACAACAAAACCTTGTAGGAAAGAAACATGACCTGAGCCAAGAAAAGGTAGGAGTTCAGGGGAAAGAGAGAAGAATAACTATGGAGGTCACATAAATCAATGGACCAGTAGCCCGAGGACAATGAATAGCATAAGTGATGGGAAGAAAAAAGGAGAAAGAAGCAATAGGAAGAAGAGTGGTTGAAAGGGGAAGAAGAGGAACGAAGGGCCCTAGAGGAAGAGGAAAAGAAGAGTCTACAGAGGAAAGATATGAAGGATAAACGCAAAAAGAAGAGGAGCTAAACAAAAGGAAGGAACATGAAGAACAAGAAAACAAGAAAATGAAAGAGGAATAGAAGATGAAGGTTGGAGAAGAAAATAAATTGTAGGAGGAAGAAGAATTGAAGAAATAAGAAGAAGATATTGATAATAAAACCGACTAGGATCTCAAAAATCAACAACAACATCGGGAGTTCAACATGCAGGTTGAACTTCCTCCCATAAACGTTCCTTCATCCGCTCCCATCACTTGAGGGCATCTTTCTCTTAAAGAATTGGGAATTACCAATGAGGCAGAAGAGGAATTATTGGACCTAATAAGACTTACCTTTTACCAAGTCAAATGTAAGATTATGTAGGAGAGAAGGAAGTATTAGATGAGGAAGCCTCCAACACCTCTATCTGTGACCATGGAAAACTATATAGTCATAGACACCATGATAAATCCTAAAATGATCTCTTCATTCGGGATTGCCTTTGTGACCGCATCTGAGTTGAATGTGGGAAGAATGAGAAAGAAGATTGTGGAGCTCCAGGGAAATATTTATGCATCCAAACAAAGAGCTTCCATAGAATAAGAAGATAGGAGGATGCTAGAGGAAGACAATAAGGCACTTCATCTGTCCCACTGAAGAAATAAGTAATTGGAGGAATCAATCAAGGAAGAGGATGAAAATCTAAGGGAATACACGGTCATTGTTTATCAAGAGATGTTGAATTTTCACCAAACCGTTTCATGCTTCCTGGCAATATAGACTAACGCGAAAAAAAAGTCTGCCTTGTTGAAGCAAGCCACCACAACCAAAAAGAATATTCATGAGTGGAAAAATAAGTATTTGGAGACACCAACAACTATTCCCATGAAATATTGGTTTACTGTCAAGAATGAAAAGGTCCATATTCGCATTACAATTCAATCCTGGGATGAATTGGCTAGATATGTGGACTGTATTATCACCTCTTACATACATTTGCTGAGTTTTTTAGAGTTTGTAACGATGTTCACAGAGTTAATTCTATGGATTTTGTGGGAGAGATAAGGAAGGAAGAAGAAATCCTACAGGAAATCCAAACTTTCATTGACCCATTTAGACAGGTTGGCACCAAAAAATATTTTCAAGTCACAAAGGAGAACGTCCCCCAATATGTGGTAGAACCAACAAGGATGTATACCAAGTTGGTACCTCTATCAAATCATATCAAGGTCAAGAAAAACACTCTCATACCATATTCCCTTGAGTGTCTCCATATGCATGATGGCAAACAATAGAAAGTGACCAAAATAGATTTTGAGCACAAGATTTGGCACACCTACCTCACGGAGTAGTTGCACATAAATGTTCCAGAATTTTCAATTACCAGGTTATCAGATTAGTGTCCATATTGTTTTTTGAAAAGTAAAATAGGACAAGATAGAGTCAATTAGGAAGATGAAACATTAGAAGAAATTTCAACTTAAAAGTGCCCATGAAATTTTCATGTAATTTCCATGTCATAATATGTAGATCAATAAAAATATTTTAAATTTAAGAAGAGGTACATATAAATATTTTTGAGGGAAAATAAGAAAAACTACTTTTTTTTTAATTGTAATTTTGGCTTATATCCTTATAGGTTTACTCAAATTTCAAGTGTAGACACTCGTTGGATGCGTAATTAAATTCCACATCCAACGAGTACCCATTATGAATACTTTTGACAAGGCCCACATTGATAAACATTGAAAATTCATTCAAAAAAAGTGTTCAACATGTTGTGTTTAATGTATCTTCAATTTTTATCAATGTGGGCCTTCTCAAACGTATGCATAATGGGTACTCATTGAATCTGGAATTTAATTCTGCAAATAAAAAGTGTATATACTTGAAATGTGAGTAAACCTACAAGGACATTAGCCAAAAATACAACTAAAAGAAATAGTTTTCATCTTTCCCCTCCAAAATTCATAACTCTTATTTTATTATTTTAACTATTATTTCATTATTTTTCCTTAGGATTCCACTTTTAGGATGAAATTTCCGCTAATGAGTCCTTAAGAAGTAGAATATTAAAGGGTAGACCAAAATTCACCCTCTTTTCTATAAATATACCCTTATGACACATTATAAAGGGACTATTATATTTGGACTTATTCTAGTATATATTGTTTTAAGAATGAATGATATTCTAGTGAATGCAAGGAGTAATTATCTATTTACACTTCTAGATTTGATGGAAATATTGTATGATTGTGCCATGAATATTATTAGCTTAATGAATGAGAAGTTCCTATGAGCTTTGGCGTGTTGCCTTTTCATCTGTCTTCCTGCACTGTGAGATTTCTCTTGCAAAAAATGGATGATATATGTGAGAATTCATTATGCTTATGTTGGTGAACTATTCTATTGATGTCAGAATTATATCATTGTATACTATGCGTTTATTAATGGTTTATGTGGTTATTGATCATGAAATTATTCATGATTGGGGATTTACCTTTATATGTGTGTGAATTTCACTTAAGGTCTTCCTAAGATTACTTTTCTTGAGGTTTATGCTATGCAATTATGTTACTGGTATTCATGGTATTTGTTCTATTTGACATTTATTCATTATTGACTTGCATTTGTTGAAATCTCTTTAGTTCTCCTTTCACTAACACTCCCCCTTTCGTCCGAAGAAAACCTCAACCAATGAAATGGCAGTTAGGCCTACATATTGGATGGGACTCCTAGATAAAATCACAGAGTCTGATTGGGATTTTGCACCCGAGAGATGCCCTAGCCATTGGCGGTACATTCTGGCCCATCAAAGGAATTACGTGACCATTTTATAAAAATACCATGATCATCATTTGGAGCATCGGAGACATACCTGAAATGTAGAAAATTCAATATGATATTGAATCCGAATAAGTCATTTTTTGCTCTACAAGACGGAAATATTGATCGATAATGAGTAGAAGCTATATCAAATATCAACTTCCCTGAGAATAAGAAAACATTCCAATCCTTAATGGGAAAGATCAATTTCCTGTGCAGGTTCATTGTGAGATTTGTAGAGCTCATGAAGCATATAAAAAGCATGTTCAGAAAGAACAATCATGTGATATGGACTCCAAAAGCATGGGATTCATTCGAACAAATTAAGAAAGTCATCATGAAAGCTCTGGTCTTAGCAAGTATTTATTTTTCAAAGGAATCCCAAATTTTCTCCTTTGCATTCAAACATACTATTATTGTCGTGCTATTACAGAAGAACAAAGAAGGATGTGAGAAACCTATAACATTTTTTAGCCGTGCCTTGAGGGATAGAAATTTGAAATGCATTAGTCTGGAGGAGCAGGCATAGGCTATGTACAAGAATTTAAAGCATTTCGAGAATATGTGCTACACTCAAAAATAATAGCATATGTACCATCCACAGTAGAAAAAAAAATTATCAACCATACTGATAGTTATGAAAGATAAAGGAAGTGGATAGTGAAGCTACAAAAGTGTGCATTGGGGATAAATCCCACCAAACTGGATAAGGTCCAAGGATTAGTTGAACTACTCACTGAGTCTAATCATGCTTCATTATAAATGTGCACTAACGAAGATGTTTGGAATGTTTGCGAAGAGGTGAATCCAAAAGAACCTCCTTTGGAAAAAGAGAATCCAAAATACCCTCTTCATCCTAGAAGAGTGAATCAACAAAAACCTCTCATTCCAGTGGGAAGGAAACCACAAGAACCCTTCGTGAAGGACCTCTCTGTTGAAAATGTTGTCATTGATGGCAAAGGAGGCAGCAGAGGCAGAGACGGACAAAGAAAAATAGCAGAAGAAAAGGAGAAGACAACAGGATTTTGGTGAATGGTATAGTAACATTTACAAGGAGCATGAGAATAACAGAGGGAGAGTTTATTTACAGAGACAGGGTAGGAAAAAGAGAAGCAAAGCAGAGCAAAGGAGACAACATAGATGGCAAAGGAGACAGGGGGAAGAAGACTGTTGAAATGAAATGATCGAGCAGCAGAGGACGCAAAGACAGAGAAAGGAGGCAGAACCAGAGGAGGCAGAACAGTAGAGGTGGAGATAGAGAATACAAAGGCAGAGATGAAACGATCGAGCAACAGAGGTGGAGGCAGAGAATACAGAGGCAGAGCTGTTAACAAGCAGTAAAATGATCAAGAAGAGCCGGAACCGAGGCTCTGTGTATAAGGGGTAATAACAAGAATTAAACAATAAAAATCTAATACAGTTAGGTGTTAAACCTTATGATAGCGTTATATTAAAATAGCAATGAAATAGGGTTCATATATATCAAATTGCTAAAGAAAGGTAGATAACGAAATCAAGAAGGGTTTATATATATTATAGTTTGAATAGAGCTTATATGTATATGTATATAATGAAGGCGCGAAATTCTTTATTGAAGCAGAACCATGAATTGCAGTAGAACCTTAAGTGTGAACAGTAAAACCAAAGGTAAGAAAACCGGCAGTATTGCGCGGTTTCAAAAATGGTAAGTGGAATTCTCAAAACGAATGCGATATATGTCTTTGGATGCCACGTGTCCTAAGATGGTTTTCCAAAACCAATTTCATCGCGCAACTTCTGAGAATTAATGTCAGTGCATCTAAATTACGCGAAAATGGTCGATGATCGTTCGATCGTCCAAGACAAAGTGACATCTTATCAGCCATCAGATGTGTGTGGTGTGTTAATTAGTGGGCCTGAATTAACAGTTGTATTGTTAATTGAAACTTAACCCAAATGTTAAGTCGTATGTTGTGGGACCACAAGCAAATGCATGTGTGGACTTTTGTTGGATGCATATTGATACATTTTGAAATGCCTAAGGTTCAATACCAAAGTCAAGGATTAATATATATATAGAATGTTGATGCGTCGGGGTCTATGACAAGTTCGAGGATTAATTTAGGTATTGATATATATTTGACAATGAAGTCATGGATATACTTAACTGATGAGGGTGAACAGTAGAGCGTGGGACCCGTGAACCACCATATGATGTATGTGCTGCATTAATATATATAAACCTTGAGTGAATGCTATAAGCACTGGTGTATGTAATTAAAAGTGCTGGAACCCTTTGTAGCATTAAGACTAAGGTTCGAATAAAGGACATGGCTAAGTCTATGCTGGGAGCGGAAACATTACACGAACTACGGAGCCCGAGAGGTTATATAAATATATATATTAATGTTGGGTTTAAGTCTGAGCTAAGGACTTAATACTATGTTGATGGATAATATTATACATATAGTATGGGACCCCCTACATAAAATTCCGAGAATCATAACCCAAGCTTGAGGATACATAAATACTAAAGTGGAAAATTTTACAAATATATGCAGCACTTTATATATGTAGCTCTTTATAAACAAGGGGCCAAAGTATATATATACATATATGTGAAGTGCTCTATTTTTTGGGCCTAATACAATCAAAGTCTTATAAGGTGGGACCCAAGTCACGAATCGCATCGGAGAAAAATTGGCAGCGGAACATGTTAACAAAAGTCGCAATTGCGATTGATTTCCAGACCCGATATGTTTTAAACAATGATTTTCATATTTTGTTTGAGTTCCGGCATCAAAGTGAACAGTGTTACATCGCATCGGAGCGACCCATTGCATCGGCACAGTGAAGTGAACAGTAATTGATTGCATCAGAGAAGGAGCAGAGCATCAGAACATATAAATGGAAGTTGCGATTGCGATTAATCGCAATCGGAAGGATTCTAGAGGTGATACATCGCATCAGAGAATAGAGAAAAGTCAGCAAGTGGGCCCGTAATGGAATTTAATGTATTAAAATGATCTTCTACCATTATATCGCAGAAATTTACTTAAGTTATATAACACGGCAATGCATATATTAAAAACGCTTTATTATTACTATGCCAAGAATTGAATTGCATTATATAAAAGGTGCAGTTGCATACATGCAGGAGTTACGCAACAACAATGAACAGAAAGGCTACAAAGAAGAAAAAGATAGACACAGACATAGAAAAGAAAAATACGCAGTGATTCAAGAGGCCGAATGAGTTGAGATGGGGTTCTTATTGTAATTAAATGTAAATATTTTAATTGGTTTATATTGTTTGTGATGCATTGGCAAGTCTCCGGAAGAAAACAAAAATCCCACTGGAATATTAAAATTTGTACATATAGTTATATTTTTTTGAGTGAGCTGGAAAAGAAATGAGAAGGTAGAGGGCTAAGAGGTATGGCTATCCATTTCAAATTCACTGAGGAATACAAACAGTCATAAGGAAATCTCTATAAATGATATCACCTTGATATGCATAGAGAGGTTAGAGAGTGAGATATAGAGGATGCAGAGCATGAAAAATTGAGGCAGAGAAGATAAGGAAGAGAGGAGCAGAAAGAGATGCTACAGAATAGAGCTGATATCTGAGGTAAATCAACAAATATTTTCTTTTGATTGAATGAGGAAGTTGGAGCTTCCCTATCAAGTTGAAGCTTGATAGATGTCAGTTGTAGCTGACTGAGGTTGGAGCCTCCTGTAGGTTGGTGCCTGCAGAAAATCAGTGGTGAGAGGGAGTTAGAGCTTGCCTTTGCATCACAACAATAATAAGATGTGGTTTTCTCCCTTTATGGGTTTCCACTTATATCTGTTGTCTCTGTGTGTGTTGCCTATGTGTTGATATGTTCTATCCAATCTGCTTAATGTTTGTTGCTCTCATAATAAGTTTGGTGTCACATTAACTTAATACTTGCTGCTACATATTAAGATTGTTCACATATTAAGTTGGTTATAAAATTAAGCTGTAAATAAGCTTGATGAAAAGTTTAAAAAGCTCATGTATGTGTTAAACTGATTCACCCCCCCCCCCCCTCCCTCTCAGTTTAACTAAGGATTCAACAATTAGTATCAAGTCCAGGTTCCTTTTGTACCAGTTTAACAACTGAAAGGAGATCCTAGGTCCCCAGGATGGCTAGTAAAGAAGGATGCTCAACCAATAAAGCCCCTTTTTTCACTGGTACAAATTATGCCTTCTGGAAAATCAGAATGAGGACATACATAATGTCTCTAGGAATAGAAGTTTGGGCTGCTGTGGAATTAGGATATGCCCCAAAGGCAACTGACTCAGAGAAATAAACCAAACAAGATTTTGTTGCTAACACAAAAGCCATGAATGCCATCTTAAATGGATTGTGTGAGGCAGAATTTATCAAATTAATGCACAAAGAGACTGCCAAAGAGATGTGGGATACCCTAGAGAACATCCATGAGGGAGACAAGATGGTAAAGACTGCCAAACTTCAAGTCTATAGAGCCCAGTTTGAGAACTTAAAAATGAATGTTGATGAAGACATTGCCAGCTTCTTTTTAAGGGTTGTAGAAATAGTAAATAACATGAAAGCTCTAGGGGAAACCATAAAAGAAGTTGTGATTGTTCAAAATATTCTGAGATCTCTTCCACCCATCTTTAACCCCAAGGTTTCTGCCATAGAAGAAACAGCTAATTGGGAAACCTTGACCATGAACCAGTTACTTGGAAATCTAACAGCCTATGAAATGAGACTCCCACAGAAGAAGCCAAGCGTGAGGGAGGCAGCTTTTAAAACATAAAATAAGAAAGAAGAAAAGGATGAGATATGCTCTTGCTCTGATGAAGAAGAGGCCAAATTTTTCAAGAAGCTGGATAGAGGCTTAGGTAAATATAAAGGTAAACTTCCATTCAAATGCTTTAACTGTGGAAGAGTTGGAAACTATGCTGCTAAGTGTCCTTATAAGAAAGCAAGGAATCAGGCTCAAGAATCAGAGAAGACTACATCAAAGAACTGGCAGAAAGGAAAGAAATTCAATAGAAAATCTTTCTATGCTCAACAAGACAGCAGTGCATCTGAAGACTCAGATGAAGCCTCAAGTGAAGAAGGAACCTCTGAATTTTTATTGATGGCCATAGAAGAACTTGAAGGACTCCTTCTAGAAGATGAAGAAGAAGGTGAAGTTGACCTTGAGGGGGAGCTAAGAAGTGCCCTGGAGGAGATTGACAGACTCAAACTGAAGTGTAGAAAACAAAATGACATTCTCCTCAAGTATGTAAGAGAAGAGAAAAATTCAGAAGTCCTCATGCAGCTGAAGGTAGAGCTTGAAGAAGCCAAGAAGATAGAAGACATGTTACTTAAGAAAATCAAGGATAAAACTCAAGAACAAGAGAAGTTGGAAGAAGAAGTAGTATTTCTGGGGAAGAAAATAGAAAATGCTCAAAGGCAAGTGTCTATAAATTCTTCTCAAACAACAAGCTCTAGTAAGTTGAACGAAATTCTGGATGCTCAAATATCTCCTCTGATAAAAACTGGAATAGGCTATGAAGGAGAATCAAGTAAAAGCAAAGAAAAAGAAAACAAAAATATTATTTTTGTAAAAGCAAAGAAGGCTGATGAAGCAACTCAAATAAATCCTACAAAAGAAGAAACATGCAATGAGGGAGACAGAAACCAGAAGAAACCTCTAATAACAAAGAATGAAATAAATACTCAGACAATAGAAAAAGGATCATATACCCCTGAGTATGTCAAATTTGGAAGCCATCAAAGGAAATTCTTCCCTCCTATGAAAAATGCCACCTGTTATGCCTGCTACAAGCTGGGACACATTGCTGCATACTGTCATACAAGGAGGAGTAATTCAAACTAGCAAAAGATGCAAACAGTGAAGAGACTGTCTCAAGCAAACAAATGGAGAAGACAACCTCACATCAGGTATGCAAATTGTTTCTATGGTTACTATTTTTATTGTAAGGAATTTGGCCATAAAATCATTGAGTGCAGAAAATATGGACAAAGATTGATGTTCAACACCTCAAGGAGGTTTATGAATCAAATAGATTTTGCTCATACTCACAATTTTGTGGAAATTATGATCAAATGTTGTGTATGCAATAAGATTGGACATATGCCTTCCAAATGTACTCTAAGAGGATGTGGTTCATCATCTCACAAAGATACCAAACAAAAGGATGCTTCCAGTGGAAAAAGAAGGTGAATAAATGTGACCTGGATTTAACTGCTCAAGACCTGAAAAGCCAATGGTATTTGGACAGTCGTTGCTCAAAACATATGACTAGACACAAAAGCAAGTTTATAACTTTTGATGAAAAGAAATCAAACAACGTTACTTTTGGAAATGATAAATCAAGAAAAATCAAAGGAAAAGGCTTAGTCAGCCTAGATAATGGCAGAGGAAAGGCCAAAGATGTACTATTTGTAGATGGGCTGAAAGAAAATTTGTTGAGTGTCAGCCAAATGTGTGATAAAGGCTGCGAAGTTCTTTTCAGAGCACAAGATTGTGAAGTCAGATCAAGCACCACAGGTAAGACTCTGCTCAAAGGTGTTCAAATAGAGAGTAATGTTTACATAGTGAAAGAGGAGGATGAAGCATGCCATCTTAGCAAACTTGAGGAGTCATGGTTATGGCATACAATATTGGGACATCTTAGCTTCAACCATATCATCAAACTAAAAAAGAAGAAAGATGTCAGAGATATGCTAGAAATAAAAAGGCCTTCAAATACCATATGCAAATATTGTCAATTGGGCAAACAGACCCGCACATCCTTTAAGGCCAAAGATGAGCTATCAAAAAGAAAACCACTCCAACTTGTGCACATGGACCTATGTGGGCCTACTAGAACTAAAACACCAAGTGGAGGATCCTACTTCATGCTAATAATAGATGAATTCTCCAGAATGACATGGGTTGCATTTATCAAGAATAAATCAGAAGCACTGGAGAAATTCAAAATATTCAAAGCATTAGCAGAAAATCAAACAGGATGCAAGCTAAAGTGCATTAGATCAAATAGAGGAGGTGAATTCATAGATTATGAATTTGTAGACCTATGCAATGAACATAAGATAAAGCAACAATTTACTATTGCAGGGACACCTCAACAGAATGGAGTAGTAGAGAGACAAAACAGATCTGTACAACAAATTGCCAGAGCGATGATGCAAGAGAGTAACATTCCTCAAACCTTCTGGGCAGAAGCAGTACACACAGCTGTGCATATCCTTAAAAAAGCTCATTTAAGGCCAAGCAATGACAAGACTCCCTATGAACTATAGCATAGTAAACCAACTTTGATCAAGCACTTTAGAGTCTTTGGAAGCAAGTGTTACATAAAGAATAATGATGAAAATCTAGGGAAATTTGATGCAAGAGCAGATGAAGGGATATTTCTAGGATATGCATCCAAAAGTAAAGGGTACATGTGCTACAACAAGACTCTTCGAAAAATTGTAGAAAGCATTGACATAAGATTTGATGAAGAACTTCCAAACAAGACAAGAAGTACAGACTACAGCGATCCTCCAGAAGATCATGAAGAAGAGGACCAAGATGATGATGAAAAAAGCAAGACATTAGAAGATGCTGAACTAAGCTCGAAATCCCCCTCAAGATACACTCAAAGGAACCATCCAGAAGATCAAATCATTGGAGACAAAAGTGTAGGAGTCCAAACAAGAAGGCAACTAACTGAATAGACTGAAGAGGTATACATAGCTATGCTATCACAAATAGAGCCAAAGAGGTTTGAAGAAGCCAGCAAGGACAAGCATTGGTTAAATGCTATGAATGAAGAATTGGACCAAATTGAGAAGAACAATACCTGGGAATTAGTTCCTAGACCCTCTGAGAAAAATGTTATTGGCTCAAAATTGGTATTCAAGAATAAAATGAATGAGCAAGGATAGGTAATCAGGAATAAAGCTAGACTTGTTTGCAAAAGATATTCACAAATCAAAGGTCTGGATTACGATGAAACATTTGCCCCTGTAACCAGAATGGAAGCTACCAGAATGTTTCTGGCCTTTTCATGCTACCATGACTTGAAGGTATATCAAATGGATGTGAAATCTTCCTTTCTGAATGGAGATCTAGAAGAATAATTCTACATGGAACAACCAGAAGGATTCTCATTAACAGATAAGGAAGACTATGTGTGCAGACTAAATAAGGCTCTATATGGACTGAAACAGGCTCCTTGTACTTGGTACTCAAGGCTGGATAAGTACTTGCAAAAACAAGGCTTTAAGAGAGAAGGAGTAGACAACAATCTATACATAAAAGCCCATGAAAATGAGCTCCTGATTGTTATAGTATATGTTGATGACATTATGTTTCGAAGTAACAAATATGAACTAGAAAAAGGATTTGCTAAAGAGATGAAGTTAGAGTTTGAGATGTCTATGATTGGAGAAATCACCTTCTACTTAGGACTTCAAATTAAGAAAAATAACACTGGTACATTCATCTCATAGGAAAAATACTTAAAAGTGATGTTGAAAAAGTTCAAAATGGAAGACTGCAAACCTATTTCAACCCCCATGATCACGGGATGCAAGCTGTGTGTTGATGATGGATCTGCTGATATAAATCAAATACTCTATAGATCCATGATAGGGAGTCTGCTATACCTGACAGCATCAAGACCAGACATCATGCTAGCAGTAGGACTTGTGGCTAGATATCAAGAAGCACCAAAGCAAAATCACCTTCTAGCAGTCAAACGAATATTTAGATATCTACAAGGAACAATACAGTATGGGCTATGGTATCCAAAAGGTAAGAGCTTCACATTGACAGCATATATAGATGCAGATTGGGCCAGCTATGTGGATGACAGGAAAAGCACAAGTGGAGGTGCGTTCTACTTGGGAAAAAGTCTGGTGGCATGGCTATGCAAGAAAAAAACATCTATCTCTCTATCTACAACAGAAGTAGAATACATAGCAGCATCAACATGTTGCACACAAGTCATGTGGATGAAGCAAACCCTCCAGGACATGAACGTAAGCATTGATGAACCTATCTCTATCAAATGTGATAATACAAGTGCTATAAGTATTTCAAAAAGTCGTGTACTTCATTCAAAAACTAAACACATCCCAATCAAGTACCATTTTCTAAGAGAAAAAGTAGCACATAAGGTAGTAAAGTTGGAATATGTGCCAACAAAAGAACAAACAATAGATATATTCACAAAACCTCTTTCTAGAGAGCCATTCGAATATCTGAGAAACAAACTAGGGGTAGTGTCGTCAAATACTACTCTCTGAAACAAAAAGAAAGCTTCAATACAGGGGGAGAACATAAAAGAAGACATCATTCCAGGGGGAGATTAGTCGACAAAGAGAGCCATAAAAAGATCAGAGCAACTAAAAAGAGCATGAAACAGGTCCTCAAGATCAGAGCAACATGGACAAGATTTAAAAGCACACTGGGAAATGAGCAACCCTTTGCCATTTATTTCAAAGGAGGAGGAAAAGTGAGCAACGGAAGAAAGGGTCCTAAAAGGCAGGCAGAGGAAGTTTATTGCCATCAATTCCAAAGGGGCAGACTGTTGAAAATGTTTTCATTGATGGCAAAGGAGGCAGTATAGGCAGAGACAGACAAAGGATAGTAGCAGAAGCAAAGGAGAAGACAGCAGGTTTTTGGTAAATGGTATAGTAACATTTACAGGGAGAATTAGAAGAAAAGAGGGGGAGTTTATTTATAGAGACAGGGTAGCAAAAAGAGAAGAAAAGTAGAGAAAAGGAGACAACATAGATGGCAAAGGAGACAGGCAGAAGAATACTATTGAAATGAAATGGTCGAGCAGCAGAGGACACAGAGACAGAGAAAGGAGGCAGAACCAGAGGAGGCAAAACAACAGAGGCGGCGACAAAGAATATAGAGGTAGACATGAAACGGTCGAGCGGCAAAGGTGGAGGCAGAGAATATAGAAGCAGAGCCATTAACAAGCAGTGAAATGATCAAGCAGAGGTGGAACCGAGGCTTTGTGTATAAGGGGTAATACCAAGAATTAAACAATAAAAATCTAATACAGTCAGGTGTTAAACCTTATGATAGCGTTATATTAAAATAGCAATGAAACTGGGTTCATATATATCAAAGTGCTGAAGAAAGGTCGATAACGAAATCAAGAAGGGTTTATATATGTTATAGTTTGAACAAAGCTTATTGTATATGTATATAACGAAGGTGCAAAATTATTTATTGAAGTGGAACCATGAGTTGGAGCGGAACTCTAAGTGTGAACAGTAAAACCATAGGTAAGCAAACCGGCAGTATCGCTCGGTGTCAAAAATGGTAAGTGGAATTCTCAAAACGAACGCGATATATGTCTTTGGATGCCACATGTCCTAAGATGGTTTTCCAAAACCATTTTCATCGTGCAACTTCTAAGAATTAACGTCAGTGCATCTAAATTATGCGAAAATGGGCGATGATCGTTGGATCATCCAAGACAAAGCGACATCTTATTAGCCATCAGATGTATGTGGTGTGTTAATTAGTGGGCACGAATTAATAGTTGTATTGTTAATTGAAACTTAACCCAAATGTTAAGTCGTATGTTGTGGGACCACAGGCAAATGCATGTGTGGACTTTTGTTGGATGCATATTGATACATTTTTAAATGCCTAAGGTTTAATACCAAAGTCAAGGATTAATATATATATATAGAATGTTGATGCGTCTAGGTATATGCCAAAGTCGAGGTGTTGGGAAAAATACTGAGAGGGGGGGGTGAATCAGTATTTACTGCATAATCAAATCTTTTTACTTTTTCATTCCTTAAAACCCATACGCTACTTTACTTCAGTAAACTAGTGTATATACGCGGATCCCCTTTATGAAACTAGCGTATACACAGAGATTTAGATATGTCATTAAATCTTCACTTAAACCATTCCATCATTTATTCATCAGATATTCAATAAGCAGTAAACAGGTGCAGTAAGAACAGAATAAACCATCACACAAAGCATCACACATGAACATCAGGATTTTTAGGTGGAAACCCAAATCGGGAGAAAACCACCGCTGCAGTTGCTTAGCCTTCAATATTTTATTATAGAGAAAACATCTTACAACATATGTGCTGGCGCAGACTTGACCAGCACGCAGGCACCCACCTGCGCTCGTTTACCAGCCTCTCCCGGAAGGGAGCTCCAACCCCCTGACTCGTTTACCAGCCTCTCCTGGAAGGGAGCTACGACCCCCCGATCTCGTTTACCAGCCTCACCTGGAAGGGAGCTACAACCCCCTGACTGAAGGCTACAACCTTCAGCACCACCTTGGACCACGTTTCATCAATTTTCACACTCGATCCAACAACTTCAATAGAACACCACTTGCAGGCCACATTTCATCATATTTCCAGACTGGACCCTTTCCAAACTTTTAAGCACAGAGATCTAGATCAGTCATTAAATCTTTACTTATATTATTCCATCATTCATTCATCAGATGCTCAATAAACAGTAAACAGGTGCAGTAAGAACAGAATAAACCATCACACAAAGCATCACACATGAACACCAGGATTTTTAGGTGGAAACCCAAATCGGGAGAAACCCACCGCTGCAGTTGCTCAGCCTTCAATATTTTATTATAGAGAAAACATCTTACAACATATGTGCTGGCGCAGACTTGACCAGCACGCAGGCACCCACCTGCGCTCGTTTACCAGCCTCTCCTGGAAGGGAGCTCCAACCCCCTGACTCGTTTACCAGCCTCTCCTGGAAGGGAGCCACGACCCCCCGATCTCGTTTACCAGCCTCACCTGGAAGGGAGCTACAACCCCCTGACTGAAGGCTACAACCCTCAGCACCACCTTGGACCACGTTTCATCAATTTTCACACCGGAATCCAACCACTTCAATAGAACACAACTTGCGTGCCACCATTCATCATATTTCCAGGATCTAACCCTTTCCATTACTTTAAGCACAAACATACATCATCAACAAGATATCAACACAGATCGTGATAGCGTAAAACACAATATAACGCATCGACATTGATACCTCTTTGCTTCAAATAAACCCTGCTTGCATACGCTTTTTACTTGAACATGTCGGTGATATACGCTAGCTTCCTATTCACAATAAACCACAGATATTCAAGCAGATAATTTATTACGATACGCTGCTTATTTCAGCTTAAGCTGCGATATGTCGCCTTCTCTCATGCAATAGTAGCGATAGATCTTCAATGATTACAGAGTCGGTGATACTTCATCAGACGATGTTCAATTCAGATTTACCCCTCTTCTACTTCGCATTGTGATGTTCGCCTTAGATGTTCGCCTCTCATCACAGATCTAGGCCTTTCCATAAGCGTATCTTTAGCAAATACAGGCAGAGCCAGATCTAGAGCCCTTCTTCATCATTGGTGCATCATATATTCAGATTTATCATTCAAGTGTAACCTTTCCATTCAGATCTACTTGTGAGAAGTATTCATTTAAGCTCGCACATCTTGCACCCACACATCTAATTTGCACAATGAATTTCTTTCTCCTTTATATAGGTTTATCCTTTTTCAATACCATGAGCCCTTTTTCAATACCATGGACCAAAACAATACCATAAGTCTAAAACTACCTCGACTAGGTCAATTAGGCGGATCATTACCCAATACAATGGGTCAATACCATGGTGGTTACCCTTGGGTTTTGCACTTTTGAGCTAGCCCATACGCCACTTGGCACGTTTCTTTCATGCATACGAACTTCACCTAGGAATATCCGCGTATACAAAGAGACATACTCTTTTCATCATGCTTTGAGCACATTCTGAATTCTTTTCTTCATTGCCTTCTGTACACACTGTAGATACATCATATTTTCTTCATCAGGAACATATTCTCTCAAGCACAACTTCATCAAGTAAGTTTTCATCATATTTATCAAGTGGGTTGCCTTTCACGGACAACACTTAGCATCATATTGTCAACAAACATCATATCACATCAGATTTACATCATTTACTAAGTCCATCAAGTCAAGCATAACTTCATCAGGTGGATTGCCATCAAGGACAACACATGTCAACAGTCGCATGTCTTCATCTCCATTCAGTGGGTTGCCATCAAGGACAACACTCTGCATCATATTTCCAACAGGGAGGTCTCTGGATGCAAAGTGATGTCTGATGGATGGAAAAATAGGAAGGCTAGGACCCTATTAAATTTATTGGTAGATTGTCCTAAACGTACCATTTTTATTAAATAAGTAGATACATCAACACATATTAAATATGCAATATTGATATGTGAGTTTTTAGATGGGTTCTTCCAGGATATTGGTTTGGAGAATGTGGTGCAAGTCAAAACAAATAATGCAACTAATTACATGACTACTGGTAGGATGCTTATGGACAGGAAATGCTCATTTATTTGGACTCTTTGCACAACACATTGTCTCGATTTAATATTTAAGGATATGGGGAAACTCTCCTTCATCAAGGAAGTGATTGATATGGCTAGGAGCATCCCCAAGTTGATCCGGATTTTATGCAGGAACGCAACAGAATAGAGATATAACCATAGGTACAGAGATGCAACGGAAATAATGCTTCATTTTATTAATAAAATAATGACTGCAATAAGCTTACAAACATAATGGAAGCAAGCTAGGGCGCTGGTAGCGTATCTCTGAGAAGAGATGTAGCGTACGCAGGCCCCTGAACTGTGTTACATAGAGGCTCGCAGGCCTATTATAGACATAATGGAAATAGATGAGCTAGGGTACTGGCAGCGTATCCCTAAGAAGAGATGTGGCGGCTACCAGCCCCTGAACTGTGTTACAATGCAGACATGATGGAGATGCGGCGAGCTAGGGCACTGGTAGCGCTTATCTCTGAGAAGAGATGTATCGGCTCCCAGCCCCCTGAACTGTCTTACAATGAGGCTCGAGGGCCTATTTATTGTTGAGAAACAATGTAGAATCTGAAACGTCCAAAACCCTAACCGTAGGAGATGAAACGCCAAAACTGTGGGTCCCATTTGGGTAAATTGGAGGTTCAACTTCCCGGGGGCGTAACTTTGGCATCCGATCTCCGTTTGACGCGTTCAATAGCTCGTTAGAAAGATCTATCTGAGGACTATAACTGTCGGGACGAACTTTATCAGAAAATTCGTTGGCGCTTTCATACCCAAAAAACGTCGTTTAGGGCCTCAAAACGGCTCCGGAAGTTCAGGACCCGAAAAACTGCTAAAAATAGTAAGTTGTGCCGAAAATTACAAACTGAAATAACTGATGGTGGGGGTTCAAATGGAATTGATGGGTGGCCACCAATATCCACCTGGATTATTAATGCCCCAAAACGGCTCCGGGTGTGCAGGACCCGAAAACCTGCTATAAATAGTAAGCTATGCTGAAGCTGGAAAACTGAAAGAATTGATGCTGCGGGTCCAACTGGAATAGGTGGGAGGCCACCGATATCCACCTGGATCACAAGTTCATATATTTTCATGCTTTTTTTGTTAGCCTCATGAGGAGATGCACTAGAAACAAGGAGTTGTGGCATCTTGCAATCACACATTTTGCCACTAACTTCATTATTTCAATATTTTCTTCATTTTCAACTTGATTTGAAGCAAATGTTTGTTTTTGATGAGTGGCATAATTATATAGTACAACAAGAGATAGGATGGGAGAGCCATTGCAAAATTGGTGTAGAAGAAGTGCACTAAATTAGTGAACCTGTAGTAAATATTTTGAGATTGGTAGATGGTGATAAGCATACAATGGCTTATTTGTATGAGACAAAAGATGGGGCCAAAGAGAGTATTCATGCTTATTATGCAGACAAGGGTTTAATAGATAGATAATGTTACATGATGTGATTAATAGTCAGTGGACAGGGATGCTTCATCAACCCATTCAAGAAACAAAAAATTTCCCCAACCCACATTTTCATACAAATGGAACTTTTATTTTTATGGTGAGGTGGGGGAAGGGATCCATACTTGTATTCATAGGATGGTACCTAATTCTGAGCTTCACAAAAAATTCAATCGTGAAATATAGATGTATCAGGATGGCGTTGGACTATTTGGCTTTGATAATTCTATTCATGAAAGGATCATCTTCATGCCACGTAAGTGATGAGACATGACTCATCATAATTTACTAATTTAAAATTCTATATTTTTAAATTTAATTTTTTTTTTGAAAGTTTAATTATGTTTCAACTTTTCTTTATTTTGTTGTAGATGTTTGGTGGCGAGGCTATGGTGCAATGGGAGCAAATTTATAGAAATTTTCCATCATAATCCTCAGTCATACCTATAGCTCTTTAGAGTGTGAGAAAGATTGGAGTGCATTTGAGAAATACACTCAAAGAAGCACAAAAAGTTATAACATTGAAATTCAAATGAGCAAGTACATTTATTGTAATTTATTACCCTCAAGTGTCAAGACTCATTAATGTTTTTATGACACTCTTGCGGGTTGGAGTTCTCACACGTTAATGAATTGGTGTATATCCATTACAATCTTTGACTACTGGTGAAGAAAATATACAAACCATTGGATGTGGATTTCATTTCCTTAGAAAATATTGATGTATTATCTTATTGGAGGGTGGAGTTTGAGATTCCCATCATGGAGGAGTCAGTTGCATGATTAGAGGAACCATTATTAGTACAGGGGAAAAAAGAGGGGGAGGTGGAGGAGGAGGAGGAGGATGTGGTAGCATAAACATCACCTTCTATATATAAAGGATAACATAGTTCCATACCTAGTTGTTGTTGTTTGACACTTGGTTCAGACTAGGGCCTTTCACTGCAAGGCGGAAGCGTAGCAAAAAAACCATCACCTTTACCCGTAAAAGGGGGAAAGGGCACTGATATCATATAGATAGCTACAAATTTTGTTTGTTTTTCCATTGTAAATATAACTCATGATGATGGAATACATTTATATATGTGATACTATTTTGTATTGGCTCTCCACATTTGAGTCCTTGATTAGACAATTACGAGGGATCAATAAGATTTAGTATCACCATTGATGTATTATTTTTATTTGGCATATGATACATCATATGTATCAATTATTTCTTTATATTTATGTGCCAATGTGTTATTTCATGTTCTTTTTTCTTTATATATTAAAAAAAAAAAAAAAAAAAAAACTAAATATATTTTGCATCTTTTAATGTTTGTTGTGGTTTTCCAATTTTTGCCAGTTTTTCCAACAATGTTGCCTAAAAGATGTTTTTTCGACCCTCACTATTTTTTTGTCGATTCTGACCTTTTCAAAACTATTCCAAATATGATTATGTTATGTTCTTGGTATGTATGCATCGTAACGATAAATAAATCCCCCCCATCCAATCAGAAAACTGAGAAAGAGAAATTGTTGGAAAAACTTTCTTCCACCTATTGCATTAGGGAAATGGAAACTATAGATGAAAAAGGAAATTCTTCTCTTTGATTGGGGCTCAAAAGGTAGCACAAAGAAGGAAAGTGTGGGGGGGATTATGTAGTCAAACTATATCATTTGGGTGGAGTGCGGGCCACACCACTAGAAATTAATACTATTATGGCATCAAAAGGAAGCAAAAAAAATAGTAAATGGTTACTCAAAAGTAGTAATAAATAACATGATAAATCCCTTCCTCCCTTCGCTTCACCCATTAATTCAATAATTATCGAGGCCAAAGAAATTGCAAGGGAATTCTAGGAAGTCCACCTTTATAAAATCAAAAGAGAATATAATACACAAGAAAATATCTTTGCAAACCAAGGAGTTATGCTTCAATATGGAAGCTTGGTAGTGAAAAAGGAAAGTTGATATGAAATGCTCTACCCTCTCCACTTGAATTTTCAAACCCATAATGTTACTTTTTTTTAATAAATCAAGAGAAATAAACCTTTTTTGTAAACCAATGTGGATACATGTGCAACAAAAGTATGACCCAATCTAGCATTCAAGGTCGAAGGAGAAAAAAAATGCATAATTTATGTTTTGTAGTTTTTTTATATTTTTAATTGGCACAATTTAACTAATAGATGTTTTTCCCTATTTCATTGGAAGTTGATGATACAATTTTGAGAGAGATTGTGATTTATTATTATCTAAAATTCTTTTTTGAATGCATAAATGGGTTCAACACCCTTAAAAATCCCTAGGATATTCATATTCTACAAATTAACACAACTCAAACTTACGATTCTAAAAATTCTTTGCTCGATTCAAGCAAATTTGACTAGAAAATATTCCAGGAAAAAGGCCAAAATGTTTTTTTTTTTTTTTTGTAAGCTGAGTAGTACTTGTTGTTTCATTCATTTTCAAAATGGAAGATTACATGATATAATCTCTTCCGTGGCCTCAATATGCCTTGCTAGGAAACCAAATATGTTGGCCACTAGAAGAAATTATAGGCCATCCAAAAACAAAAACATTGTAATCTATCATACTTAACTTTTAGAGCCGTGATGTTGGTGAATTGACATAGTTTGACAAACTGGACACAAGCCTACTACTTACATAAATAAACAACATAAACATAAAAATAGATAAAATTGAACAATAAAGACAACCAGACCGCAACCATCTTAGCCTTCTGAGGAATCAACCGGCGTCGGGTCTTTAACACGAGACCCGAGCATCTCTGATTGCTGCATATTCTTCAGGAACTTCTCAATTCTATTCAGTTGGGAAATATGTTGCTGGACTTGGAATTGCAATAACTGAAACTTCTTCTTAATTTCATGCATTGCATGATCTACTTGCATGAACTAAGTGGTGTACATGATGGCTTTTTCCAGCGAGTGTTTCATTTGCCAGTATAATTGCATAGTTTTATGATATTGGGAAACTTTGCCTCTGATGTTGCCTGGATCGAGCCTTATCATTTATCCTTCGATAATTACTCCCGCCTCCTCATATTGATGGGTAATCACTTCCTCCCATTTGGAAATAATATTCCTCACTTGAGATAGTATTTCCTGAATGTACGTGAGGGCTGTATCTGCAATGTGGTCGACCTAAGGCTTACACCCCAACTGTCTAGGAACTTGTGTGATGACTCACCTTTTTCCTTCTTATTTCTTTTTTCCAGGTCCGCCTTCTATTCCCCCCTTCCGCTTCCTCTTTCACAACCTTTTCCCTTGCCATTTGACACTGCCCAATCATAGTTGGAGGATTTACAATTTTGATGGACCGTGTCTTTCGACTAGAGGTATGGATGCACCTATCGAAGCCCGTCACATAGACTGAGAAAGTTTTCATAAAACATAACATTGAAAATTCATTGCATGGACTATACAATTGACAGACCCGACTCGCTGCATAAATTCCAAATTGAGACAGGAATCCCTGACCCCCTAAATCTTGCAAAGGTCTCTCAAGTTAATCCCGACCAAACCGATTATGCGCATACCCTCCCGACTGTAACCCAGATTCCTCTGCCTCATCATAGACCCCAAGTATGTCTGGATATCCTCCTTCAGAGGCATACCCTCCCCCCTTACTGGTGCCATGCACCCAACATACATAATCACCACCCCTGAAATCTCAACGACCTGTCAAATTCATAAATTTAATTATCCTCCCCAGATTTCTTGAGGTTAGCCTGGGCTTGTCTTGGTTGAACCAACCCTCTAAGCTCTTACTCATATCCCCATCCCCCATCTTACATAGCATAATCCCAAACAAGATATAAATCAACTAACATCTGCATAAATTGCCCCCTCTGATACCCCAGACTCCCTACCATGCAACCAAAAACTGCTTCGCATACCATTCATCCTATTAACCACATTCATCACAGAACCCTTAACTTGATCCATTTGCAGGGGAATTGGAGAAATATAGAGATTTACATACCTTTGAGCCTTTAAGCAATGTCACACGATGCAGAAGTCGGGTTCTGCCCCTCCAGCCGTCATCGCAAACTGCTTCACCACCTTCCTCACTGTCCATGAAAGGAACTAGAAAAAACAAATGTAATCCCTGTAGTTTATCCTGCTTGTTTTATCCCTTTCCCTCACGTGAAGCCTCCCTCGAAAGGAACACCCCCTTCTTCGCATGCGGCCACCCTCACCGACAGTACTATGCCACTTGCCCTTAGCCAAGCTGGTCTGTCCACCGGACAACCTTTCCTTAACTACCTTAATCATTGCATGTTTGGATTTGAGCTCTCCCCACACCCCGATTTGAGCTGCACCTTTTTTATTTTTATTTTGGTTCAATTCATAAAAGTATTCTTAAGTTGTTATGGCACCAATAGTTACTAATAAGGTGTAGATTCCTCAATCAATAAGGGAGCATTATCCTTCTTTGGTATTGTTTCAATACGTATGATTCACTTACCAAGTGTTTTTGTCCATGTAAATAAACATTATACAAGTAATGTTACAATGATTTATATAATATAATCCTCATTTTGAGTTTATACTTCCTAATAACTTGAAATGCAACCCTTCTTGACTAAAATTTTGATCGATTATGAACTCACAACATTATTGTCACTTGACTCATCCTCTCTTCATAGCAATATTCCAAATATCCCATTAGCTTAGAATTTTTTTGGGTATTTCATGCTAGTGCCTTTGCATGTCATTAAGAATGAACTTTAAAATTCTATTCACCAATTTTATGCAACCTCTACATCTATTTTCTACGAGATCAATCCGTTTCACCATATTTCTTCTAAATGAAAGTATCTATCACTCCAACAGTAATTCCTTTCTCATATATAGAGGGCGAAATGTCTTGAACAAGTCAAGCAAAGTTATAGGAGTTTCTTTCACACTCTCACTTTGTATTACACTACTTGTACCCTTTTAGTCTCATCGATATACTATTGTGTTCATTTGTTGGACATTAATAAAATTATCTTATCATGCCCTATTTTATCCAAAGACTTGGAGGACCAATACCTTATCAAGAACAAAATTAAATTAGTGAATGAATAATTTGAAGAAATAAAAAACTCTAAAGACACTCATCATGTTGAAGAGTCTAAAAAACACAAGGTTTCCATTGAATTCAATGACAATATTGTTGGGCCTTTCTTGAATAAGGTCTTGTCATCATTTACAGTTACATATTATGAGCTTGGAACTCCTACCAACTTTAAAAGAAACCATTAAGTCACAATATTGTTGTCACTTGACTCATCCTCTCTTCATTATAGTAATCCAAAGATCCCTTTGACCTTGAATGTTTTTTGTGTATTTCAAGGCAATGCCTCTGAATGACATAAAAGAATAACTTTAAATTTTCATTAACCACTTTGATATAGCTTCTTCATTTATTTTCTATGAGATCAATCCATTTCATAGAACTTATTATATATCTAAGCATTTGTCACTCAAACAATTATGTATTTCTCATATATATATATATATATATATATATATATATATATATGAATAAATGTCATGAACAAGTCAAGCAAAGATATAGGAGTTTTTTTTTCACTCCCATTTTGTATTACACTAGTTGCACTCTATTAGTCCTGTTATTGCAAAATCTAACATCCTAGTGCAATGCCTCACTAGACACTCAAGTTTAAGGACAAAAATGGGATAAACCACCTTTGTCACCTTAGTAATTGTTCCCCTATTGTTCTATTGATGGATGTTATCCCCGCAAGGGAGGCTTCCCCACTATATCTCCAAGATTAAGTAACCTAAGGATTCTTATGATAAATACCTCCTAATAGCTTGAAAGACAACCCTTCTTCTCTATACTTTTGATTGATTATGAAATCACAAAATTATTGTCATTTGACTCATATTCTCTTCAGAAATGTATTCCAAATATCCTATTGGCTTAGATATTTTTTGGTATTTCATGCTAGTGCCTTTGCATGTCATAAAAAAGGAACTTTAAAACTCTTCTAACCAATTTTATGTAGCTTCTACATATATTTTCTATGAGATCAATCCATTTCACCAGATTTTTTCTAGATGAAAGTATTTATCGCTCCAACAATAATAATTCCTTTCTCATATATAGAGGATGAAATGTCTTGAAAAAGTCAAGCAAATCTATAGGAGTTGATTTCGCTCTCTCACTTTGTATTGCACTAGTTATACTCTTTTAATTTCATTGACATACTTTTATGGTAATTTGTGGGACATTAATAAATTATCTTATCTTACCCTATTTTATCCAAAGACTTTGAGGACCATGAAAAGTGGTTTTTTCTTATCACAGTAGCTACCACCTAATTTTCCTCTGGTCATTTTTTGTGGAATTGCCAATGGTTTAGGGCCAATATTTCCTGGAAAAATTTCAATATTGTTCAGGTGGGGGAGGGTATCTTTTGTTCGAAGGAATTTGAAAGGACAACTTTCACTCAGATCAGGTCTACGCTCTCCACCAATGATTTCCATATTACAATTTACACTAACATTGTATAAGCCATCAGGTTTTTTAATAATATCCTTGTGCTATTCGAATTTAATCTTGTCTCTCTTCTGTCAAGATAGTATCAAAGTGATCGCAGTGCATTTTTCCAATCTCAAGAAACTGTTTGAATTCCATATTCTGTACCACAAGAGATCCATAGAATTTATGGTTACTACCTCCATTCACTAGCTGATATGTGGCACACATATCTTCATGTGACTAATATTTCGTTACCTTGAATTCTATCTCTTCAATAAAATCTCATCATGCTTCTCAAGGGCACCAGAGATGTGTTTATGCTCCATTCCAGTGGGTTTTGATTGTCCTTTTAATGTAGCATTCATTTAAAACTGCTCATCCTCTTGACCAAGGATCATTTGTCCCGAAATTTTTCTATGCAAGGAAACATAACCTATATATCCCAAATCTTTCATGTCTGGATCATACAATTCAAGCTTGTGAAATGCATTGCCACAGATGCTCACGGGTTGTATATATATTGTTCCTTCTGCATCCCTGCAATCTGACTAGTCTCGGGAAGCATTAAAACTTGTGGGAGAGCTATCAATTCCGCTAGGCATCTTAAAGAACGTTCTTTAGAGTGTATACTAGAATCTCAAACTGAGATTTTGTCTACATTGAAATCTAGATTGCTTTGTTCAATAATGAATTTATTTTCTTCAAGCGCCATAGCAAGATCTCCATTTGCATGTAGGATTTGTTGTTTTTATGGGACAAAATGGATCCCATAACTAAGGCCTATATAGTGGGATTATTCGTTGGCCTTAACACGTTCAAGAAAGATATCAAGACCTATTTCTTTCCTTTCATTCCCGGACATATATTCCTTGATTTTTTGTGAAACAACAAATGTATAATTATCCTAATGAAGGTCATCATATGAAAACATGAAGAATTATTACCTTCCATGAGTTGGACACATAAAATTTATCTGAATCATATGGCTTGGAGGTCATTTCCCTACAAAAACTGAAATTATGTGGTGGCTTGCATTTTGGTTGATCTTGACAATCTTCAAAGGCATTTTTAAATCTAAAGGGATGGGAACATCCTCCAATTGGTGTTTCATATTCTGCTACAGGGTTGCAACCAAGATCCTCACGAGGATGGATCACACAAAGGAAACTTTGGTTTTTTCCTCTATCCCCTATTCCTCATTCCAACCATTGAAAATTTCCATTTATTTACCAAGAATTGTTATCTTTCATGCTAAAAAACTGCCCACATATTGTCCTATCTTCAAGAAAGATGCAATCAAAAGTTAATGTCTACTCTTGTTGTGGGTCTGCAATGTTTTCTTAAATAATTGTGTCATCACCAGCCTCCTTTTTTGCATTAGTTAAGTTTTCTTTGTTAAGAGTATCTTCTTTTAGATCTCCTCATTCTTCTTTTGATATGTCGAGCTCCTATTGTTCCCTAGACAAGATGGAGGGTTGATCCAAGCCTGAAAAGTGTTTCTTATTGTCATTCTTTGTTTATACAACAACACACAATGGGTTCAATGCCCTGTGCTTTTTATTAAGTTCTAAGACAAGAAAATCCATAGGGCCACTTTCATAATCTTGGAAAATGGTGCCAAATTCCTTTTTTCTTTCAATACAAATCTCAATTAAAAAATTTACATCACAATATTTGGCAGTCTTCAACCAGTGGCTCAAAAAACTTCCTATCTTATCCATTTCTCTCTTCAAGTGCTTTGTAACTTTCTTGATAAAGAACCTCATGATATTTAGTTTTATCTTGATCAATGTGAGGAAGACCAAGAAGGGATTCTTCTTGTGGAGCCAACCAAGTCATGACAGGTATCTTCATACCTTTGAAACCTGGGATCCCGTCACTTGAAAAATTCTTTAATGAAAACTGCAATAGAAGGCATACTCCTTGAACTACAAGAGTATTTAAGCCAATCCGTTTGTTCCTCCAAAGAGTAAAAAAAAACATCATTTTCACATCTTCATGTATCACACTAAGTGTTGAAATGTACTTCAAAACATTTACTACGTGAAAGATGACCAATTATTGGTTGCCATCAAATTTCAGGAAATCTTTCCACCAATCAAGTGGGCACTGATTAGGGTACCCACAAATATCCTTGATAACATAAACCATATGTATTGTATGGAATTCCCATGAGGCCATCTTTATCAGTATGAGTTAAAATTAAAAATAATTGCAATTTCATACCTTATATAAATGGAGTCACCAAGGTGAGTTGTCAATTCCTTCACAGGTGTTTCTCTCACCTCACAAGAAATTTTTTCAAAAGATGTAAAGAACAAGGTCTTTGTTCTTCTGATAGTGTTATTAGGATGAGGAAAGATATTCAATAATGCAACCTCATCCAATGTTGTCTTCTGAATAATATACTTTTTCCAAACAACACCAAAATGTTATTACACAAACTCAAACTTCTTGAGATAACGTCTAAAATATCAAGTGTGATCTAAATAAAACTACAAGGGAGGCCATTTTCACCTCACCAATTCTCTTCTCACTTCAAGGCAACTCTTCATTAGCTCAAAGGGGGCTTGCCTAAGTTAATATTTCTAGGGTTCAAATTAATGAGTTCCAGGGTGATATGAAGAGTAAATCCAACAAAATGATTTTGGTAAGATATTAGGGTATGAAAGATGAAGGGAGGCATGGAGACTAATGCCGTTTAATTAAACATATGGGGTCAACTAGGTATCCCTTGATAAGGTATGAATGGATCCACGGTGATGATTGGGTTTTCCCAGACTCCATACTAACTGTAGAATATTTTCCTACTATTCTGACATGCTCCAAGTTAACTTCAAGGGAATATTCTCCACTAGAAATATTCTTAGAGTTTACACGGTAGAATCTATCCAAGAACAATACAAACATAATGCACCCTCACTAGTAGATAACAACATTTGCATCTAATGCATTCAACAAATAAACCTATAAAAATTAGAGAAACCACTTGCTCTAGAAATCATTGCTCATCCATAAACCCTAGTCATGAAAAATCAAAGAAGTTGCAAAATTAATCGATAAACAATCTCCTCTCAATGAGGCATATTAACCTTCCATACATACCATCACATCCAAGACAAATGAACTACAACAAAATTTCAGAAATTTTAGAATTTTCTACAATATTTCTCCTCCAATCCAACCATGAGAAAATAATGAGGAAATGCATCTATATTGATAGGAGACACAAAACTTCCCTTTACATTAAAATATTAATTTCTTTAGTAAAATCCATTAACCTAGCCTATGGAGGGGAAAAGGGCCCTCTTCTCTAATTAAATAATTTTAAAATATAAAAGTTTGGGCTTCTAAAGCCACAAGGACAATGAATTATATAAAAAATCCCTAAAAGGACACCTTCACAAAATGATGACAAGTAAGGGCTCCATGATGTACCATCCAAGCTTCAAAGGCTCTCCAAGGATGCATGTGTTCCACAAAGTGTGAATATGCAACATGAAAGTGCCCTCCAAGGTGGGAAAGTGGTCTTCCAAAATAATCATTCAACGACCCCATAATCCTCCACCGGTGCGGCTCAATCATGCATATAAATCCCCAAGCCTTACTTCACATGTGGACTCCATTAACCCCCAAATAAAATAGGCCCTTCAAAAGAGTTAATAGAAACTCCAAACATGGGACATGTCCCTTCCATCCATCCTTCCTTAAGGGAGGCAAGCTAGCCCATAAGTATATATAACTTTCTTCATATGAGGAGGCTTGACCGCATCATGTTAAAGTTAGTCTTGGATCATTGAAGAGGGCCATCTTCCTTTGCAAATCCATCTTCCAATAAGAAATCCAAGTCATCTCCCAAGCCAAACAACTAACTTCCTCGAAACTGGGTATTCTCTATCTTGGGGTCTTCTTACATAACATGCCCTCAACAAGCATGTGAAGTAATGATTCTAGAATCCCTTCAAACTTCTAAGTGAACATTTGGGGGCTTCAAGGGAATGTGTCCAAAATTATAATGAAAAATCCTTACAAGAGATGCCCTTTTGAAACCAGCACCGTAGGTCAAATATAAGTCTTTCAAAGTGAACGAATCTTCCAAACCATTTTCCAGGAGGGGTCGCCTATTTAGGTTATGTTTATTCTGCCAATTGTCTAAGAACAGTCTACATTGGATGCTACCACTTTGATCACATTGGTTAAGAAGGTAAAGAAGCACCCTACCAAATAGGGTATGATTGCAGAAATCCCCTTATTTCCATCTATCACACCTTTAGGGAAATCTATCCACATATTGATCAACAAATTGTGCTAAAATTATTATTTCCTTATAGCCTTCGTCAAATAAAAAGAGTGTTGTATAACCTGAAACATTTCTGCCCAATAGTTGTAACCTGCCCCCAAACTCATTGCTGTAGATTCTGGCTTGTGTTTTCTTATCCAATCAACAAAAAACACCCATAAGACAGACTACCAACTTCAACAAACCAATCCATAGTTGCCAATATTCTTGTTTTTAGAGGTAACTATGTAAAGTGTGGGAAACGCCCATAGTTGTTTTAGAATATAGTGTTATTTTGGATCTAGTGTCTCAACATTAAGAAATCTAAATGGAGATACTTAGATTGACTTCAGCCTGCTATATGAAACCCAATGTAGATACTTAGATTAGCTTCAGCCTGGTATATGAAACCCAATGAAATACTTAGCTTAGCTTTAGCCTAATGTATGAAACATAGTGAGTCCACCATTCTCCACAACTTGATAAAATACATTTGTAGTGAAGGATTTTATAGAGTAAGTAAGCCCCATACTAGTTTATAATTTGGGTAACAAATCCAAACTATGTCCTTATCAACCTTCATTCAATTTCTTCCACGAAAGTTGTTTTCTCATTTTCCAATATGTTAATCTGGTCATATAGCTTAGGAAAATTATGTTTGAGTCATATTTATCCATGTAAAATTTTGAACAACTACAGGCACAATGTGCCTTATCTCACATAGGGCACTGAATCTCTCATGAGTATTTCCATAAATATATATATGGGCACAATCTAACTAATAGACGTTATTGTGGCAATATAATTTCGAGCAAGATTGTAATTTCTTGTTTAAAATTCACTTTTGAATGTATAAATGGATTCAACACCCTCAAAAACATTTTAAGAACTCAAAATTCACAAATTAAACAACTTAAACTTATGATTCCTAAAATGTTTAAAAATGCAACAAGACGTTCTCAATTTTATTTTACCTTGATTAAATTGAGAAAATTCGAATTTCCACATCAACAGACAACTTGGATGATGTTAACTTGTGTGACATGGTTTTTTTCACCCAGTTTACTCAGTAAATTCGAGTTGGAAGAGTTAGAGTTTAGTTCAACATGTGTGATTGCTAGTTTGCAACAATCACGGTCAATTATCTCAGGTTGTTTTCAGTTAAACAAGTTCCAACTTTTGGAGGAACTAGTGGAAGGTCAGTTAAGCATTGAGACTTCAGTCAAACTTAGTGATCATCCATTTAACTAATCAATCAACCCAAAATAGCTATTGCATGTAGATAATTCGAGTTCCCTAGGCTTGGTGGAGATTCCAAGGGAGTGTAACATTAGTTGTAGACTAGTCTTGAGTGTAGAGATGCTGCATGCAGTCAAATGATCAACCTAAGGAATTGCACAATTCAATTTGAGGAATTTCCTAAATAATATGGGCCTAATTCCTCAAGGAATAACGCAAGGAAATAGGATCTCAATGAAGTGAAAGTTCATCTTCTCGTTAAATACTCTAGAAGACTTGGAATATGAAAATATCCATTGAGGATATACATGTTATATTAAATTGTATGAATGAGAATGATTGAATGTTACAAATGAGGCATGCTTATATACCTAGACAAGTGCTTCATCACGAAAGGTCATGTCTCATAGACATGCCTCCTTAGTACTAATTACTAATTAACTAGTCATTATTTATGGGTTACATTATTTATATTATTTTATTCATAACACTCAAGTAGAGGAAAAATTTGACTAAGTTTGGGTCAGAGGCCTTAAGTGGGAAGAGAGATAGGGTATGAACTTGTATGGTGTGCTCAGTTGAAAAAATAAATTTTAATACATATCTATTCATTTGATTAATTCAAGCAGACATCCGGGTTTTTAGCAGATTTCTTTCCCCAAATAAAAATACTTGTTGCATGTGTGTTATTTCTTCTTGCATGTCTGAGATTTATGTTCTAAATTGTGAATAAATTTTCATAGATTAACAAAGTAGGTTTTTTTCTTGTGATTTTTATTAAAACTTCATGAGCAGGTGCAATTCTACCACCTAATTTCTACATGGTATCAGAGTTGGATTCACATTAGAGCAGGAATTTTGAAGTTGTTTCTTAGAAATTCGAATTTGAAGATAAGTGTAGCAAGATTTCCTTAGAGTTGAGAAGATGGTCTTCACTGGACTATGGATAGAGTATGCCTTGGAAGGCACCTAAAATTTTGTTTCATGGAAGGACTGCATGGAGGAAATATTGGATAAAAATGTAATGCTTGAATATGTCAAGAAAAATATTCCAAGACCACTAACAACTGATGTCCGAGACCTTGCACAGTGGAAGAAATATGTAGCCAAGGCGAGGAGAATAATATTTGAGGGACTTTGGGATCATATTGTCTCGAATATCCATGGAAATGAAACTTCATTCGTGATGTGGAAAGCACTTACAAATTTGTTCGAGAATAGTAGTGACCACAGGAAGCTGCCACTCAAGGATAAACTTCGAAGTATCAAGATGCAGAAGAATGAAACTATACCACAGTATCTGAGCATGTTCACATAATATCGTGATGAGCTCGACGGGGTCGGTGTTACTTTACCTAAAGAAGGCTTCATAAGCCTATCCCTTCTGAGCCTTTTGAGCCTTCTCAAGAGCTATCATAGCTATGAAGATTTCGTGAACAAGAGGGAAAAAATACCGAATTGGGAGCACTTACAGGTTTAATTTGGTATAGGAGGAATAAGATGGAATAACAAATATTGGACTTCATCCAAGGGCAAGGATGAAGAAAATTTTCATTGGCTAGAAAGGTAAAGAAGGGAAAAGGGAATAAATCCTAATCCAAACTAGAATCTAGTCATGGGGGCAAGCTGAAAGATTTGTCAAAAATAAAATGCTTCCATTGTCATGAATTCAGGCACTATGCCACGAAGTGTCCACATAAGAAGACAAGAAATAATACCTAAGGAGGAGCAGTAGGTGAAGCTTTGGCTTCACAGTTTGAGCCTAACTTTACCCTCATTGCATGCATGGCCAACACAGTGATGGGGAGCATGTGGTACTTGGAATTAGGTACATCGTTCCACATCACAGGGTGTAGAGACTTTTCTGTGACTTGGAAGAAAGATATTTACAGATGCACATCGAGATGGGGGACAACGGAAGGTATAGAACGACCGAGATTGGTACAATAATTTTTCATAGGGAGTCAGGCTCCCCCCTAAGGCTCAAGGATGTCATGTTCGTTCCGGGCATAAAGACAAATCTTGTCTCTATTGCAGTTTTGGAAGACTGTGGTTATGATGTGATATTCAAAAAAGGAAAGGTGTTCTTGAGACATATAGCCATGGGAAATGTGAAGAAGAACAACATTCGTGTGAAGAACCTATACAAGCTAGATGTGTAGGATTGTATTGCATTGAGCTCAAAGGCATAGAATGTGTAGAGTTGCGATGTCAGTGAAATTTTGCATAGAAGACTTGGAAATTTACATCTAAGCACATGTAGTATTGAAAATGATCCACTCTGATGTCTATGGACCTTTCTCAACAAACTCCACTGCCAGACACAAATATTTTGTCATTTTTATTGATGAATTATCATGGAAGTGTTGGATCTTCTTCATGCGAAAGAAGGATGAAACATTCTCCAAGTTCGTAGAATTCAAGGCATTGGTTGAGAAAGAAATGGACAAGAAGGTGAAGGCTCTCAAGAGTGATAATGGAGGTGAGTATATTTCAAATGAATTTAAAAATTTCTATGCAAAATAAGGATTTTAACGAGAGTTGACAACATCCCAAAACCCATAGCAAAATGGAGTGGCTGAGAGAAATAATCGTAGAATTGTGGGAGCAACGAGGGTGATGTTGCATGAACAAGGCCTACCTCTGCATTTGTGGGTTGAGGCATGCAACACAATAGTATATTTGCAGAAATGGAGCCCTCATTGGATTTTGGGTATGATTACACCGGAGGAGGATTTCTCAGGGAGAAAGACAGATGTGTCACACTTCAGGATTTTTGGAGCCTCTATTTACTACCATGTCTCCAAAGAATCAAGAAAGAAGCTAGAGTCGACAACAGAATTAGGGGTATTTGTGGGTTACAAAGAAACTCCCCACAACTACTGTGTGTTCTTTCCATCACTTGGAATGAAAATTGTGTGAAGGGATGTAAAATTTGATGAAGATAAATTGACACAGTGCTCTTGTGAGAGGGAGCTTCAAATCCCACTGGAAGAGGAGATTTTTTCTCTAAAGGAGGAGCCTTAGGAAGTTGTGGAACAACCAGAAATTGAGGAGTAGAGAGTGGAGACAATCACTCAAGAAAAACCATCTGGAAAAGGTAGGAAAAGGACCAGGGAAGGTGATAGACTTGTGTAGGATGCGAGGGATAATGTGTGTTCTCCTTCAAATTAGCGCAAGTAGAGAAGGTCACCAGATCAGTACATTGGATACATGGCTCTAATGACTGATATTGTAGATACTGAGCCATCCTGTTTCGAGGAAGTATTAGAGAAACTTGTATGGGTTGATGTAATGGTGGAGGAATAAAAATCCACTTTAAAAATAGTGTTTGGGAAGTGGTCCCAAGACCAGAAGACAAATAAGTTGTGGGTTCGAGATGGATCTTCAAGGTAAAGCATGCAACAAAAGGAAGCATAGAAATGTACATGACTAAATTTGTGGCCAAGGGGTACTATCAAGTTGAGGGGATTGACTATGAGGAGACCTTTTCTATTGTATCAAGGTACTCATCCATTTTATCAATTATTTCTCTGGCTGCAAAGATTGGGTGGAAGATCCACCACATGGATGTAAAATCATCATTCCTCAATGGAGTTATTGAGGAGGAGGTGTATATCGAGCAACTAGAATGCTTTGAGACTTTTTATTGGGAGTCTCATGTGTGCAGATTCAATTGAGAATTGTACGATCTCAAGGAAACACCATGTGCTTGGTACAGCAGGATCAATAGCTATCTCACCGGTTTGGGATTCACCCAAAGTGAAGCGGATGCAAACCTCTATAATATCTTGGTAGAAGGTAAATTGTTGATTATTGTCTTATAGGTCGATTATTTGATTTAAACTGGTGATGATAAACTGTGTAGGTTTTAACCGTGTACATGAATTACCTACAAATGAATTCTTAAAACATAAGATAAATAATGGCGAGAACATAAAACACAAAACAAATATACACATATATTTTCCCATGGATCCCAAAACCAGGACTACTAGATTGATTTTTCATTGTATTCATTTCAATGTTACAATACATATATATACATGTCAAAGAATTCATGAAACCCAAATCCATTAACCTTGGATTAGAACATAACTGTAGTTCCCCTGACTAGATCTACAAAATACCATGGGAAAAAAACCATAATTCCCAAAACCATGTGCAAAACCCATGCAAAAAACCATAGGTAGGTCTTCCCACATATTATAGGGTCCAATTTTTTTTTCTTCGGGCACTGCCTCAGACCTCATGGAAATCCCCTGACAAGGGGGGCTACCGCCCCCCTATGACCCCCTTACTGCGCTCGACACAATGAATAGGGGAAAATAGAGCCCCAAGTGTGACACCATCCCCCCCCGCCTGCATGTGCGACTAGTCGTGGAAAGAATATAACACACACCCAACATACTCCCACTTGTTGTTTTATATTCCACACAGGTGGTCATAGGAGAGCTTAATAATTGATCCAACCATGAAATGCCCATTGTTTCTCTACACCAAGAAAACCTCTCAGTGCTCACAGACTTTTTCAATGCATCTGCAACATTCTTTAAAGTGCCCACCTTTACCAGAACATATTTTTTTCCTTAGCCATATGCCTCACAAAGTGATATCAAACATCAATGTGTTTTATGTTTGAATGATAAGTAGGATTATTTGCCAAGAAAATTGCACTTTAGCTATCATAGTCTATCCTTATAGCTCATTGTACCAACCCAATACTTGAACACAATCTCTCCAACCAAACTGGTTCCTTGCTTTCATGATTGGCTGCCATGTATTCAACCTCTATAGTTGAAAGAGCCACTACAGACTACCTCTTACTCATCCAAATGATTGATCCTCCAAATAGGTTAAACATATACCCACTTGTTGATCTTATGTGATCTAGATCTCCAACCCAGTCTGCATCTACAAAGCCATGAATTTCCAAAACTATGTCTAATCCTGGTCTTCCTTGGTATCACATACCATAATAACTATTTCCACACAAATACTTAAAAACCCACTTCACTGTTATCCAATGATCCTTACCTGATTTTGACATAAACATGCTCAATAATCCCACTTCATGTGCAATTTTTGGTCTAGTACATACGATTGCATACATCAGGCTATCGACCACACTTGCATATGGAACACAGGACATGTCCTCTTCCTATTCTTGTGCCTTGGGACACTTTTCAACAGATAACTTTACACCTATAGGAATAAGAACCTTCATTGGTTTACTATCCTACATATTAAATCTCTGCAGTATTGTCTCGACAAAATTCCTATGGTTTAGCCAAATATTCCTCTTTGCCCGATCTCGTTTAATTTCCATGCCAAAAATATAGTTTGCAGCACCAAGATCCTTCATGTTGAATTTGGAGGACAATTGGTTCTTCAAATCATGTATAATTTATTTGTCATTTCCAATCAACAACATATCCTCCACATAAAAGACCAAATAAATAACAAAATCACAAATTAATTTAAAATACACACAGTGATATGCTTTTCTTCTGGTGAAGCCAAGTCCTCGTATATATGTATCAAATTTCTGATACCACATCCATGGTGACTGTCTTCCCCCATACAAAGAAATTTTTAACGTGCATACCAGTTCTTTCTTACCCTTCACCGCATAGCCTTTGGGTTGCTTCATGTAGATCTCTTCTTCTAGATCCCCGTGAAGAAATGTTGTCTTCACATCCATCTGTTCTGCCGCAAAATCAAAAGAAACAACAACAAATAAAAGTAATCTAATAGAAGCTAACTTGGAAATAGGAGAAAAAATATCACCAAAATAAATTCCTAGCACCCGAGAATAACCTTTTGCTACCAACCAATTTTTGTATTTCTCCAAATTTCCTTCTGCATTCATCTTCTTCTTAAACACCCATTTTCTTCCAATGGGTTTCCTTCGAGCCAACAAATCCACTAGATCCAAAGCCTCATTTTTGTCCAAAGATGCCATTTCATCAACCATGGCCTGTTTCCAAAATTTTTCATCCTTTAAATCTACTGCCTCCCTCACAGTTCTTGGATCATCATCAGTAATAGATAAATAAAAATTTGAACATAAAGTAGATGGACTATACCTTTCTGGTTTCATTCTCTCTTGAACTGATCTCCTCAAAGTTGGAGTTAGTGGCTCTTCCTATTCCGATTCCTGTTTTTCTATAGAGTATGATTCTTCCTCCTTTAGCTCAAACTCTATATTCCCAGGTTCCTTTGGTAGGACTTCATGTTTAATAACATCTTTCACCTCTCTAAACACCACATCTCAGCTGTACAAAAAATTCCTTGTTTCTAGGTTCTAAATATTATAAACTTTTAAACCATTCTTCTACCCATTAAATATGCACCTTTCATATTTACTATCTAACTTGGTTCTTTTCTCCATTGGAACATGTACATATGCATCACATCCAAATACCCTTAAATGTGAAAGAGAGGGTTTCTTGTTGGCAATATTGTCATTGATGGAAAAGGAGGCAGTGTTGAAGCAGAAACATGCAAAGGACAACAGAACAGAGATAGACAAAAGAAAAAGCAAGAAGGGCAAAGGAGACAGGCGGAAGAACACTGCTAAAGTGTAACAGTCGAATACAGAGGCAGAGTGAAATGGTCGAGCAATGGAGGCAGAAGCAGCGAATATGGAGGTAGTGAAATGGTCGAGTAGTGGAGACAGAGGCAGCGAATACAGAGGCAGTGAAGTGGTCGAGCGGCAGAGGCATTCGCACAGCAGAGGCAGAGGCAGAGTCGTGGAGGCAGAGGCAGAGGCGTTAGCAAAACAGAGGCACAAAAATTCCGGGAATCTTAACCCAAGCGGCAGGCATATATATATATATATATATATATATATATATATACAAACCCTATTCCGAGAATCGCTACCTCAGCCGGAGGATATATATATATATATATAAACATATATATATAAACTTTATTCCGGGAATCATTACCCAGCCGGGCGTTATATATATATATATATATATATATATATATTCCGAGAATCGCCTACCCCGCTGGAGGATACTCTAAAGCTGGAACATAAAACTTATATATATATATATGCAGCGCCTTATATATAAGTTTCATGTTATTGAGCCCGAATTTAAAAGAATTAAAGGTCCAAAGCATATGTATTAATTTACGTGGAGTGCTTTATGATAAACAAATAAAACAAAGTATTATATGGTGGGACCCCTTACCAAATCGCATCGGAGAATATAAGGGCAGCGGAATGTATAAACCAAAGAATTGCGATTGCGATTGAGAGCCCGGATCCGATGGGCATATAAACAGTGGCTTGATAAGTTTGAAATCCAGCTTAATCGCATCGACTCAAAGCCTATATAAGCGCATAAAACAAAGTATTATATGGTGGGACCCCATACCAAATCGCATCGGAGAAAAACAAAGCAGCGGAACATGCATACAGGAAATTGCGATTGCGATTAAGTTCCGAACCCAATGGGTCTATAAATTAGGTTTCATATATGGTTGAGTTCCGGGTTAAAGACTCAATCGCATCGGAGTATTCGAGTCAGGATTGCGATCAATTGCAATCGGAGCAAGAGTGATCAATCAAAATCGAAGCAGCAGTGGTCAATCGCATCGGAAGTATTCAAGTTGCGATTGCGATCAATCGCAATCGGAGGACAATGCAAGCTCGGATGGTGGGCCCGAAGGGGCATTTTATGTATTAAACAATTTTTTTCTATTACGCCGAGAGTGTGTTAAGTTGTATTAAAAGGGCAGATTATATGATTAAAACATTTTATAATTAAGCCAAGAACTGAAGTTGTGTTTGCGGTTGTATTAAAATATGTCGCGTGGGCTGTGGACCCACGGGCCTCGGCCCAAGGTGGAGGGTGATTGTGAACATAAAACAATTGTGGTGTATGTATGTTCCGCTTGCAGAATGTTCCACATCAACAAGACACTTGCTAAGTACAAAAGCGTTAGAAAATTCCCGATTTACAGTCAGCTGGTATAAAAGGCTCAGTTACATGTATGCAGCAGTTACACCACAACAGAGGACAGGAGAGCAAACAGAGTCGAAAGAGACAAAGACACAGTCACATAAAATACAGACACAGTCAAAGAAAAGACAAATGAACAGCGAGCCAAAAGACTAAATGAGTTGAGCTGGAATTCTCATTATAATTTGAATGTAAATGTTTTAATTAATTTATATTGTTGTGATGCATTGGCAAGTCTCCGGAAGAAAACAAAATCCCACTGTAATATTAAAATAAGCACCTACAGTTACATTTTTCTGAGTAAGCTGAAAAAGAAATGAGAAGGTAGAAGACTAAGAGGTATGACTATCCATTTCGAATTCCTTGAGGAATACAAACAGTCATCAAGAATTCTCTATAAGTAATATATTCATATTGATATGCATATAGAGGTTAGAGAGAGTAAATATAGAGAAGGCAGAGTACAGAAGAGTGAGGCAGAGAAGATTAAGAAAAGAAGAGCAGAAAGATAAGCTACAGAACAGAGCTGATATCTGAGGTAAATCAACAAACATTCAGTTTGATAAATTGAGGAAGTTGGAGCTTCCCTATCAAGTTGCAGCTTGATAGCTGTCAGTTGTCGCTGACTGAGGTTGGAGCCTCCTGTAGGTTGGTGCCTGCAGAAAATTGAAGGAAGTTGGTGCTTCCTTGCAAATTGTAGCTTGCAGAATTGAGGTTAGAGCCTCCTCTAGGTTGGTGCCTGCAGAAAAACAGTGGTGAGAGGGAGTTGGAGCTTGCCTTTGCATCACAACAATAATAAGATGTGGTTTTCTCCCTTTATGGGTTCCCACTTACATCTGCTGTTTCTGTGTGTGTTTCTTATGTGTTGATGTGATTCTTTCAATCTGCTTAATTGCTTGCTGCTCTCAACATAAGTAAGGTGTCACATTAATTTAATATTGGCTGCAACATTTTTAAGACTCTTCACAAATTAAATTGTAAATAAGTTTGGTGGAAATTTTAAAAAGCTTATGTATGTATTAAATTGATTCACCCCCCCCCTCTCAGTTTAATTAAAGATTCAACAATTGGTATCAGAGCCAAGTTCCTTTGTACAAGTTTAACAACTGAAAGGAGATCCTAGGTTCTCAGGATGGCTAGTAAAGAAGGATGTTCAACCAATAAAGCCCCTTTCTTTATAAGTGCAAATTATGCTTTCTGGAAAATCAGAATGAGGACATACATAATGTCTCTAGGTATAGAAGTGTGGGCTGCTGTGGAATATGGATATGCCCCAAAGGCAACTAATTCAGAGAAAGAAACCAAACAAGATTTTGTAGCTAACGCAAAAGCCATGAATGCCATCTTGAATGGATTGTGTGAAGCAGAGTTCATAAAAGTAATGCACAAAGACACTGCCAAAGAAATGTGGGATACTCTGGAGAACATCCATGAGGGAGACAAGAAAGTAAAGAATGCAAAACTTCAAGTCTATAGAGCCCAGTTTGAGAACTTAAAAATGGATGATGATGAAGACATTGCTAGCTTCTTTCTAAGGGTTGCAGAAATAGTAAATAACATGAAGGCTCTAGGTGAAAACATAAAAGAAGTTGTAATTGTACAAAAGATTCTAAGATCTCTTCCACCCAAGTTTAATCCCAAGGTGTCTGCAATAGAAGAAACAGCTAATTGGGAGACCTTGACCATGAACCAGCTACTTGGAAATCTAACAGAATATGAGATGAGGCTCCCACAGAAGAATCCAAGTACGAGGGAGGCAGCCTTTAAAACATAAAAGAAGAAAGAAGAAGAGGGAGACATGTGCTCTTGCTCGGATGAAGAAGAGGCAAAATTTGTCAAGAAATTGGATAGAGGCTCAGGTAAATAAAAAGGTAAACTTCCTTTCAAATGCTTTAACTATGGAAGATTTGGACACTATGCTGCTAAGTGTCCTCACAAGAAAGTAAGGAATCAGCCTCAAGAGTTAGAGAGAAATAAATCAAAGAACTGGCAGAAAGGAAAGAAGTTCAGTAGAAAATCCTTCTATGCTCAACAAGACAGCAGTACATCTGAAGATTCAGATGAACCCTCAAGTGAAGAAGGAACCTCTGAATTCTTATTGATGGCCATAGAAGAACTTGAAGGACTCCTGCTAGAAGATGAAGAAGAAGAAGGGGAAGACGACCTTGAGGGCGAGCTAAGAAGTGCTCTGGAAGAGATTGACAGACTCAAACTGAAATGCAAAAAACAAAAGGACATTCTTCTCAAGTATGTAAGAGAAGAAACAAACTCAGAAGTCCTCATGCAGCTGAAGGTAGAGCTTGAAGAAGCCAAGAAGATAGAAGACATTTTACTTCAGCAAATCAAGGATAAAACCCGAGAACAAGAGAAACTGGAAGAAGAAGTAGTATGTCTCAGGAAGAAACTAGAAAATGCTCAAAGGAAAGTGGTTATAAACTCTTTTCAAACAACAAGCTCTAGTAAGTTGAATGAAATTCTGGTTGCTCAAAGATCCCCAATGATAAAAACAGGAATAGGCTATGAAGGAGAACCGAGTAAAGGCAAAGAAAAGGAAAAATAAATATAATTTTTGTAAAAGCAAAGAAGACTGATGAAGCAGCTCAGACAATTACTACAAAAGAAGAAACATGTAATAAGGATGACAGAGATCAGAAGAAACCTCTAGTAACAAAGAATGCAATAAATACTAAGATAATAGAAAAAGGATCATATGCCCCTGAGTATGTCAAATTTGGAAGCCATCAAAGGAGAGTCTTCCCTCCTATGAAGAATGCCACCTGTTATGTCTGCCACAAGCTGGGACACATTGCTGCATATTTTCATGCAAGGAGGAGTAATTCAAACCTGCAAAAGATGCAAACAGTGAAGAGACTGTCTCAAACAAACAAATGGAGAAAACAACCTTACATTAGGTATGCAAATAATTTCTATGGTTATTGTTTTTATTGTAAGGAATTTGGCCATAAAATTATTGAATGTAGAAATTATGGACAAAGATTGATGTTCAACACCTCAAGGAGGTTATGAATCAAAGAAATTTTGTTCATACTCACAATTCTGCAAAAACTACGATCAAATGCTGTATATGCAATCAAGTTGGACATATACCTTCCAAATGTCCTCTGAAAGGATGTGATTCATCAACTCACAAAAGATACCAAAAAAAAGGATGCCTCCAGTGGATAAAGAAGGAGAATAAATGTGACTTAGCTCTAACTGCTCAAGACCTGAAAAGCCAGTGGTAACTGGACAGTGGCTGCTCAAAACACATGACTGGAGACAAAAGCAAGTTTATAACTCTTGATGAAAAGAAATCTGGCAATGTTACTTTTGGTAATGATAAATCAGGCAAGATCAAGGGAAAAGGCTCAGTCAGCATAGACAATGGCAGAGGAAAGGCCCAAGATGTACTATTTGTAGATGGGTTGAAAGAAAATTTACTAAGTGTTAGTCAGATGTGTGACAAAGGCTGCGAAGTTCTCTTTAGGGCACAAGATTGTGAAGTCAGATCAAGCACCACAGGTAAGACTCTGCTCAAAGGAGTTCGAACAGAGAGTAATGCTTACATTGTGAAAGAGAAAGATGAAGCGTGTCATCTTAGCAAACTAGAAGAGTCATGGTTATGGCATAAAAGGTTGGGACATCTCAGCTTCGATCACATCATCAAACTAAGTAAGAAGAAAGCTATCAGAGACATGCCAGAAATAAAGAGGCCTTCTAATACCATATGTAGATCTTGTCAATTGGGCAAACAAACCCGTTCATCATTTAAGGCCAAATATGAGTTATCAACAAGAAGACCTCTCCAGCTTGTGCACATGGATCTGTGTGGACCTACAAGGACTAAAACTCCAAGTGGAGAATCCTACTTCATGCTAATAATAGATGATTTCTCCAGAATGACATGGGTTGCATTTCTCAAGAATAAATTAGAAGCTCTGGAAAAATTTAAGATCTTCAAAGCATTAGCAGAAAATCAAACAGGGTGCAAGCTGAAATGCATCAGATCAGACAGAGGAGGTGAATTCATAGATTATGACTTTGTAGACCTATGCAATGAACATGGAAGAAAGCAAAAATTTACTATTGCAAGAACACCTCAACAAAATGGAGTAGCAGAGAGACAAAACAGGTCTGTACAGCAAATAGTCAGAGCCATGATGCATGAAAGCAATATTGCTCAAACCTTCTGGGCAGAAGCAGTACATACAGTGGTGCATATCCTTAATAAAGCTCACTTAAGGCCAAGCAGTGACAAGACTCCCTATGAACTATGGCATGGGAAACCTGCTTCAATCAAACATTTTAGAATCTTTGGAAGCAAGTGTTACATAAAGAATAATGATGAAAATCTTGGGAAATTTGATGCAAGAACAGATGAAGGGATATTTCTAGGATATGCATCCAAAAGTAAAGGGTACAGGTGCTACAACAAGACTCTTCGAAAAATAGTAGAAAGCATTGATGTGAGATTTGATGAAGAACTTCCAAACAATACTAGAGATACAGACTGCTGTAGTCCATCAGACAACCATGAAGAAGAAAACCAAGATGATGAGGAAACAAGCAAGACAACAGAAGATACAGAGCTGAGTTCTAAAGCTCCCTCAAGATATACTCAGAAGAACCATCCTGAAGATCAAATCATTGGAGACAAGAGAGTAGGGGTCCAAACAAGAAGGCAACTAACAGAACAAACTGAAGAGGTATACATAGCCATGTTGTCACAAATAGAGCCAAAGAAATTTGAAGAAGCCAGCAAGGACAAGTCTTGGGTGAATGCTATGAATGAAGAATTGGACCAAATTGAGAAAAATAATACCTAGGAACTAGTGCCTAGACCCACTGAGAAAAATTTCATAGGCTCAAAATGGGTATTCAAAAATAAAATGAATGAAGAAGGACAGGTAATCAGGAATAAAGCCAGACTTGTCTGTAAGGGATACTCACAAATTGAAGGACGGATTACGATGAAACATTTGCCCTTGTAGCCAGAATGGAAGCTATCATAATGTTTTTGGCATTTTCTTGCTACCAAAACTTCAAAGTATATCAAATGGATGTAAAATCTGCATTCCTGAATGGATACTTGGAAGAACAAGTCTACATGGAACAACCATAAGGCTTCTCATTGACAGACAAAGAAGACTATGTGTGCAAACTGAAGAAGGCCCTATATGGACTGAAACAGGCTCCTCGTGCTTGGTACTCAAGACTGGATAAATATTTGCAAAAATAGGGTTTTAAGAGAGGTGGAGTAGAAAACAATCTATATATAAAAGCCCATGAAAATGAACTCCTGATTGTTGTAGTATATGTTGATGACATTATGTTTGGAAGCAACAGAGAAGAACTAGCAAAAGGGTTTGCTGATGAAATGAAAACAGAGTTTGAAATGTCTATGATTGGAGAGCTCAGTTTCTACTTGGGACTGCAAATTCAGCAAATGAACACAAGTATATTCATTTCACAAGAAAAATACTTAAAAGAAATGTTGAAAAAGTTCAAAATGGAGGACTGTAAACCTGTGTCAACTCCCATGATCACGGGATGCAAGCTGTGTGCTGATGATGGATCTCCTGATATAGATCAAAAACTCTACAGATCCATGATAGGAAGTCTGTTGTATTTGACTGCATCAAGACCAGACATCATGCTAGCAGTAGGACTAGTGGCTAGATATCAAGCATCACCTAAACAAAACCATCTTCTGGCAGTAAAAAGAATATTCAGATATCTAAAAGGAACAACACAATATGGACTTTGGTATCCTAAAAGCAAAAGCTTCACTTTGATAGCATACACAGATGCAGATTGGGCCAGCTGTATGGATGACAGGAAAAGCACAAGTGGAGGTGCTTTCTATTTAGGAGAAAGTCTGGTGGCATGGTTAAGCAAGAAACAAACATCTATCTCTCTGTCTACAGCAGAAGCAGAATATATAGCAGCAGCAACATGTTGTACACAAGTCATGTGGATGAAGCAAACCATCCAAGACATGAAGGTAAGCATTGAAGAACCCATCCCAATCAAATGTGATAATACAAGTGCTATAAGTATATCTAAAAATCCTGTGCTTCACTCAAAAACCAAACATATTCCAATCAAGTATCATTTTCTCCGAGAACAAGTGGCTCAGAAGATAGTAAAACTGGAGTATGTACCAATAAAAGAACAGACAGAAGATATATTTACTAAACCGCTTGCTAGAGAACCATTTGAATATTTGAGAGACAAACTAGGGGTAGTATCTGTAGATGCTACTCTCTAATATGAAGAGAAAGCACAATTTTAGGGGGAGAACAGAAACGAAAATATCATTCCCAGGGGGAGATCTGCAAGCAAGGGAAGCATGAAACAGGTCCTTAGGATAAAAAAGATTCAAGAATACATTCAGCATAAAAGAATCAATAAAAACGACAAAAGGGTTAGTGGTGAACCCGACGAGAATCTAATCCAAACGATTGAAGTAGCAGTGTACAAAGACAGAAGATCTCAGATAAAAGAAATGAACGAAATGTTGGAAAAATAAAATTAATAAATAAAAACACAGCATCAAAGAATAGAAGCAGCAACATATAACCTAAGAATTCAAACCCTTGCCATTGATGTTAAAGGGGGAGGAAGAGCAAGCAACAGGAGAAAGGATCCTAACAGGCAAACAAAGGAAGTGTATTGCCATCAATGCTAAAGGGGGAGACTGTTGGAAATATTGTCATTGATGGCAAAGGAGGCAGCGCTGAAGCATAAATAGGCAAAGGACAGTAGAACAGAGACAGAAAAAAGAAAAAGCAAGCAGGGCAAAGGAGACAGGCAGAAAAACACTGCTAAAGTGTAACAGTCGAATACAAAGGCAGAGTGAAACAGTTGAGCAGTGGAGGCAGAAGCAGCGAATATGGAGGCAGTGAAATAGTCGAGCAGTGGAGACAGAGGCAACGAATACAGAGGCAGTGAAGTGGTCGAGCGGCAGAGGCGTTAGCACAGCAGAGGCAGAGGCAGAGTCGTGGAGGCAGAGGCAGAGGCGTTAGCACAGTAGAGGCACATAAATTCCGAGAATCTTAACCCAAGCGGCAGGCATATATATAATCACAAACCCTATTCCGAGAATCACTACCTCAGCCAGAGGATATATATATATAAACATATATATATAAACTTTATTTCGGGAATCATTACCCAGCCAGGCGTTATATATATATATATATATATAACGCCTGGCTGGGTAATGATTCCCGAAATAAAGTTTATATATATATGTTTATATATATATATATATATATATATATATATATATATATATATATATATATATATATATATATATATATATATATATATATATATATATATATATAAACTTTATTTCGGGAATCATTACCCAGGCAGGCGTTATATATATATATATATATATATATATATATATATATATATATATATATATAAATAAATTTCGAGAATCGCCTACCCCGCTGGAGGATACTCTAAAGCTGGAACATAAAACTTATATATATATATATGCAGTGCCTTATATAGAAGTTTCATGTTATTGAGCCCGAATTTAAAAGAATCAAAGGTCCAAAGCATATGTATTAATTTATGTGGAGCACTTTATGATAAACAAATAAAACAAAGTATTATATGGTGGGACCCCTTACCAAATCGCATTGGAGATTATAAGGGCAGCGGAACGTATAAACCAAAGAATTGTGATTGTGATTGAGAGCCCAGATCTGATGGGCATATAAACAGTGGCTTGATAAGTTTGAAATCCGGCTTAATCGCATCGACTCAAAGCCTATATAAGCACATAAAACAAAGTATTATATGGTGGGACCCCATACCAAATCGCATCGGAGAAAAAAAAAGCAGCGGAACGTGCATACAGGAACTTGCGATTGCGATTAAGTTCCGGACCTGATGGGTCTATAAATCAGGTTTCATATATGGTTGAGTTCCGGGTTAAAGACTCAATCGCATCGGAGTATTCGAGTCGAGATTGCGATCAATCGCAATCGGAGCAGGAGTGATCAATCGCAATCGGAGCAGGAGTGGTCAATCGCATCGGAAAGATAATATAACAATCACATCAGAAGTATTCAAGTTGAGATTGTGATCAATTGCAATCAGAGGACAATGCAAGCTCGGATGGTGGGCCCGAAGGGGCATTTTATGTATTAAACAATTTTTTTCTATTACGCCGAGAGTGTGTTAAGTTGTATTAAAAGGGCAGATTATATGATTAAAACATTTTATAATTAAGCCAAGAACTGAAGTTGTGTTTGCGGTTGTATTAAAATATGTCGCGTGGGATGTGGACCCATGGGCCTCGGCCCAAGGTGGAGGGCAATTGTGAACATAAAAAAATTGTGGTGTATGTATGCTACGCTTGCAGAACGTTCCACATCAACAAGACACTTGCTAAGTACAAAAGCGTTAGAAAATTCCTGATTTACAGTCAGCTGGTATAAAAGGCTCAGTTACATGTATGCAGCAGTTACACCACAACATAGGACAGGAGAGCAAACAGACTCGAAAGAGACAAAGACACAGTCACAGAAAAGACAGACACAGTCAAAGAAAAGACAAATGCACAGCGAGCCAAAAGACTAAATGAGTTGAGCTAGAATTCTCATTATAATTTGAATGTAAATGTTTTAATTAATTTATATTGTTGTGATGCATTGGCAAGTCTCCAGAAGAAAACAAAATCCCACTATAATATTAAAATAAGCACCTACAGTTACATTTTTCTGAGTAAGCTGAAAAAGAAATGAGAAGGTAGAAGACTAAGAGGTATGACTATCCATTTCGAATTCCTTGAGGAATACAAACAGTCATCAAGAATTCTCTATAAGTAATATCATCTTGATATGCATAGAGAGGTTAGAGAGAGTAAATATAGAGAAGGTAGAGTATAGAAGAGTGAGGCAGAGAAGATTAAGAAAAGAAGAGCAGAAAGAGAAGTTATAGAACAGAGCTGATATCTGAGGTAAATCAGCAAACATTCAGTTTGATAAATTGAGGAAGTTGGAGCTTCCCTATCAAGTTGCAGCTTGATAGCTGTCAGTTGTAGCTGACTGAGGTTGGAGCCTCCTGTAGGTTGGTGCCTGCAGAAAATTGAAGGGAGTTGGTGCTTCCTTGCAAGTTGTAGCTTGCAGAATTGAGGTAGGAGCCTCCCGTAGGTTGGTGCCTGCAGAAAAACAGTGGTGAGAGGGAGTTGGAGCTTGCCTTTGCATCACAACAATAATAAGATGTGGTTTTCTCCCTTTATGGGTTTCCACTTACATCTGCTATCTCTATGTGTGTTTCTTATGTGTTGATGTGATTCTTTCAATCTGCTTAATTGCTTGCTTCTCTCAACATAAGTAAGGTGTCACATTAATTTAATATTGGCTGCAACATTTTTAAGACTCTTCACAAATTAAATTGTAAATAAGTTTGGTGGAAATTTTAAAAATCTTATGTATGTATTAAACTGATTCACCCCCCCCTCTTAGTTTAATTAAAGATTCAAAATTTCTTACTATTCCATACCTCATGTGGAGTCTTATCCTCGAACGCCGATGAAGGTGATCTGTTAACCAGGTAACATGCAGTCTCCACTTCCTCTGCCCATAATTATTGTCCTAACCCGACACCACTGAGCATGCTTCTTTAATTTTCTATCAACATCATGTTCATTCTTTTTACAACTACAGTTTTCTGAGATGGTATGGAGTAGTCTTCTATCTTTCTATACCAAACTTACATAACTCTTCAAGTTCCTTCTTGTAGAATTCTCCACCATTATTTGTCCTCAACACCTTGATATTTTTCTCTGTCTAATTTTCCACAAGAGCCTTAAATTCTTTAAACCTGTAAAATACTTTAGATTTATTCCCGAGGAAATATATCCATGTATTCCTTGAGAAGTCATCTATAAATTAGACATAGTACATAGAATTACCCAGTGATGGAACTACCACAGGTCCAAACACATCACTCTACACAAGCTCTAATATCCCTTTCACCCTCTTAGCAACAGAGGGGAAACTCATCTGATTCTTCTTCCCATGTACACAATGTTCACAAAAATAGAATTATAGAGATAAATTAGACATTAATTATACCATACCATTACCATGAAATATTTGAAGGCCCTTCTCTCTAATATGTCCAAGCCTTTGATGCCATAGCATGGTCTTTTCTCTAGAGACCAGTATATTTTCTGCTCCACTTTCAGGAACCACAAAACTATTGCACCCATCAATAACAGTGATACCTAGAAGCTTGTACAGAGTTCCAATCCAAACTTCCCACATCAATATCATTGCTCCCTAAACCTATAGAACACTGTTTTTACACCTACATCATCCATCTTGTTGAAAAAAATCATATTTCTGGCCAATACAGGAATATAAAAAACCCCAAGAAGTGTTCTAATTCTTCCACCTTGGAAATTCAACTTGACTTTTCCACGTCTGATGATTCTGGCCTTCTTTTCATCCCCTTAGAAGACATCATCACCATCATATTTATTATACTTGCAGAACCACTCCCTATAGGGAGTGAAGTGAAAGGATGCACCCGATTCAATAAACCATGCCTCATGATCTACATGTGTACTTGAAGAAGAAGCCAAGTACACATCCCAAACTTCATCTAAGGTGGTTTTCACCTCTATAAAAGGAGCATCATCAAATCCCTTTCCTTTCTCAGGAGATTTAGATCTACAGTATTTTTTATAGTGCCCTTAATTTTCACATTTCTAGCACACCTTTACAAGTTTTGCTGGAGATTTAGATCCCCCTCTATATTTAGATCTCCCACTTAAGGACTTATTTTTGTTTTTGTTCTCGGACCATCCTCATACAGACAAGGCATATCCATTCTTGCTCTACATATTTTTCTGTCTCATATCCTATGACAACAAGGATGAGACTATTTCATCAAACTTCAAGGTAGTTATATTGCTACATATTGCAACAACCAGAATATCCCACGAATCTGGTAGAGAGCACAACAAAATGATGCACTTATCTTCATCTAAAATTTTAATATCAATAGATAACAACTGGCTTTCCACAATATTAAAGGTGTTGATATGCTTTGTCACCAAGTCTCCATCCTTCATCCTCAGGTTATACAACATTTTCCATAGGAAACATTTGTTCAATAGAGACTTAGACTAGTACAAAGTCCCTAACTCGTCCCATAAATCCTTCGTCGTAGATTCTACTGATACATTCAATAATATTGAATATGAGATACATACCCTTATTGTGTTCTTTTCCTTTCAATCCAACTTCGCCCAATCTTCTGATGACATTGTCATTGGTTTAGTACCTGAATCTACCACAATCCACCCATCTTTATCCACCAATAGATCATCCATATTGATCTTCCAAAACTAAAAACTTTGACACTTATAGCTACTAGTTGGAGGAAAGAGGATGCCACTTCAAGTGAGGAAGTGGATGCTACTATTTACCAACAATTTTTGGGTTCACTAATGTATCTTGTGAACACACAACCAGATATGTTATGCTTTCAACCAACTAAGCCAAGCTATGTTTAGGCCAACCATTATTTTTGGAGTGAAGCTAAGTATGTTCTACAACACCTCAGAGGAACTACCCAGTTTGGAATATGGTACAAACAGACAGAGGGAGTGAAGCTATGTGGCTTCATAGATGTAGATTGGGTGGGGAGTCCGTCCGACCGAAATATTACATGAGGTGGAATTTTCAGTGTTGGGTCCGCAACTGTTTCTTGATAGAACAAGAAGCAATGATTTGTGGTACTCAGCGCGACATAAGAAGAATACATGGCTACCAATCAAGTAACATGTGAGGTGATCTGGATGAGAAAGATAGTTGTTGGATAGTTTGGTCAGATGATGGATCCAATTATGATCTACTGTGATAATTATAGTTGCAGCAAGATCTCTAAAAATCATGTTTTTCACAATCAATCCAAGCATATAGATATCTGGTATCACCATTTTCGGTATTGTGTGTAGAGGCGAATAATGTTGTTGCAGTACATTCCAACAGAGGAACAAGATGCTGAAATTTTGACAAAGGTTTTTTCAAGAGGGAAGTTCAAGTTCCACAGGTGCAAAACAAGGGTGGTTGATAATCCCTTTCTTGCTGAGAGGGAGTGTTGAAAAATGCAACAAGAAGCTCTCAATTTGATTTTTCCTTGATTAAATTGAGAAAATTTGAATTTCCACATCAACAGACAACTTGGATGATGTTAACATGTGTGACATGGCTTGTTTCACCCAGTTTACTCAATAAATTCAAGTTGGATGAGTTAGAGTTCAGTTCAACATGTGTGATTTCTAATTTGTAGAAATCAAGGTTAGTTATCTCAGGTTGTTTTAAGTTAAATTAGTTCCAACTTTTGGAGGAACTAGGGGAAGGTCAGTTAAGCAGTGTGACTTTATTCAAACTCAGTGATAATCCAATTAACTGATCAATTAATGAAAAATAACTAGTTCATGTAGAGAATTCAAGTTCCCCAGGCTTGGTGGAGATTCCAAAGTAGTGTAACATCAGTTGTAGACTAGTCTTAAGTGTACATGTGCTGCATGTAGTGAGATGATCAACATAAAGAACTGCACAATTCAATTTGAGAAATTTCCTAAATAATAAGGGCCTAATTCCTCAAGGAACAACACAAGGAAATAAGAGCTCAAGCAGAGACAAAATTTGACTAAGTCTAGGTTAGAGGCCTTAAGTTGGAAGAGAGATAGGTTATGCACTTGCAGGGTGTGTTGAATTGAGAAAAGCACATGTAATTCATGTCTATTCATTTAATTAATGCATGTAGGCATTGGGGTTTTTAACAGATCAATTTCCCTAGATAAAAATATTTGTTGCATGTGTATTATTTCTTCTTTCATGTTTGAGATTTTTGTTCTAAATTATGAATTAATGTCTGCAGAGCAATAGATTAGGTTTGTGTCTTGTGAGTTTGATTAAAAATTCACGAGCTTCAAATCTATAGCCTAATTTATACATAAAAATATCTAACAGATTATGCGAAAAATTGACTAGAAAATGTGCCCAAAAAAACATTATATATATATATATATATATAGTTGTGGTTGAAGGGTGAAGAAATTTGACTACAGGCCCCTGTGGTGGTATGCTAAATAACCGATGCCTTATTCTGATCAATTCCTTTTTGTCTTAAATAATCCATATGACCAAAAGAGAATAACATGTCCTCGCCCTTTCTCTCTTCTCTAAGTGGAAGAACTCATCCTTTTGTGTCGAACTGCCCTTCAATTTTAGCTTATTTTCCCTTTGTACGACAACCCTCATCCTCCTTTCTCTATATTCAATGCGTAGCTCTCTTTGCGACTTGCAGTAAATCATCCTCTATGTAGTTCAATTTTTTTGATTAAAGGCTTAAATCCACACCTTGAGTGACTACCATGGGGTTCACGCCAAGGAAGTTGGCAAGCCTTATTTCCCAGTCCATCAGCCCATAAATGCACCGAGGCAAGAAATGCCCACTGCAGGATGATGTACCTCTTTAATCTTACAATGGTCATTTCCGGCCTCGGCCCATTTATGGGCCGATGGATTGGGAAATAAGGCTCGCCAAGGAAGTCAGCGTCCAGATTCCGATTGGAGGTCAGAGGTCAGGGTTATACCCAGTCTGCCTTTTTTACTTACACTTATTATGACCCCTTTGTAGTCTGACTTGTTGACTATCCTTTAAGTTGACTACTTCGAATAGACTCTAGCCCTGATAAGAGGTTGGTTGATTGTTACCTATATATATTCGCAAAAATGACCACAGAGCCGATTGCGGTGTTTAGTAGGGTGACTGAAATGGTCACAATGAATTGTAGACCTATAAGCTGACACTCTCTCCAACCAAGACCGATTATCACCATAGCCCTACGAACAATTCCAGCATTATTATAAATCACACCCTTTTGTCAACAGCACTCTCCTAGGAACATTTGATGGTCGCTTTACACTTCCGAATTGAGATCAAGTGTTGCAAAACGTTGTGTGGTTCCATGAAACTGTTTGTATCGTAGAGTCAATGCTATTGCATAATCTGGTAATCAGAGAAGCCTTTATTTGATACTTCCTTTCTTATTTGGATAACAACCATATATAGGGATTTGAAAAAAGTGTACATAGTCCTTTCACTTGATTCCTTCCTCACACATATTTACTGAAATGAAATTAAGGGATTGTTATGCCTAAATCTCAACTAACAAAGCCACATTTACAAAGAGACTATGCAAAGAATTTACACATAGATGCCCATAGGTGACTCAAAGAATCTTAATCCATGAATATGTACAAATACCCTTACAAGACTCCTGTATGAATTCTACTTCCATGATGCACTCTGGAGACTACCCATCCAATCCCACACTCTCCTTATATACAATAGTATTAGCTCGGTAAAATATCTTTACAAACAAAGTGAAATTGGAAATTTTTATGGTAGACCAAACCTACCAGATTCCTTAGCTCTGCACATGTTACATTGGTAAAGGCCCATTTGGCCAACCACTAAAACAACCTAACAACTCAGCATACTAACTGACATTATTACAATGAACCACATGGCTCTATACTAACAACCCAGTTTCCCACTACAATTTCCTCATTTATGATTTATACCCAACAAGATAAAAATCTTCTTCTAGAATATACATGTCTTCATTTGGGCCTTAATTTTCCTGGGGTGATTCCCCTACATCAAAATTGGCTCGAGGAATAATATACCAAATAAATTGGATGATGATAAAAAGCATATGAAAAATTACACTCTTGAAAGCCTAAATGGACATATAGTGTGGGGAAAATTATCTTATCCAAGCCTCTGATGTCAAATTTATATTGAAACGTTGATAGGATGCAGTCATATTCATGTTTGGAGTTGGGCACTAGACTCTTTGCAGCCTACTATTCTATATTTTTTTTCAAACATAAAAAACACTTTCATTAAAAAAATAAGAAATGACATGATCATATGTGTCTTACATGCCATTTTCTAGTATTTTTTGAAACAATAAAAATACCAGTTATGTTTCTACTACGAGATACTATGCTTAATTACACTCTCAAATACAAAAAAGAAAAATATTACAAAAGTTCATCAACTAGAACTGATACAAAAAATAAAACTTGACAATCCTGATTTCCCTTGAAAGCAAGATACTTGTTCCTTCATATCCTAATGTGATCAAATTCCTAAAAATCACTATTGACAGAAGACTAGTAATGAATCCTGCTTGAAACCATGCTACAACCTATCTTAGAAAGAATGTCAGCCTCACAGTTTTGATTCCTGTAGATGTGAGATATGGTAAATTTCCTAAAGAAACTAATATGAGATGGACAGAATATGAAAGTTTGCTTTATGTACAATAGACCAAAACTAGATTCAATAACTATATGAGTAGCCATGTAATCCAAGTCCCTTTTGGTTGCTTTAAGTCGGGCTAATTGGATTTAAACTTGGCTTATAATAGCCGTAGTGCTTGTTACCCACCACTAGTGGGTGACCCCATAGGAGAATTTTCTCCTAGATTTATCTTCAGTGGATAACTGACAATCCCTGATAACCACCAGTCTAG
>CM076571.1:121540677-121545677 GCA_034641835.2 Pinus albicaulis | reverse complement strand
GATCAGGGTGATTTATTGGACATGATGAAGATGTAGTCCTATCAAGCTTACAACACACACATATATATATATATATATATATATATATATATATATATATATATATAATAAAAATGTTGGTGATGTAGAATTAGCACTTTTCTTTTTCAAGTTGTTTTTTCATGTTTTATTTTAGGTTTTTTTGGCTAGATTTATCGTTTTGAGGTAATAGATCTCGTTTGATCGGTAACTTTGTTTTATCCTAAAGGTATGTTTTTCAAGGTGCAATTGGGTGCTTATGCTTGTTTTTCCTTGGGAACATTAGGTATGGATTATTGGGTGACACAGAAGGAGGAAGGCTTTTGATTGTACTCTTCTTCCCTCACCTTAAATGGGGGGGGGGGGGGATCCTCAACCACAGTCATGTGGGATATCCCCTATTGACTTATAGCATCAGGATGGGCACTACTCAAGAAAACTTAAGTTTGGTAGCATGATCCCATTTTCTCGTTTCATATTTTCGACTCCCGTCTACACATTGCATGCTCTATTTCATCATCTCCCCTCTCTGGGTCCACATGACCACTGGGTTCGGAAGGCTTTGGAACACCCCTTCCTCTTGTCCACATGTCTAGGTGGGATCTGGAACGTTTCCTTAGAGGCTGATGTAGCTTGAAAAAAATATTAAAATCATATCATAGCCACAAAGAAAAAAAAGAATATCAAAAAATGCAAAAGATGCTTGGGACATTAAAAATAACACGTGGGTAAAAGTCAAACATAAGCTCTACCCCTTATTGTTATGTCCATCACCCTAGTTATTAAGGCCCCATGGGTGGCCCCACATTATTAAGGAACCTATGCATGTCCCAACCCCTGGTGGGCGATGAACTACCCCACCTTAAGGGGGTAATAACTACTTATATCATACACAACATGTTCTCATCTCTTGGAGCCCCAAGCAGTATTAGCAAAGAAAAACCAAGAAAAGGCAAAAGGAAAATGAAGAAGGGTGGAAAAACAAAGGTTGGGGTAACTCATGTACCATGAGTGCTCCCTCCTACATCTATACACCCAAATGTGTGGACATCCCTCATCATTACTACCCTTGAACCCATGGCATTTGTCCTTGCAACCCATGTGTCCCAAACCACGTCATCACCATCCACGTGATGTATATCACTTAATGGATGTATCTTGGACATGGATTTCAATTTAGGGGTCGGAAACACCTAATAGGGTTTTTAATTAGCCACTCTTACCCAGTGAGGTAACACTATTGCATGCTCAAATACCCAAATTTGGAAGGAAATCCCATTATGAAGTCTCACTTGTGCCCTTGAATAAAAAGCTTGATTCACTTAGCTACACTAATGAATAATTGTATCCGATGGTGAGGAGACACATTGGATATTAGATGTAGTTAATAGTTGGTTTCATAATGGGTTAGGAAACTTAATTGGGGCCCAAGCCTGCCAGAGGATCATATTGACATTTGTAGGGGATGCATTGAGAGCTATTGGAATCCATCATGTGATAATGAATTATCTGATGTCATGGGAACCCTCATAACCTTCAACAACTTTTTCATTGCCCCACATTATTCACGAGATGATGCACTTGGACCAACATTGCCTCAACTCACTTCGTAGCGTACACATGGTTTGGCAGCTGATCTTAGGCCCATAGGAGGTTTGTCTCACCCCTGAGACATGGAAGGGAACATTAGAGAATTTTTGAGTTCTAAAATGAGCCTCCTAAGGAAAATTATAAAAAAATAGTGAAAATAATAAAATAATATTAGATTACATAATCAAATTTTAGAGGGAAAAAAAGAAAAAAACTACTTTTCAACGTATTTTCAACTTATCTTTGTTGAACCCTTAGTTAAACTGAGAGGGGGGGGGGTGAATAAGTTTAACACATACATGGACTTTTAAAACTTTTCTTTTAAATCTTATTTACACCTTCATTTCATGGTCAACTTAATATGTGAGAAACAAGTATTACTATCAAACAGATTTGTTAATGTAATAGCAGATTGAATATGAGAGCAACAAGTATTAAGCAGATGAGATAAACCACATCAACACATAAACATCATGCACAGAGACACCAGATATAAGTGGAAACCCATAAAGGGAGAAAACCACATCTTATTATTGTTGTGATGCAAGGCAGCGTCGCTCACTCTCACCCTTTTGCAGGCGCAACCTGGGAAGCCATGTCGAATTAAAGCTACAACTTGCAAGGAAGCTCCAACTCCCATCAATTTTCTGCAGGCACCAACCTACAGGAGGCTCCAACCTCAGTCAGCTACAACTGACATTTTATCAAGCTACAAATTGATGTGGAAGCACCAACTCCCATCTATTTTCTGCAGGCACCAACCTACAGGAGGCTCCTACCTCAGTCAGCTACAACTGACATCTATCAAGCTACAACTTGATAGGGAAGCTCCAACTTCCTTATTCTTTCAAAAGAAAAACACTTGCTGATTTACCTTCGATATCAGCTCTGTTATGTACCTTCTCTTCTGTTGTTCATCAACTCTTATATCAGACCTGCATCATCTCTGCTCAGCCCTTCCTTCTTCTCTTCTTTTCTCCTCAATTCTTCATACTCATCATTCTCTATATTCACACTCTCTGACCTCTTGCAGCTTTCTTATTTTCTTCAACTGTCTTCAATTCTGCTGCACACTCTCTCCTTTTCTCATTCTATTTTTCATCAACACATCCCCCCTTGGATATTACCCTGTTTTATACAAAAATAGCTTCATGGTTGTTTGTATTCCACTGGGAATTCGAAATGGACAGCCATGTCTCTTTGCCTTCTACCTTCTCATCTCTTTTCAGCTCACTCAGAAAAATGTAACTGTAGGTGCTTATTTTAATATTACAGTGGGATATTTGCTCTCTTCGGGAGACTTGCCAATGCATCACAAACAATAAAAACAATTAAAACATTTACATTCGAATTACAATTTGAACTCCAGCTCACTCATTTTGTCTCTTGGCTTGCTGCGCATTTGTCTTTTCTCTAACTGTCTCTTTGTCCCTTTCTCTTCTCTGTATGCCTTTCTATTTATGGCTGCTGCGTAACTCCTGAATTTATGAACTGCATTTTTATTTTATTTTTATACCAGTGCTTTATATATAAATGAATCTGTTGACTGTAATTCAATCCTTTACACGCAGCAAGTGTCTTGTTGATGTGGCGAGTTCCGCAGGCCGGAACATACATATATTACAATTGTATTACATTAATAATCGCCCTCCCGTTAAGCTGAGGCCCGTGGGTCTACAGACCACGCGACATGTTTTAATACAACCGCAACCATGTTTTATATATCTCACATCAATTATTTTATATAAACAATCGCCCTCCACCTTAAGCCTTTGGTCTTATATTACAATCCAATAAATCAAATCACAGCCTCTAATATATGAAGGGGTCCGGCCCCACATCTCTGTCGGCGGATCGGTGGTGTCAAACAAAACTTGTAATTGCGATTGATCAAATGGACGCGATGACCACATAAAACATGGCTCATAGCGCAATCGGGTCCGAACTTTGAACTAATGCAATCGGGGCACACAGTATAAAAGGTTCAATTAAGATCGAACTGGATCGTTTACCATGTCCTCCGAATATGGAATCGGGTCCGCCACTTAAATCGCAACATATTACAAAAGACGTGTGATCAATCGGAAAGTTCCGATTGCGATTAAGATCCGGATCGATTGAACCTATTAAATCCATACGTATAATGCTAAATACCACTTCAATGTGACATATTACACAAGTCGTCACGATCAATCGAAGGTGATTCTGATTAAGATCAGATCTGATTGAGCAATGTCAATCATTGTATAATGCTACCATGGTCATGCTTGTCGTATATTACACAAGTCGTACGATCAATCGGAAAGTTAAGATTGCGATTAGATCCACGGGTGCGATTGAACACAATAAATCCATTGTATAATGCCATCGTGTCCGCCACTTCAATCGCAATCGCAAGTCTTTTAATATTTGTTGCGATTGGGCATTTTTCATTGTATTTTGTCGATGCGATTGGGAAAGGACTTCAAACAAGTTTGAATTACAATTCATACCTCCATCGGGTCCGGACTTCAAATCGCAATCGCAACTCATATGTTCTCCGATGCGATTGACCAATGCCGATGCGATTTGACCGTAACTCAAATGTGTATTATCCCCCGTTTATACACCCATCGGGTCCGGGCTTCAATCGCAATCGCAACTCTCAGTTGGTTGCATGTTCCGCTGCCCTTGCGATCTCCGAGTGCGATTGGGGAGGGGTCCCACCTTATCAAACTTTGTTTTATGCGCTCATAATATAAATGCCTGGACCTTCCTTTTATGTGATGCACTGCACATATATGTTTATATATATTTTTGCCGCTGGAGTGAAGCGATTCCCGGAATAAGTTTGTGTTATATTATATGTATAACGCCGGTTGGAGTGTGCGATTCCCGGAATATGGTTCTGTATTATATGAATTGTATTGCCGCTCGAGTTAAGCGATTCCCGGAATAAGTTTGTGTTATATTATATGTATAACGCCGGTTGGAGTGTGCAATTCTCGGAATTATGCATATGAATGTATCTGCCGGCTTGGGCGATTCTCGGAATTTTATAACGGCTCTGCCTCTGCCTCTGCTGCTCCTGTCGCTCTGCCTTTGCCTCTGCTTCTTTGCTGCCTCCATTGTAGTCGCTGCTTCCTTTGTCTGTCTTGCCGCTCCTGTCGCTCTACCTCTGTATTCGACTGTTACACTCTAGCAGTGTTCTTCTGCCTATTTCCTTTGCTTGTTTCAGCTTCAACGTTGCTCGACCTCTGCCTCTACTGCACGTTCGTTTCATCTCTTCCTCTATATTTGTTGCCTCTGCCTCTGCTGCTCGACAACTGCTCTGCCTCTTCCTGTCTCCTTTTTTGTCTCCTTTGCCATCAATGAAAACATTTCCAACAGTCTCCCCCTTTGGCATTGATGGC
>CM076571.1:121109997-121540577 GCA_034641835.2 Pinus albicaulis | reverse complement strand
ATTCACTTAATCCTAATCGATCATCTTGTAAGTTCAACTAAAAGAGTGTCTTTGAGCATGTTTCCCTCCTTCCTCATTTTTCTCATCATATTTACATTACATTATAGATTACATATTCCTTCAATTCACTCATGATGAGATGACATCAATCTAAAACTCACTAGCCTAAGATGATGCTTTTTGATCCATAAATTGAGCCTAAAAAAAGTGACAGGATGGGAAGGGAGGCTCAATCCCTGCGTAGTTGTGAATTTCAAGAAGGTAAGGGGAATCCTTAATCCTTCAGACTACACAATGCGTAGTTCAAGCTTTTCTGAGGGTGAGTGCATAGTTTCTGGAGCCAGTGGGACAGGCTAAAGGGATGGGTAGTGGGAGTCAAGGAAGGTTGGGATACTTGAAGCTATGCAGTTCAAGGTCTCAGGGGAATGATATTGAGGCTTGTGGTTGTGAAGTTTATAGTTCAATCTAGGTTGGGGGCCATGAATATGAAATTTCGGAGGTTAGGGTCAAGGATTGGTCACATAAACTGTGTAGTGCAATAGTCCTGGGAGGGAGGAAATTCGCACTGCGCAGTGCTAAGAAGCAACATCATAGGTAAAGTACTGATACTAAGTGGTGAAAAACTAAGGGGAGGTTTATTAAAGCTAGTCTGCTTGGTCGGAAAGTTCTTCTAAACAGTGGCTAAGTGTGAGACCAATGAGATCAATGTGAACGGTGAGGAAACTTCAACTATGATCACACAATTAGAATATTTTGGTGAATCAACCAACACAGATCATCCATGACATAAAAAAAAAAAATTTATGTCTGTGCGATAGATTTACAGCTAGTTACGACAAGTGTACCACTAAAGATACACTTTACGACAAATGTGACGACACTTGTGTGCCAATGCTTAAAAACTTTGGAAATGAGTGCGAATGATACTTAAAAGGTTAGAAAAAATCATTTGCACAAAGGTGACCTCTTGGAACCACTAGAATAGGCTCACGCATACAATGAAAAATCCAACATGCCAAAATATGACACTTTTTCTATCTTGCAAAAGGGATCACGAAACTCTAAGAAAGCAAATAAAATGAACTTCAAAGTTTCTGATGATGATGAATAGGACCAAGGAAGGTTTCAGAATTCGGTATAGGAAAACAAATTGGAGGGTGTTGTAGCAACTACAACACTTGTAAACACACTGGTAGGATATTGAGCTACTTTGTCTCAGTTAACTTATTTCGTGCAGGGCCTTGGTTCTTCATGTAGTATTGATTCAACATGCAGATTATTTTGGTTTCTCTCCTTAATTTGTGAAAACACATAGTCCCCATAATTCCATATTGGTTTAACTCAACATAAATTTAAGCATTCTTAGAATTTTTTGATTTGGGAAGGGTAATTAATATCACGAGTTTAAGATTTTCAGAGTATAATTTTTTATTTCTATTGTTGCTCCATTTCTAGTAGGCCTGCGAAGTAACCCAACGAAGTCAGTACAGGAACACAAACATTGATCCTCTTCCATAGAGCTTGAACAATACACCAATGAAGTTCCTTGCTTTACCTCTCTACAAATGAAGCCTTTATTTTATTTTTCCTTTATTTATTTATTTTTAACGAGTACCGTACATTGGAACTTAATCATTTTTGGTAGAAGAGGGATCTTGACTTATTGAGAGCACGAGAGGTTGTTCCTTCAGAGAAGAATATAGAGACCTCTGATTTATTTTGTTCTCATTTATATTTTCCCCTTCCCCTTTTATATTGATTCGATAAGAATGAAATCATAAAAACATAAATATCGAAAATATTGGCACAAGGTTTATCGAATATACATGAGTTCATGATTTGACCAAAACTGTCCTTATGGATGGATGGTATTTTTCGTCGAAACTTCATCATAAAAAATACATAACCAACACAAGGATGACATAGAAAAGGCTAACCAAATTTTGAAGTGTCACAAGACTCCCTTAGACTTCATCCACATGCATGATTAGAAACCAACACATGGACAAGGACAACACTTATTCACATAAAAAAGCTAGAGAAAAAGAGAATGACATGAACAAGAAAAACCAAAGAAAACTATGTACATATCCTAGGGAACAATCCCTGACACTTCATTGAAAATAGTGTTTCAAATATTTTCCAATGACAGGGAGAGGGTCAATCTTCCCGTCAAATTATTGAAGATGATAAGTGTGTTGGCCAATCTTCTCATGCACTGTGAAACGTCCAATCCACAGGGATTGAAACTTGGTGTTTTTTCCTTTGTTCTCGTGGGATTTATCTAAATTAAATGGTAGGTCTCCCTCATTAAATTTTCTCTTCCCCACAGACTTCATGTTGAACCACCTCTTGATACGAATTTGGTCAATTGAAATTTTTTCCATTGCTTTCATGCTTTCTTCCTAGATCTCTGTGAAATTTTTCCATATTATGACGCACTAACATACATGGCTTGGCTTGGGATTATTGTGAGAGTTGGAGAGTGGAAACTTACATGTTGGGTGCTAGAATGGATTTTTTTACTATATAACAAGAGGTAAGAGGTGGTGTTTAGGGAAGGCATTGGTGTGATGTAGTCAACCCATAGATCATCTACGAAAGTAGAGTGTCAGTTCCTCTATTCAAAGAATATGTTCTTATTAATGATGCATATAAGGTACTTACTTGTGGATTCATAAAAATCATTCCAATGAGGGTAGTAATTAGTAGAATTCTTCAATACAATTCCATTTTCCAATGAAAATTCATTTATTTTTAATAATGAAAATCATGTTGCATTGTCAAAAATGAGTGAAGTAGGAATGCCAAACTTGGGGATGATGTTCTGTTACATAAATTTGATGAATTATTGGTAATTCACCTATTTGAGTGGAATGAATTTTCCACCATACTTAGTTCTCCAATAATATCCAAGCCCCAATGTCGAAATGGTTCTACCACTATGATAGGCTACAATGGGGCAGTTGAATTTTTGTTTTTTTTAGCACACCTTTAACAGACTCAAAATTTGAATACATAATAATCAGTATATTTAAATAGTGTATGCCAATAAAAACTAGCTTCCATGGTTTTATGCATTATTGTGTTTCTCGTAAAGTGTCCCCTGGTTGGTCTATCATGGAGATCACATAATACCTTCTCCAAATCATATGCATCCAAACACCTAAGAAATACTCTACTATGGTGCTTTCTGAAAAGAACCCCATCCACAAACTGGTTCGATAATGATTTAAGCCTTAATTCCCTCTTCTATCGTGCAGAGAAATGGGAGGGCATGGTGTCATGCTCGAGATATTGGCAAACATCTGTATACCAAGAGTTTATTCTAGTATTGGGAGAAGTTTGCTTGAAATCATACATATAAATTTCTTGCTCCTACCCTGAAGGATATTCTTTTTCCATTGTGTCCATTTCCTCTACTGCTAGTCGAAAAATACCATGGCCCTCGATTGTCTGAATTGGCTCATTTATAAATCATATTCCTACAAAACAATCATCTAGTTCACTCTCCTTTCAGCCAAATCTTGTTGAACGAGTAGTGATATCAATGTTGGGTGCGGGAAAAATATGATACAGTGGTTCTTCAATAGATAGGGTCGAAATTGCTTCGCCTCCTTGTATACTACATAAGCTTGTTTATCCATGGTGGGTTATTTAAGCTCGTGTCCCCGTAGACTCGCACTCATGAAATAAATAGGCTGCTCTTTATTTAGATCATCCTTATGTGTGAGTACAACACAAATGGAAATTTCATAAGCAAAGGTGTAGAGAAAAAAATCTTTTTTAAAATTTGGGTTGTAAAACACGGGTGCTTCTATGATAGATTTATTAATATAAGAAAACAAGTCATTTTCCCTTTTATCCCATTTGTATATAGCAACCTTCTTCACCAACTCCTATATTGGTTTTACAATATTAGCATAATTAGACATGAACTTATGGAGGAATTTTATTTTCTCGAAGAAGGACAACATAACCTTCTTGTTCCCAGGACTGGGAATCTGTGTGACTGCTTTGACCATGCCTGAGTCTACCTTAGTCCCACTTTTTGCAATGATTTTTCCAAAGAGATTACTGTCAGACATTGCAAGTATAATATTATTGGGATTGAGGGGTATCTCAAACTAGCGACATTGCTCGAATATTTTCTTGAAGTGGAAAATGTGATCTGACCTCTATTTTGAAAACATTGTTATTTATTCGAGATAGACCACTACACATTCTCCACTCAATCCATGGAACGTGATGTCCATAGCACGTTCAACATTTTCGCTAGCATTAATCAACCCAAATGGAATTTTCTTAAATGTGAACGTACCCAACTTTGTTTTGAAGGTGGTTTTAAGTCTGTCGGGATCTGAGAGCAGAACTTAGTTGTATCATATTTAATCACAAAGCAAAGAAAACATTTTAGACCATAATACTATTTGAAATATTTATTCCATGGATACCATGAGGTAGTTATCCTTGTCTGAGGCATGATTGAGATTTTGGAAATTAGCACATAAATGGATTTCCCTGAAATTATTTCTTATTGGGATGAAATTTTACATAGAGATGGAGTGTTGCACTTTCTATATGATTCAATCATCCAGTAACTTCATTAACTCTTTCTTAAAAAGAGGCTCTAGCGTCATATGTACTTTTCTTATTTTCTTCTGAAATGACTTGGCCCTTTCTTTTATTGGTATGACATGCTGGATGATTCACGTTTCATAAGTTTTAAGCTCATCATATGTCCACGCGAACACATCTCAATATTATTTGAATAAGTGAATAAAATATTGTCTCTATTTTCATATAAAACACGTACCAAGATTCACATACTTCTTATCATTTTTTGTTGCAAATTTAATATTCTCGTGTGATAGCACAGAACTAAGGATTTTAGCATTAAAAAGTCCCCAAAAGTGATTCTACAGGTCTCACAGCTTTTCCAAATATACCACATCGTTCGAGATGAGATTTCATTTAGCTATGTTATCTGCATCCTCATGTTCCTTTTTGTCTCATAGACATTTATTGATGTGTCTTTGAACACATCATTATTCGCCATGAAGCAGAATATCTATTGGTCATCATTAAAAATGTGTAGATTAGTGATACTATTGAGGATGGATGGTTTGTAAGGAATTTCTATAGAAAAGTCGTCTCTCAATGATGACAACCTAGTAGTAGAATTTGTTAAACAATCCACAATTGCATTATGCATTCTTCGAATATAAATAATATCAAAATATTGGAAATGCAAAATTAGATGTCATACCTCTTGTTGATAACTCTTTATATGAGATGAAGCACAATGAATGGTATCACATACCTTCTGTACCACAATTTCTAAATCACTTAATGCATTTAAGGACGCAACTTTGAGGTCGATGGCGCTTTGTAAGTCCCAGGATAAGTGCCTCATATTATGCAGTGTTTTTTTTGCACTCAAATCCAACGCGGCTTAACATCAAGTGTTTTCTCTGCCACAATTCTATTAAAATGAAACCGGCTCCAAATCCTTTCCATTTTTTAGAACTATAAAAGTAAGAGTCAACATGTCATTTGCACAAGGATCATGAACTACAATAATATTAGTACTACTACTACTACTACTAATTGTACATATTTCCACCAGTTGAACTAAGAAGGAACTCCAACTGTGTTTCCTATGGGACTAGGGGTGGCTGTTTAAGAGAACACCCCAGTTGAGTTGCCAAGAATCAATTACCGAAAATAATTTCTACAAAAGCCATCGGTTCATTGTGTCTATTCAAGGGAGTAACATTATGTTTCATGTATCTTTCTGATTTCACTCAAATCCAGTTGTTTCTTCCCTTATAAGGAAGCCATAGGTGTGACTAGTTTGTAGCAAAGTATCCTTATAAATTACTTGACCAGTCTCTGCTTAACAATAGTCTGCATGATTTTAGTATGCCCGAAAATTACAATCATGATGTTTATACATTGGTCAACTTGTCTATCAGATATTAAACAAAGAATCATGTCTTTGAGCTCACCAACTACATGGAGAACAGTCTTGTAAAACTGAATAATTTTTTCATCTACGTTATTCCATTTTGCGTTGATTTTATTTTCGATAGGAAATTGCATTACAATTACCAATCCACCTGAATCAAACAATTAGTTGTGTACATTGAAATTGAAAATTTCAAATGTTAACAAAATCAGAAGGAAGAGTGTATTCACTTCCAGTCTTAAAGTGTTAAGTAATGATTCGAGGGAACCCAAAGACATACCTAATTCTTTGTGTGAACGGGCCTCATTACCAATGAACGACTACCCAAGTTCTTGTAAGAGAATTTTTCGTTGGCTCGTGATCTTTGTTAACTCAAACATTGAAATGTTAGCATGAAGCTTCTTCATGATGTCAACTATGTTGTATTCCACAATGGGAATAATAGCCAAAGTTTCTGGGGAAGTTACTTGATTTATGACTTACGAAGTTGTGGTTTTGTCCTTAATGCTTGAGGAAGTACTTTTGGTTGAGACCACTTTCCAAAACTTGCTCTGAGTGTTATGTGCTGAGTTGGAAGGTGGATGAATTTTCCTTAACATACGTTATTTGAGATTCTACTTCATCAAATTTATTGTAGTGGCTAGGGCCTTGCCTTCTCAAATTGTATGGGTCGGTCTACTTCTGGGTTGGAGGGTCAATCAGAGCTTGTATCTTAGTTATGCTATTTTGGGTTGTGAGTATGAAATTGAGCATGTTTACTTCATGCCAAAGACCTTGAGTTTCATTAGGTGCAACAAATTTCTCTTTTTATTCTTTAGGTTGAACCCGTTAATCAACAAGCACTACATCGCAAAGAAGCATAGAAAGAATTTTGATGGTGTGATTCCACTATGGGCACATTTTATCGTATTGAAAGGCTTGATGATATGAAAAATATGGATCCATTCCAAAACCTTCTTAATTAAACAAGACATTCGAGCTCTGCATAGATTTTTCCATTTGGTTGCTATTGCTACCTAAATTCGCAATATTTTCGCCCAAGTTGAATCACGGAGGCTTACTGCTCATGGTGGTCTCACTTTTCCTTTGTTTGAATCATGCCATCTCATTTGATATATTTCTAATAAGACAAGTCAATTTTTCAAGATCAGATGATTCTTTCTCTTTGGCCTTACTTACGAAGGCTCGAGACCTTCTACCCGTGTCTTTGGAGTCTTTTTTTTTTTCATTGTGTGTGATGATCAGATTGCACACAAGTCCTTCTCAACCATAATAGCATATTCATAATTGTACATTAATGTTATTTTCCCAATTCATTGTCCCTGACGATCAACATAAAACTCTATTCATTCTTCCATAAGGAACATTTTCTTATTAGAAACTCCCATTTGGACTAAATAATGTCAACACCACCGTTCAATGGGCCATGTATTATGCTTTTCATGATATTAAGAAATTGTACAACTCTATTTGGATGATCTACTAGCTCATTCATTGAAATAGTAAGATCATCCAATGCATTTGAGAGATATCTTTATCAGATGACGACATTACAATATACGCTTGAATCCTCACAAATGTGTTTTTCATTTACAATATGGTCTATTACTGGAAATTTTTGTATCAATAGAAGGCATTCATGTCGATCTAATAAAGGTAAATGCTATTGTAAATTGTCCTTGTCCTTCCAATTTGCCCCAACTCCAAATTTTGCAAGGGAAGGAAATTGTTTTATGTCAATACATCCCGAACTATGCTAAGATAACTAAAGGTTTTACTCTACTATTGAAAAAGGGCACCTTATTTACATGGGATGAAGTTACTAAAAAATCTTTTGATGCACTCAAACATGCATTGAATCATCCACCATTGTTTCATCTGCTTGATTATCATCAATATTAATTTTTTTAATTTGCTGCATCTGATGTCACCATTGGCATGGTATTAGTTTATTATGATGAGTTAAATGTTTTGCATGCGATCTATTATTTAAGTAACAAAGTTACGAAAATTGAGATAAAATACACACATGTGGAAACATTGGCCTTGGAAGCCATGCAAATTGTCTAAATTTTTTGTCACTACATTCTTCTACCTAAAAAACAATGGTTTTAGCTTGCATCCCTATGTTTTACATTCTTACAAGATAATTTCTAGGGCGTAAATATTTTATGTAATAGACCTAGGTTAAAAATTCATGTAATAAAATTTAATAAAGGTAAAAAAATAAGAGCACGGTTAAGGGCAAAGTTATCGTAGTAGGAATCACTTGATGTGTTCATGGCTAAAGAGAAATCAGAAAAGGAAATGGTTGTGGAATTAAAGAGGAAAAAATTATTTTTGGAACAATTATTTATGAAAATAAAGGAAAATATGGGAAAAGGAAGGTGAAACGTCACAAGTTGCATGTGAGAACAAAATTGAAGGAAAATAATGAAAAATGAAGAAAATAGAGGCCTCATTAATAAAATGGATTCTAAGGATCTATTGGTACCCTTTGTCAATTCAGTTTTTGATATGTCTCATTATTCTCACTCTCTCTTTCTCTTTATCTCTCTCTCACTCTTGGACACTTAGAGTTTTCTTGGAGCATTTCAACATTGGACCAAGAAAGTGGAAAGAAAGGAAAGGAAGGACATGGAAAGGGAAGGAAATCAAATATCAAGCAAGAAATATCAATATCAAGCAACTTAAACATGAATACTTTCAGGTAAATGTATTATATGTGTGATTTCCTAGCTAGTTTTGACATAGATGGCTTATTCATGTTGGTATTTGGCTCGAATTTTTTTAGTAGCATGGTTCTTCTAGATTTTGACAGTGGTTTTCAGCCTTTCCTTTCCTTTTTCTGAAAAGCCATGGTGTGATTGGATTGATCTCAACTTTGATATTTGGAATTGTTGGATGGTTTTCAAAATCCACGTCGGAGGTGGTATCAGGAAATTCCCAAACGCCTAGGAATCCCTTGAATGGTTTTTGCAGGATATATGGTAAAGCCTGAGGGTGGTGTCTCGGTTTACGACATAGTGATTTTATGTGGATTGATATAAATCCTAAGAGACAAGGAGACAAAAAATTCCTCAAGGATAGTGATGGATTCCAGAGGAATTCCAAGGTTGGTTCAGTTTTTTGATCTCCACATCGGTTTAGGTGTGATCACAGTGTTAGGGTCCTATAAATATAGGATTCATAATTTTTAATTGACTTTTGAAAGTCTTGTAAAATATTTATATACTTTTCTTTCTGCAAGTTGTTTTCCCATTTTTTGTAAAACAGTGATGAAACTACAGTGATAATTAATGATACTCTAGAAGAGATTTAAAAGGAACAAAAAACAGCTAAAGGAAAAGATACTCATATGGTTGAAAAAACCCAAAATATGGAAGCTTCTTCCTCACACATATTGGAGGAAAAATAATTAGATATCAAAGAAAATTTCAATCAAATCAAGCAAAAGAATGAAGAAATCAAGTTTGAGATTTATTATCAATTTCTTAAGCAAAAACCAGGAAATCAAAACAAGCTACTGACAGCCTTAGACTATTTCACAAAGAAAATGATTATGTCATTTCTACAACCAACTACTTCAACACCTAATACAGTGGAATACTATAAAAAGGTTAATTTTTAGGTAGATACTGAAAACATTCATGAGATTGACCAAATAGAATTCCACAAACACAGTTCTAAAATGCTATATTCAACTGTGGTGACCAAGGCTATGAGTGGTACAAAGTTACAGAATGTCATTATTAACATGCAGGATCAAATGAAGCTGGACAGATGATCTTTGTATGCTAAATACCTAAGGATTAAAGCCTTAGAGGATTTTATTTTACAACTGGGATATGATCCTTCAAATGTATAGGCAGCTGAATTATTGACTAAGAAAAAAAATGAAGATATTGCGGACTTGAGGAAACAGCTGAAGCTTCCTCAAAGTGAACACCCATAGACCAAATAAATACCTCAGGATCAGACTGAAAAAGAAGAGATGATGAGGTTAATCCTTAAACTAACTGCTCAGATTAAAGATATGGAGGCCCAAATGGATCAACTTGTTAAGCTAAAAGAGACTGCGAATGAAACTAATGCTCCTATTATTCCTACAGTGATACCAGTGATTACTATAGCTGTGGTTTCTACATTGGGAGAAAAATTAGCACCTAATGAGCCATTGGCAATTGCAGTGCCAGTGCATTTAGCTACTACATCAGCTATAAATTATTCAACAACACAGGTACAACAAATAGATGGAGCAGGTCAAATAGTGAAAGCTATGGAGGAAATGTCCTTGAAAACTAATGAGATAAATAGCTTGAAAAAAATGATTCAAAGTCTTGAAGCCACCAACAAAACAACATTGATAACTACTAAAAATCATGACCAGAAGGCCAGCAGACTTGAAGAAAAAATGAAGAGTTTACAAAAGGAATTAAAATTTAATGAACATATTTCCTACATCAAGGATCATCTTTGGATGATATTATTGAGGCCATACATTCTCAGTGGCCTTCAATTCAGGTCATCTATGAGCAGAGAGACTTACTATTAGCAGCCCAAACTAAGATTGAGAAAACCAAGGATGAGTTAGCTAACAAGCCATCACAGGCTTTAAAACCCATCACTTTCTTGAATAGTAAGAAGAAAGCAGATTTGGAAGAGTTATAGATATATGAAAAAACTGAAAAAGTATTACAAATCAACAAGGCTGTGACCAAGAAAATTTTTATGAACAACCTAGAGGAAAAATGTGATGTTATGAACATTTCCATTACTAAGTTTTTGGAAAAATACACTATTTTAAGGCAGAAAGGCCTGCCAGATATTCATGTCCTCAATGAAAAACTAATGGCCCAAAAATATTATGATAAGAAAATAAGGGATTTTTCAAAAGAACAAGTAAATAAACCATTACCACTGGGAACTCCTATAGGAAAGTTCATCCTTCAATATTTTGAAGACTTGTTTTTTCTACAGCATGAGATTAGGCATCTTTTTATTTTCAAACCTACCTTTGCCAAGTACATAGATGCCGATGAGAACTTTAGAAAGCTAAAAAATGTGAAAATTCCAAATGCAAAGCAATGGCAAGCATTCACAGGTTTTATGTAGCAGTGAAAAGGTAAAATAATAAAAAATGCACTAAAAATAGTCAAACAGAAATAGTGAAATAAAGAAACAGTCAGCTAATTTTTTACTACAGTAAAGAAATATTTTTCAGCATTAAAAGTGAAATATCAGTCAAAGTGTATCAGTGTTTAAAGAAGCAGCGTTAAATAGTATCAGAGGAAAGTGTGTCAGCCAAGGCAACTCAAGCAAAGATATTTTTGAGACAGCCAGCAAGTAGGACAATTATACAATAAAAAGCTCCTTGTTAGATATAGTTGTTCTATATATTTTGGATAAGAGGACAACTTGCTAATTTGTTAAGCAGTTGTCCTTCTTATTTTGTAAATATATTTTATATTTCCTAAAGATATTCCTACATTTCTCAAGGATAATTGTAAACAACATTTTATATAAACACTTCTGTATTAGAAGTGTTATGTGTGGAGTAAAATTTCTAGACTTTACTATAGACTTTTTTTTTAACATTGGAGGCTATTATGTGTTGATTTCAACATAGTAGACTGGACAAAGATAAACTGGCATCATAATTCAGGATTCCTGTGATAAAATGATGAGTAAAGTACTTTCTTCTTTTCATTGTTTTCTTTCTTGAGTTCCATGCATTCCATTATATATGTTTGTTCAATCTTAATGAGTAACTAGGAATGTTACTACAGGCTAGTCCTTTACTCCCTGTTTTTAACTAGTTATCATTTGAATGTTTTCTACTGATTTCTGGTGTTAAGAATTCTTAATTGCTCCTACTCCCGTTTGACCCCTGCCTCCTTCTTCCACTTGCTCGATCAAAGGATCTTTCATAGCCTTTCATCCTGATCATACCATTTTACCAAAAACATTGTTTCCAAATCTCTGAGGGTTATCTATCTTGCCCTGAATACATTTGTACCGTTTGGCCTTGACTTCTAGTACTGCTAGCTAGATTTAGACTCCATAGCCCAATGGACAAGTAGATTTCTCTCTAGTTTACCTCTAAATGATTTTTTCTCACCAAAACCTTTAAAAACAAAACCAAATTTCTATCATAAATAGTGTAAGAACATAAATAAAAAACAAAGATAAATCTTAAAGAGAGAGCCCTCTATGAATTCTAGGAAGGCTAGATCCTAGGATTTTAAATAGGTTTGTGGTTACCTCTAGTTTTCTTAGACTATAAAATCAAATCCCGCAACTTAAGAAATTACTAAAGTGATAAGATACTGGTGACCATACTGGGGATCTAGCCAATCTCTAGTCTTAAATTTAGTCTTAAAGGAAGATCTTTCATTTATCTTTTTACTTTAAGATTATTTTTATAGGTTGTGGGTATTCAAAATATTCATTTTGGCTTCTAAGAAAACTTACTATACCAGGTCTAACCCGGATCCGAAGCCTACAGTTATAGTATATAACCCAGAACAGATTGGAAAAAAGAAAAAACAAATTGTCAATTTAGAGACTCAAGTACCATTAAGAAAAGCCAATTCTTTACCCAAAAAGTTAGTGAGTTTAAATAGTATTGATTTTGATCTAAAGTTTGAATATTCATTGTTTAAAAATAAATCTAAAACTGATTTGAAAAATACTGTGATAGATCCTCTTTTCCTTTCATTTTTGAATGCAAAATAGAAAAATATTTCAGTAGGAACAAAGTCAAATAAATCTGAATATCAAAACACAGTTGAAAGAATTAATGTTTCATTGATTAAAGATATTGTTGAAGCTATTGAATTAGCTCATTTATTATCTTACGTAAAACCTTTAGTTTCCCAATTGCATACAACAATAATACCAACATCAAATTCATCTTTATATGTGGTCACTTCATTTATAGATACTTCTGCAAGTTCATCTACTAACCATTTCATTCCCAAATTACCTTTGCAACCTAGGATATTATTTCCTTCATCGACTCAATCCACTGCATCCACTACTTTGCAATCAGATTTTATAGGCACCACATCTTTATTTCCAATCTCTTCAACTACATTTGTTAGTTCATCAGCTATCATATCCAGCACTGCCCCTATCATTAATGTTATACCTCCCAGCTCAGTAAAGATTCAAGTCGTGGCTGCTAGGTATGCACCCCTTGTTTTACCCCAAAACCTCCATGATATGCCTCAAGATTACCAAAAAAATATACCACTGTTTTATGGCCTTTCACAGTGTACTGCTCAACAACATGTCACAAAAATGATAGACTGTCATGAAATTTATGAAATTGATGAGTTAGATGTCCAGATGAGGTTATTTTCCCAAAGTTTGACAGGATAAGTTCAAAAATGGTTCAAAAATTTAGCTGCTGGTAGTATAGCTGATTTAGCTGCATTTCATAGAATATTTTTAAATAAGTGGGAAAATAAAAAGAACTCCCTTCAAATTTTGTCTGAGTTTGATTCTTTGAAGATATCTCATACTACGTTTGTCCAAGATTACTACATTAGGTATAATAGTGTCTATAATTCTATTCCTGCAGCTCTTAAACCTACACCCTATTATGTTTTTCTCAAATCCCCTAATGGAATTGATACAGATATGGCCTATCAATTAAGATAAATAGATACCCAAACATTAGAACAGATGAAATTAGATGCTATGAGTGTAGAAATTAACATTTTAGCTAAGAAAGCCAGACTTAGAAATGAAAGAAGAGTTACAATTAGAGAAGAAAGTTCAAACTCAGATGTTAAATTAGATTTTTTTGCTAAAAATTTAGAAAATGTGGTTGAAATATTAGATAATTTAGATAGAGAACCTCAACGGGATAATCAACCTCAGATCAGAAATCCCAATTTCAGAAAAACCAATAATCTTGGAAAAGCTAAAGAAGCTGCTCTAGAACAAAACATTAGGCCCCCATTTCAAGAGAACTATGCTGAAAGTTCTCAAAATAATGATGAAGATTAGGATTACATCAATCATCTAATGGGAATATATGAAAACAACACCATTTTCCTCACTCAGGAAGATCTGGAATTATTTGAGCTTCAACAATTCAAGTTAAACTCCAGTGAATCCTTTCATTACAAACAAGGTTATGATTTTGCTATTAATGAAATTCATAGTCAGTATAACCTTAGACATAAGAAAAATAATTAACCTTCTACTAAAAACAATTCCCAAAATCAAAATAAAAAGAATGTATAAGCCCCAAAAATAAAAGTTTTGCAAATTCCTCCAAGGGAAAACAAGAAAAATTCCAATCCTTCAAGTCCTAAAAAACCAAAAAGTCCCAAAATTATTGATATTACTGATGAAGTAGCTCAATCTTCCAAAGATGCACCAAAATTTAATACTACAAAAGCCTCTAATTCAGTAAAAACAACAATTCCTAATCCTAAAAAGAGTCCTGCTAATTCTAAATCAGCAAATCCTAAAACTAATAATACAAAAATAGCTACTGAAAATTCAAAGTCTAATAAAACATCTTCTACCACACAAACTGTCCCTGAAAAAAAATAAAATTAGTAAAACTCAGGAAACTCAAATAGATAGTGCTAAGACAATTGAAGATAAAATTACAACTGTTGAAAATCAAGAAAAACCAACTCAGATAACAGTTACTAAAGAAGAATTAGTTCAAATTAGTAAATCTCAACCGACTTTCAATATTCAGTCTGAAATTGCTAAGTTAAAAATACCTATTCCTTTGACATAGTTAGTAAAAAATGACTTATATAAATCAACAATAACTGAGACTTTGAATATGAATGATGGTGAAGATGCCATTAATTTGAATAATGATAAACCAGAGTTGATCTTTGGCCCTAATGTAAATGGTAATAATTCAGATGGATCAGTTCCTCCTTTCTATATCAGCCTTACTATTCACGATCAGATTTTACAGAATGCTATGTTAGATTCAATAGCTTCCCATAACTTAATGCATAAAGCCATCATGGAAACTCTTAATCTACAAATAACCAGGCCTTATAAAGATTTGTTCTCATTTGATTCTAGCAAAGTTAAGTGCTTAGGATTTATTGAAGACTTATGTGTCAATTTAGTCTAATACCCTAGTAAGAGTATTGTAATGGACATTGTAGTAGCTGACATCCCACCAAAGTATGGTATGCTTCTTTCTCGCTCATGGAGAGAAAAGTTGCATGGATCTCTACAATTGGACATGAGGTATGCTAAAATATCAGTGATTGGTCAACCCAAAAATATATATAGGGAAAATTTAATGAAATTCATGGTTAGTAGTGCTGAGAGATCCATAAATTATCTCATTTACTATACACCAACTGACCTTGAGTCTTTCATTTTATGTAACTCTGATAACAATGAAATCGAAATGGAATTGATTGATAAAAAGCCAAAATCAAACAATGATAACATATTTCATGATTCCCTTTGGTACTTAGACTTTGATGTCTCTGTAAACAAATCAGGAGCAGGCGCGGGAGTATGGATCACAAACATGGAAACTAATCATTTCGAAGGACATGACTTCAGACTCAACTTAAAATGTACCAACAAAATTGTAGAGTATGAGGCACTTATTCCAGGCCTCCAGATCATTAGAAACTTAGGAGGAAAAATAATACAAATTATGGGAGATTCAGAATTAATCATAAATAAAATAAATGGAGATTATTCTGTTTATAATCCTAGACTAGCTAGACACAGATATAGCCATTGATTTAACTGAAGATTTATTGGAATGAAAGCTTGCTTCTATACCTAGAAAACAAAACATTCAAGCACAGTGTCTAGCAACTTTTGCTAGTACTTATAAATTACCATTCCAACCAACTCATAGATATACTGCTGAGATTAAACATAGACCAACTATCCCAGACAACCTCAAGTACTGGCAAATTTTCCCTCAGGTTGAACAAATTTACCATTTTTTGAATAATGAGGAAGAATTTGAAAATTGTAAAATAGATACAGATTGTAATATAGATTCAGATTCTAATTTTGAAATAAATAACATAAATGTACATAAATTTAACAAACCAATTGTATTTACTCAATCTGATATAGATAACTTAGAGAATATAGATGTTGAGAAAATCATTGAAGAAGAAATTGATATGTTAGATTTGAAGGATAACTTTTTGCCTAAAGGTTTAACCCATTTGGAAGACCTTTTTGATTCCAATGATGTACCTAAAAAGCGAAAAATGGAACCATTTAGGTCTAACATTGAGGAATGTAACATTGGGACAGAATTAAAACCAAAAATGATTAAACTGTCAAAATATTTACCTCAATAAGAAAAGAAACAGTACATTGATATTTTAAAGGAATATCAGGATGTGTTTGCTTGGAGCTATGAAGATCTCAAATCTTATGACACAAAGATAATCCCACATAAAATTCCCATAAAATATAATCAGAAGCCATTCAAACAAAAATTGAGGATTAATCCTGTTCTATTACCTTTGATAGAGAAGGAAGTAAAACGCATGTATGATGCTCTAATCATTGCACCAATCATATATTCTGATTGGGTTTCAAACCTAGTACCAACAAGAAAGAAATCAGGTGAAATTAGGCTATGTTTCGACTTTATAAATCTTAGCAAAGTGTCTTTAAAGGATAATTACCCTTTACCGAAGATGGATAATATATTACAAAGGGTAGTTGGTTCCTCTATAATTTCTTTTCTAGATGGTTTTTCAAGATATAATCAGATTCTTGTTCAAAAGGAAGACCAATCTTAAATAGCTTGTATCACTCCTTGGGGCACATTCATGTATGTGAAAATTCCTTTGGTATGATGAATGCAGGAGCAACCTTTCAGAGAGATATGGATATAGCCTTTGCAAAGGAAATTCATGAATTCTTGGTTATTTATCTAGATGGAATTACTGTATTTTCCAAAACAAATAATGAACACTTGGATAATTTGAGACAAGTCTTTATTAAATGTAGGAAATTTGGCATCTCCTTAAATCCCAAGAAAACTCTGTTTGGACTAGAAGAAGGTAAGCTACTAGGACATATAATTTCAAAAGAAGGAATAAGAATTGATCCTACTAGGAAAGAAGTAATTTTGAACATTCATCCACCTAGAAATATCAAAGAATTACAAGCTTTCTTAGGTAAAATTAACTTTTTGGGAAGATTTATTTCAAACTTAGCTGAAATCACTAGAGAACTGAACAATATGCTAAAAAAAGACTCAACTTTAAAATGGACAGTTGAAGCCAAAGAATCATTTGATTCTATAAAACATGCTTTAACTAAAAAATGAGTCTTAATCAGTCCAGATTTCTAGAAAGACTTTATAATTTTTTCTTTTGCATCAGAACATACCATTGTTGCAGTTTTACTACAAAAGAATGATCAAGGTTTTGAATAGCCTATAGCCTTTTTCAGTAAGAGCCTTATAGATGCACCTCTAAAATATAACATAATGGAGAAACAAGCCTTAGGATTGGTTAAAGCTATAAAATATTTCAGAGTTTACATTCTCTATTCCCACATAATTGCCTATGTCCCTAATTCAGTAGTTAATGACATTCATGCTCAGGATGGCCCTGATGGAAGAAGAGGTAAGTGGATTTCCACTATCCTAGAATATGACATAGAAATTAAACCAACAAAACTCATTAAAGGACAAGGATTAGCCAAATTGATGGCTGAATCCAACTGCAATGCACTAGACATAAATTGTATTGCTCAGATTGATGACCAAGAAGAGATGGCGACTCCAATGATCAGTGAAGCCTTTCTAGATTCACCATGGTACTCAGATATTATCTTTCTACTGACACACTTACAAGCTCCTCCTAGATTAAGAAGGACTAAAGCCAGATTTATTAAACTCAAAGCAATGAGATTTTGTATTTTGGATAATGCGCTTTTTTGGAAAGAACAAAGTGGGATATTACTAAATTGTTTACTAAAATTAGAAGCTGACAGAATTCTTGAAGAATTTCATGCAGGTGACTGTGGCAGACACTTATATTGCAAAAGTACTATAGGTAAGATTCTTAGATCTAGTTTTCACTGGCCTACCTTATTTGCTGATGTTAAGAAATTTGTTGCTTAATGTCACAAATGTCAAATTTTTGAAGGAAAAAAGAAGTTGTTACCTTTACCCCTAAAGCATATTTCAACCGAAATGCAATTTCAACAATGGGGTTTAGATTTCATTTGAGAAATTCACCCTCCATCCTCTAGCCAACACAAGTGGATTTTAACTACCACAGATTACTTTACTAAGTTGATTGAAGCCATTCCTACAAGACAAGCCACTAACACAATCATTATCTCTTTCATAGAAAACAACCTTTTATCTAGATTTGGATGCCCTCAGAAAATAATTAATGATAATGCAACAAAATTTAAATCTAATAAAATGATCACCTTCTGTCACAAGTACCATATCACCCTAGGCCACTGTACCTCTTATTACCCTCAGGGTAATGGCCTAGCTGAATCTTCAAACAAAAGTCTTGTAAATATCATAAAAAAATTACTTGAAGATAATAAAAAGACCTAGAATAAAAAATTAGTCTATGCCTTATGGGTAGATAGACTTACCACCAAAAATTCAAATGGCACTTCCCCTTATCAGATTGTTTATGGGATCGATATAGTTTTCCGGTCATCCTTAGGTGTTCCAGTAATGAAGATCATTCAAGAGTCACAAGTGGAAACCAATGATATACAAAGGAGCATAAATCAAACTATTCATCTACAACAAACAAGGGAAGAATTCTATGAAAAATCGCAAGTCATTCATGATAAAAACAAGAAAATGTTTGAAAAAAGAAGTGAAGAAGATGATTTTTACATTGGAGATCAAGTGTTAAAGTGGGATTCCGGGAGAGAAGAAAAAGGAAAGCATGGGAATTTTGACTTCTATGGAAAGGTCCTTATGAAATTTATGGATATAGGGGTAAAAACTCTTTCTTCATCAAATATTTGGATGGAATAGATTCAAGAAGGACCAGTTAATGGTAGAATGGTAAAACACTACTATTCTTCTGAGTTAACCAATAGTTAGTCCCAGTTACTTTTTACTTCATTGTAAATATCCCTTGAAGTTTTTAGATTGGATTGGATATTTTCTTTCTAAAGTTGAAGCCCAGAGAGAAGGCCCTAAGCTTTGAAGAGTAAATGTCATAAATATGAGTTTTTGTAGAAACAAAAAAGATAATTACTGGATCATCAAGGTCGAAATTGAAGGCTACTATTCTTAGAGTTCTTGACATTTCAGCAGGAAATGCCATCCCCATGTGAAGCCGCTGTTAAGGTCCTATAAATATAGGATTCATAATTTTGAATTGACTTTTGAAAGTCCTGTAAAATATGTACATACATTGCTTTCTGCAAGTTGTTTTCCCATATTTTGTAAAAAATAAACAAATATAAAATAAAAAAGAGGGTAAAAGTCCTAAAATAAAGATCAAAGGACTTAAAAAAATACATAGACCCCAAAAGAAAAAAGATGAAATAAAAAATGAAAGTGTGCGAGTCCAAATGCCACTCCTTTTTACTTTTGCTAAAATATTATTGGAGAATGTCAATAAATGCCATAATCCATGTTGAGTTAAACTGTTTAAACTTGGCTTGTCATGTTTTCAATTTCCATGTTTTAGATAGTGAATAAATATTGGTCAGACAGTTTAATCTTGAAAAAACAGTAGATAGGTAGAGAATAATGAGCAGCTCATCAGTTTAATATGAGCCTTTAGATGAAATAAGGTAGAATTAGATAGTCTATGCTTTCAAAATAATAAATGTTTTGAGGTAGCAAGCTTAAATGTACTTGCAAAAAGGAAGAAAAAATGTTAGAGTAATGTTGGGTAGGTAGAAAGAAGTGGGAAAAATCATGTAATATTCATCACCGGGTAGAAAATCACTAATTTCCCTTCCCTTGTAAGTCTTCAATATTCTACACTTCCAGTCAAAGAGGCTCAGAGAATTTCTCTTACTTTTTTTGGGACCGGACCCAAGGCTTACTGACTGGATAATGGAAAATGTTAAATTCTTATGATAAACTCCTCTTCACCAATATTCATTCATCAGTCATACATTCAATTCATTTTCATAAGTACAAAATCCTTTTTTACTTACTCATACATAAGAGACCATTTGATTAATTCCCTTCATTCATAAAGCATACAAACCCTAAAAAATTATCTATCCTGAGTAAAAGTGGTGAAATTATGAAATAATAAGCTTTGATTTAAAAAATTTCACTTTACTTAGTCATATACGTATATTTTTGAGTATTCATTTCCCCTTGTCATCTTAATTTCTAACCTATGCTATTAAATCCCCTAAATTACCTTATCCTACCTATATAATTCCCTTTATGTTAAATATTCCCCAAAAACCCATTATTATAAGATTTTAAGCCAAAGTTATTATCCACATGTTTACCTAAGTTCGAAGGAAAGAGTGTCATCATGGTGGTAGCTGATAGACTTACCAAGTATGCACACTTTTATGCATTATCTCATCCATTTAAAGAAATTACAGTTGCTACTACATTTATGGACACAATTCAAAAGCTACATGGAAATCCAAGGGTTATTGTGAGCGACAAAGATCCCATTTTTACTGGAAATTTTTGGACGGAGTTATTTTCTTGTTTGGGTACTCAATTAGCTCATAGCTTATCTTATCATCCTCAATCCGATGGTCAAATTGAGATAGTAAATAAATGTTTGGAAGGATATCTTAGTTGTTTTGTATCTGATAAACAAACACAATGGGTCAAGTGGTTACCTCCAGCTCAATGCTCGTATAACACTTCCTTCCATACTGCAGCAAAAATGACCCCATTTATGGCACTTTATGGATATTATCCACCATCCATCACATCATCTTTAAGAGAAAATTTGAAGGTTCAAGCAGTGGAAGATCACATCGAGCATCAATAAGAAGTTCTCCAAATCTTAAAGGATGACCGGAATTTGGCACAAAATTGAATGAAACAACAGGCATATCAACAACGCAGCGAGAGACGTTTTGATGTAGGAGACTGGGTATTTTTACAGCTACAACCATACAAACAAATGTCCCTCAATCAAGCTAAGAAGGATAATAAATTATCACCAAAGTACTATGGTCCTTACAAGGTGTTGCAAAAGATTGGTACTATGGCATAAAAATTGGAGCTTCCTGCTTCTTCATGAGTGCATCAAATTTTCCATGTTTCATGCTTAAAGAAAGTTATATGTGAAAATATTCCAGTTCAAACAATATTGCCAGAACTTGATGAGGAAGAAAAAATCATATTGGAACCTAAAGCGGTCACGGAAACAAGAACTCGACAGCTACAAAATCGATCAATTTCAGAGTATCTCATCAAGTGGAAGAACTTACCCACTAAATATTCTATATGGGAGGATGAGAATTTTATACAGAAGCACCCAGAGCTACTCAAGCATTGAGGAAAACACTTGTTTGGAGGAAAGGGGCATGTTAGGTTCCTATATTACTAGTATAGTCCCTTATTATTGTTAGTGTAACCCCCTTATTGTTATTATTGTACCCTTGTAACCCCCATATTGTTATTATTGTGACCTTAAATTATTATTGTTAGGTCGGCTAGGATTACATTGTGGCCCCATGGACTCCTATATATAGAAAGGAGGTTTTTTAATTTGAATCATCCAAGAATTTTTCATTCATGTAATGTATTGGAGGTTGCCCCCTCGAAGTGGCTTATTTCTAAGGCATTGATATCTCTCTTCTTCTCTTTTTGGAGCTGGTTTCACAACACCCTCTTGTATAATGGTGCCCTTTCCAATGCACCCCTCAGTATTTTTGGAGTATGGTACTCCCTATTCTTGAGGCTATGAGGGAGTTTGTTCCATCTCCTCTAGATGGCCATAATGCACTCCTCTTCTATCTTCCTAGAAACATCATCAAAGTGTCTTATCACCTGGTTTTGAGTCTGAAGGCAACTTTCCACCAGTGCAGGGTGCCTTTCAATCTCCGGATGGTTAAGGATGACTACTCTTGGGTTGAACACTTTTGGTTTGAGATATAAGGGTTATCTATTTCTTCTTCCCATGAACTTCCATATCTCTTTTGCTCTAGTATCCTCATTGACCATCCAAGATGCTAGAGCCATTAACTGCATATCCCCCATTGTAGGATTGGGGTCCCAAATATCTAGATTTGTCAACACAAATTTATGCACATAAAACTCTTCCATCTTTTTCCGATAAGCCATGTTGGCTTGTTTGTAGAACTTCATGAATTTCCTACAATCTTGGAAAGGGAGTGATCCATGTCAGGCTAGAGTTTTGATATGAAATAGAAGCCATTTTTCTTTTAGGTACACAACATATAATTCAGAGGGGAATATATGTTGAAGGAATTTGATCCATAAGTCCGCCATGGTGGCTAATTGCTCCTCCTTTTTCTGCAATTTCTCCTTTAAAGATACATTCTCTACCTGTGCCTTCTGCAGCTGTTCCTTCAGAATCATATCTTTGATTCTTTCGTCCCCCCTTGATGATTCTTCAATGATAATCGGCCTTGTGGGAGAAGTTTCTGGCTCTTTTTTATTCTTGTCAACTCTAGAATACTTAGAGGTCTATTTTTTTCTCTTTGCGCTCAGAGGAGCTATGGTGGCAACTATATTTTTTTATTGAGGGGATGTGGTGTTGTGTTGTGAGTCTGTTTCTTTCCCAGTTTCTTCTATCTCTATGACTTCTATGGCCATCTATTATATTTTTATTTGGCCCTTTATCTCTTCTTCTTTCTCTTCTGGTTCTTCCTCTTTCTTCTTTTGTTTCTTCTTGTTTCTTTTGGTCGTTCCTCCTCTTCTTTAAGCGTTGCATGCTTCCGTAGATATCTCTCCCTTTAAAAAATTTCAATTTTCTGGTTTGGATGAGACGACATCTTCTTTTATTAGATAGAACAAGAAATTTTGGAGTGATTGTGTAACTCGACTAAGCTCCAGTTCTATTGTAGAAATTTGTTTCCTTCTCTTGTTAGTTCATGATGGACTACGTGTTTCCTGCCCTCATTCTCCTCTACTCCACTAATTTAAATTATTTTATTTTACATGCCCAGGTGGCATGTACTAAGTTAACTTGCCACCTTTCTTCCACTTGAACTCTAAGCCTACAAATTAATTATTTCTAGCTATTATGAATGTGTAGAAAGGGGTGGGAAGCTATACCTTATTTTAACTAATGTTTCCAAAGCGGTTGCAGGAGCTGGAGGTTGGAGACAAGCCTTTTAGATGCTGCGTCCCTCACCATATTCATGTACTTTGAATGAGCAGCTGTTTGAGTGAACTGCGGATTTGTTGTTTCTCTCTGTTGTAGATGTTGCATGGGGCGTGCTCCAGATGCCATGGGTGGCACTTCTTGTCTTTCCCGGGGTCTGATTCATGAGCTCCTCCATTTTTTTCTTGATGTTCAAGAACATAATTCAGTGTTGTAGGAATTCCCTGATGTCTGTAGCAATCTATGTTTTATTGTCCTTGTTTCATTGTGCTCTGGAATGGAGGAGTGTGATGCATGGAGGTGATGGAGGAAGTGATGAAGATGAATGGAGCGAGTGATGGGATGGATGGTAAAATAGAAGAAGGAAAAATAAGATCATTGCTTCCCTGTGTTTCTAGAAATCATTAATCCACCTGCAAAACAAAAAACACAGAAAAAACAAAGATGTAGATGTATTTTCTCTCTCTCTTTTTTTTTCTTTTTCTCTATTTTTTTTTTAGAAATAAAGTGGGCTGCCTACATGGAGGTTTTCAACCCAAATAATTTCTATGGGCGCCTCAGAGAGGTTTTCACCCATGGATATTTATTCTCTTTTCCTTTTTTTTGAGCAAGTGAGTTGCCTCCATCGAGGTTTTCAACCCACAAGCTTATTCATTTTTCTTTTTCCTTTTTCTTTCTTTAGGAAGTGTGGGAAACTATGGAATTTCCCATCACATACACCTCTATTCTTATTAAATTTATGAAATCTTACTTTAACAAAGGCTTCTTGTAAATTTTAAGTCTGTGACCATTGACAAGCAAAGGGATTCCTTCCTCATCTATGGTTTTGATTTGAAATGTGCCATTATCAAAAAAAAATTCCATTGTGTAACATCCTAACAATATTGTCATCAGCTTGCCTTTAAAATATTTAAATCTTGAATCATACAACAATCCCCAATCTCCTTCTTGGAAGGTATTTTCTTTGATGTTCTTGTCATGCCATACCTTCCTTTGCATTTGAACTACTTCTGTGTGAAGAAGTGCTTTCATTCTGAACTCATCCAATCCATTTAGTTGCAACAACCTTTCTTTTTGGGAATTTTATAGATCTATATTTAATTGATCTGCCACTCTTAAAGTATTGAATTCAAACTCAAATAAAAGTAGATCTTTCTTACCATAGATTAGTTCATAAGGAGTGAATCCTGTTGTTGTCTTCCAAGTAGTGTTGTAGGCCCAAGTAGCTTCTACCACTCTCTCTGCCGAATCTTTCCTGCTACTTCTCACAACCTTGGTGAGGATGCTCTCTAAAGCTCTCTTAGTTACTTCTACTTGGCCATTCGCCCAAGGGTGATAGGTACTAGAAGTTCTATGCTTAATCTTGTGCTTCCTCAAAATATTCTCAATGAGGTGAGAGGTGAACTGTAATCCCTGATCAATGACTATTTCTTTGGGATATCAAAAATTTTAAAACACATTCTCCTATTGGGCCTTGAAATTGCCATTCACTTCCATTACATTTTCTCTTATATTTCCATATTACCACCTTCACTCCACCTCCATTTCGTTACATTTACCTTACCATTACCACTATTGGGTTACATTTATGTTTTTCCAAAGTTTATTAATTCTTAGCATCTTTAAGTGAATTTGTGGTTAAAAATTAGAAAATAATGTGCATATGCTTATGCCTAACAAGTGGGATGAGATTGTTGCCATGTGTAGGTCAAAAGGAAGCTTCTAAAAGACCTCTATGTGGCCTACCACAACCAAATTGGAATTTTAGTGGAGAATATCATGGGATAATGAGGATATGTGTTTCATTTCCTTTTTGTATTAAAACTCTAAGAAGATATGTGTCTGATTTCCTATTTTGTATTGAAACTCTAAAAATACATGTGTCTTATCATTTCCTATTTTGATTGTAACTCTAGAGATAGAGGGAGTGATTCATGGATTCTCATTAATGATATAACTTCTCATATTTTTGTATAAATAGGGGAGGCTTTCTCCTATCATGGATGTGAAAAAAATAGGAGAAGAAAAGAAGGGATTATAGAGTGTTTTGTAACAAGACTTAAGATGGAATGGGATGTAGATTTGTGAGTTTATCAATAAAGAAGTTCTTTGATGTTGTTTTGATCACATCTTCAAGGAGCTAAGGATTACACCGAATTGGTAGTAGAAGGCCCCTGCTATTCGATGAGGTTTCATGTGTTTTCTAGCTAAGTTTATTTCAATTTCTGTTTAGCATTTCTCTTTACATTTTTCTCAAATTATTGCTTTCATAATTTACAATTGCTGGATCAAAATAAGTAAAAGCTATTGAATAATAGATAAGTGACTTATAAGAACAGTGATTTCCTAGGTTTCATTTCTTGTATTTCATAGTTAATAGTTATTGTGCTCGACCAAGTAAGGACCATTTGAATCTTAAATTAAAATGCTTAGTGACTTATAGATACAGTAATTGTCTAGCATTTTATTTCATGTCATAGGAGATCCTCATTACACTACAATCAATCTCTTTCAAAAGCTCTTCGAATAAATCTTAATTAAATGAATTGGGTTCAGTTGTAATGTTTTTGAGTTATTGATTGTTTCAGCATTTTATTTCATGTCATAGGAGATCCTCATTACACTACAATCAATCTCTTTCAAAAGCTCTTCGAATAAATCTTAATTAAATGAATTGGGTTCAGTTGTAATGTTTTTGAGTTATTGATTGTTTCAGCATTTTACTTCATGTCATAGGAGATCCTCATTACACTACAATTAATCTCTTTCAAAATCTCTTCCAATAAATCCTAATTGAATGAATTGGATTCAGTTGTAATGTTTTTGAGTTATTGATTGTTTCAGCTTTTTATTTCATGTCATATGAGATCCTCATTACACTACAATTAATCTCTTTCAAAATATCTTCCAATAAATCTTAATTGAATGAATTGGATTTAGTTGTAACATTTTTCAGTTATTGATTGTTAAAGCATTTTATTTCATGTCATAGGAGATCCTCATTACACTACAATTAATATCTTTCAAAAGCTCTTCCAATAAATATTAATTGAATGAATTGGATTCAGTTGTAATGTTTGAGTTATTAGTTGTTTTCATTTCTTGAATCTTCAATTCAACTGCAATATCCATGGATTAGGATTTCTAGTTTTCTTCATTTCTTAATTAGAAATTAGACTCCAAAAACTTGTAAATAAAACTCTGTTTTTATTCATTTGACAAAATTTCCCTTTCCTCCTTTTTAAATATATTTAATCTCATATTTTTAGTTTAGAATCGAATGCTAAGGATCAAGATATAAAAACTCCCAAAACATCAACAAAACCTTAAAACAACAAAGTAGGAAAAAGGGACACTTAGGCACATACAGTGCATTACACTTCATCAGTTTACTAGCCCTAATCGATAATTTATGTTAACAATTTAGGGCACTAAATTGACTAAACATTTTGGCGTCGTTGTCGGGGAAGTGTAACTAGGTAGCCTTATTTCTTACATCTAAAAAAAATTAATAATTTCTCGAGTATGCTCTCCTCCTACACTTTATGTGATCTAGAGGATCAGAAAAAAAGAATTTTTATATTAAATAAAAAATAAAAAAATTTAATAAATTATGTTTTCATCATTTAATTTTACAATAAACTTAAAAAAAAAATGATGAAAATTTTTAATTTCAATAAATTGTTTTGTTTAATGAAATATACACACATAGATATATAATATATATAATTTTATTACCAAATCAATTAAAAAAAACATTAAAAAATAAAAATTAAAAATTAAAAAAATGGGCTCATGGAAATAAGACCCACGCACATGTGTGAGGCCAGCCTTTGGCTTGGCTTTACAGATATATGCAGGTCTTCAATTCACACAAAGACTTGTACACTGCAATAAAAAAATTGAACCTTATAATTTCCATATTCATTTTTCCTCAAACAACAGTTATTAGAAATCATTTTTTTACAGACAATGAAAGTATATCACACGAAGAAATTGTTGATGAGGAGAAGATTGTAAATTTCTGATGAAGATAAGATTACAAATTTAATTACATGGACATAGAATGAAAGTGTATCACATGAAGAAATTGTTGATGAAGAGAAGATTTGAGACTGTTGATGAAGAGAAAATTGCAGATTCCGTTGTAGGTAATTGAAATGAGAGAGATGAATTTGAACTTCTCTGTGCGAGACAAGCCATTACACATCAAAACTTGCAAATATAAAAAATAAATTACATCAATTTTATTGCAAAAGTAATTGCGAGAAAAAAAAATGCGTAATTTTTAAAAACACCCAATTTTAAAACACATTTTCTAAGCAAATCGAGGCGAATTAGAAAAAACTAAAACATGAGCTTCTTCGGGAACAGGGTGAATTAGGTAATCCTATAAGAACTTTCTAAAATTCGCAGCCATTTGGGAGAAATTCAGGGTTCTTAGGAGCACTAATTTGGAGTGTGTGTGAGAGAAAAATGTTTTTTTTTTTTTTTATGTAAACAGTTATGGTTTTATAAAATTAAATTTTGATAAATAATCAAGGATGTGATTTCCTTATCTGAAGGAAAATGTCACAGAATTCATCTGTGGTGACACATGATGAGTGAAAAATGGATTATTTGAGGCAAAGGCATTATCACATGTGCATCAAATGCAAGTTGTATAAATTGAGAAGGATTTTGCGTCCATCTCCTTCATAGTTAGGAACTTGACTTTAGAAATTTCAAGTTTTTTATTTTTATCTTGAATGATGGAGGCATTGGCATGACTTTGTTTCAAAAATATTCAAAAGGAATATTATTTCATCCATGCTTTATTTCTTTAAATCTATATCTATATATATATATATATTAATAATTTTTTTTAATAAAGATTTTTATTTAAATAAAATCATTCAAAAAAAAAAATCTTCTTAATAATGGTTTGCAAGACAATTAGAAGATTATTTAGACAATTTTTGAACATTTGGCATTAATATTGTTGATGTGTATTTTTCTATGAATTCTTAACTTGCAGTACACAATGAATCTTTCTGATGCCAATCATTTTACTGAGCGCAGTGCATGAAGTCATCCAACAACAGGGAGTTGATTTATTTTTCATGGTTATTGTTTAAAAATGGATTGTTATTGATATCATGAATTCGACCAAATGTAGAGCTTTTTGGTTTACCTTAATCTGTTTCATTTAACATTTAATTTTTGCGTAAGAATCAAAAAGGAATTGGCCATTTATTTTTGAACACACTGATGTTCTTTATGTCAATTTTTTTTGCAGTTATGGGATGATTGAATGATCATTGAAGGAAACTAATTGAGAACACAATTGGTTTTCAAAGAACCTATTTCATGAGAAACATAAGAACAAGTCCATGTTCATGTCCATCAAGACCATTACTTTTCCTCCCTTTTTGAATTGTAAATCCAACCAAGAACTTCAAAGCAAGCCAGAGTTATTTTTCCCAGCAAAAGTTAGTTATTCATTTTTCTTCATTCACATACACTTTCCATTACCTTTTGTCTACTCCACAAATAAAAGCAATAAGCTCATTTACATGCTTATTTCTCATTGTCATTTTCCATTTTCATCTTCCATTATCATTTTCCTTTACATTCACTATTGCATTTCTACTTAGTCATTCAATAAAATCTGCGTCTCATTTTCCCTCACTGTGCATTTTTTTCCCCTAGTCGTTATATTTTCCGGCCCTCCTTTCACTAGCCTAGCAATAAAACCATTTAGCTCCTCTACAAAGATGATTCATTTCATTTTCATTTTCATTCTGTCAAATAAACCTTGATCCACTGCAAAATTTTTCATCCATATTCATTTTAAAAAAATATATATTTTTTCATGCTCGCGTTAGATGATGGAGGATTCCTTAAGGCCTCCCTTCTAACAAGTCTTGGCCTATTGACAATAACACATTATCTAGGTCCAAGAGTAGACTCCTTAATAGTACCTTGGGGCTTGTATGCATTAATGACAAGTTCTCTCGCTGAAAATCATGGGAATACATCAATGTCCCTTGATAGTTAGATATTGCAAGTAGCTCGACATCAGCCCATCTATTCGCACTTCGCAAGATTTACTTACATACCATGGCACTCATTGACATTAATGGTGAGTTTGCCTCGCATTGGTTAACGACATTCATCAATGGTCGACAATCCAATGACTTCTCTCCATGCTCGACATCAACACATTTATTCGCATGACTATAATTGTACCATCAGAATTTGTAACGATTGAAGACTACACCATTTGAGCAGTTTGCAGCAAGAATCAATTTGTATCAGTAGCAATAAAGATCCCAATCTTGTCATCAACACAAAGAGAAAAAATATCAAATCAAATTCATTTGTTTATATAGTCCAACAAAATCAACAACCACACCCTTCAGTACACACATGCAACTCATCCATTTCCAAAGGGTACGTTAAGGTACGTCATTTTCTAGCTTTTTACCATAGAATTCCTTGAAAAGCTAGAATGATATTTTTTGGAAAAAAAATCTCTTCCTCATTTCATAAAATTTCCAATGCCATCAGTTGGGGGTGGGGGGGAGCAATACATTCATACTCATACTTTTCCGCATTCATATCACATTCAGAAACCCACATACTTCCAAAAGATATTAACTATTACATTATTATTATGAGCATACAATGGTTTTTAAAAAGTGCTCAAAAGATGATTGCATACAAACATAATGATGGTTGTCACATAAGAACCAACCATGATGCAATACAATAAATATATACTTTGCAATAAAAATCAAGTTATCGTTATACAAATATGAAAGGTCAAAATTGAATGCAACAACAAAATATGGTCGTAACACAAGAACCAACCATGTTGTAATTCAAGTAAAAAACTTCGTAGAAGTATGAAGTTATAAAATAACATCATGCAAAGTTAAGTCAAATCTCAAGGATCAAAAAGAATTAATGTAATAGATTGCATGAGGACATGCAATAGTTTCAGTTGGGGGGTATGTTGGGCAGTATGTTGGGCCTTGAAATTTCCATTCACTTCCATTACATTTTCACTTATATTTCTATATTACCACCTTCACTCCACCTCCATTTCATTACATTTACCTTACCATTACCACTATTGGGTTACATTTATGTTTTTCCAAACTTTATTAATTCTTAGCATCTTTAAGTGAATTTGTGGTTAAAAATTAGAAAATAACGTGCATATGCTTATACCTAACAAGTGGTATGATATTGTTCCCATGTGTAGGTCAAAAGGAAGCTTCTAAAATACCTTTATGTGGCCTACCAAAGCCAAATTCGAATTTGAGTGGAGAAGATCATGGGATCATGAGGATATGTGTTTCATTTCCTTTTTTTATTAAAACTCTAAGAAGATATGTGTCTCACTTCCTATTTTGTATTGAAACTCTAAAAAGACATGTGTCTTATCATTTCCTATTTTGATTGTAACTTTAGAGATAGAGGGAGAGATTCATGGACTCTTATAAATGCGATAACTTCTCATATTTTTGTATAAATAGGGGAAGCTTTCTCCTATCATGGATGTGAAAAAAATAGGAGAAGAAAAGAAGGGATTACAGAGTGTTTCGAACAAGACTTAAGATGGAATGGGATGTAGATTTCTGAGTTTATCAATAAAGAAGTTCTTTGATGGTGTTTTTATCACATCTTCAAGGAGCTAAGGATTACACCGAATTGGTAGCAGAGGGCCCCTGCTATTCGAGGAGGTTTCATGTGTTTTCTAGCTAAGTTTATTTCAATTTTTGTTTAGCATTTCTCTTTCCTTTTTGCTCAAATTATTGCTTTCATAATTTTCAATTGCTGGATCAAACTAAGTAAAAGATATTACATAATATATAAGTGACTTATAAGACCAGTGATTTCCTAGGTTTCATTTCTTGTCTTTCATGGTTAACAGTTACTGTGCTCGACCAAGTAAAGACCATTTAAATCTTAAATTAAAATGGTTAGTGATTTATAGATACAGTAATTGTCCAGCATTTTATTTCATGTTATAGGAGATCCTCATTACACTACAATTAATCTCTTTCAAAATCTCTTCCAATAAATCTTAATTGAATGAATTGGACTCATTTGTATTGTTTTTGAGTTATTGATTGTTTCAGCATTTTACTTCATGTCATAGGAGATCCTCATTACACTACAATTAATCTCTTTCAAAAGCTCTTCCAATAAATCTTAATTGAATTAATTGGATTCAGTTGTAATGTTTTTGAGTTATTGATTGTTTCATCATTTTATTTCATGTCATAGGAGATCCTCATTACACTACAATTAATCTTTTTCAAAAGATATTCCAATAAATCTTAATTGAATGAATTGGATTCAGTTGTAATGTTTTTGAGTTATTGATTGTTTCAGCATTTTATTTCATGTCATAGGAGATCTTCATTACACTACAATTAATGTCTTTCAAAAGCTCTTCCAATAAATTTTAATTGAATGAATTGGATTCAGTTGTAATGTTTGAGTTATTAGTTTTTTTCATTTCTTGAATCTTCAATTAAGCTGCAATATCCATGGATTAGGATTTCTAGTTTTCATCATTTCTTAATTAGAAATTAGACTCTTTTATTCATTTGACAACATTTACATTTCCTTCCTTTTTAAATTGATTTAATCTTATCTTTTAGTTTAGAATAGAATGTTAAGGATCAAAATATAAAAACTCCCAAAACATCAAAAAAACCTTAAAACAACGAAGTAGGAAAAAGGGACACTTAGGCACATACAGTGCATTACACTTCATCAGTTTACAAGCCCTAGTCGATAATTTATGTTAACAATTTAGGACACGAAATTTACTAGACATCTCCCTTAGAAATTATGCTAGTTTCTCCTCACTTTCTATGTTCACTTCTTTTTCTTCAACCCACTTTGTCAGGTAATTAGTGCATATTATGATATACTTCTTTTGTCCAGAGGGTGGATCAATAGGTCCAAAAAATTCCATGCCCCACTTATTAAATGGATCAAGTTCCACCTGAGGGTGTAAAGCCACTTCGTCCCTTTGTGTGGGTTTCCCCATCCTTTGGCACTGGCTAGTGTATCTTCTATAATCTTGGTGAAGGGTAGGCAAATAGTATCCTGCCTGCAAAACTTTGCAAGCAGTTCTCTTTGTAGCAAAGTGGCCTCCACATGGGTTTTCATCAAATTCAGAGAGGATATCAAAAAATTCTTCCTCCAACACACATCTCCTTAGGATTTGATCACGGCCCGGCTTGAAAATATTCTCCCAATCCATGTGAAAGGGGTGATTTTTCTAATTATTCTACTCCTCTCCCTGAATGAAAGATTAGGAGGGATTTTTCCAGCTATCAAGTAGTTGGATATATCAGCAAACCATGGTGAGAGTGGAAAAAAGGTGTCCATCTGGCAGCTGGTCATCCACCATTCCTTCTTCACCTATAGGGAGAACTAACCTATAGAAGAAATTTGCAACAAAATTTTCCTTTCAAGGTTTATCAACAATAGTCAGATCAAATTGTTGCAAAAGTAACAACCATCTAATTATCTAATGGTGGGTAAAACCCACTATCCCCACTTTTCTGTTTATATAAATGAATCCCAAGTTTCAATCGTCTACAAACTCTCAATCTAGGAAACTCACAGTGTTCTATCTTCTTGGACTAGCAATTTTAAAAAAATAGATCAAGAGGCTTTTTCTTCAAAATTTGCAAAAACCCGCAATGCCTATGATACATTCTTTTATTATAACCCAATATTCAATATTTAAACGCGGGAACCCCTCACCAAAGGTTATGAAACCCCATATGTATATAGCAACCCAACATACAGCATTAAAGCAAAGTTCAACATTACTTATGGTTCACCAAGCCTTCGGCCTTTGATTCGTGGAAATGTGAACATATATAAGGCCTTGGAATAAATCCAAATTCATATACCTCCCTGCCTTGACATTCCACTATCTCTTTATAACACCATACAGTCAAATACATGAGCGAATTTTACCCTTTTAACATATGATTGTGCAACCATATATATATATATATATATATATATATATATCGGGCCCAAACTTTATTCTCCGCACATCCAACATTCACCAAGGTTAACACATCAAATTGTATTGCACATATTAACAATAGACCTTCACGACATTAAAATGCCAACGCCCATATAAATTATCATTTGGCCCAACATTTAACGTACCTTTTCAATCAACACCCCCTAGCTTGTTGCGCTCCAACCATTGATCAAACATGCATAAGTGAATATCGTGTTTTTTTTGTGTCCAAGCTTTAATGCTAAAAAAAAACGCGATGAGAGTGGTTTTGCCAACCCGCTTTTGGCCACGCGTCAGGCAAGGACGTAGATCACATTTTTTTTTTCAATATAACTTACCACCTTAGAACCTACGTGATACTACTTTATTTAATCTTCAAAACCGCCTCCACTGTTGATTGTTCACGTTTCCGCTCCCTTTAGGCTCAGGGTTCCGCCCAACTCTCCAACCTTTTATTATAATTGAACTACACCTTTGACTGTACACTGAACCACTCTAATTATGACTCTGCTCTGGTATTACTTCTGGTCCACACCATTCATGAAGCCGCCTCTCCGTTTCGTTTTACTCTTGGGTCACAATATCGCTCTACCATTTGAGTGCCCATCGAGCCCATTCACCAGTCCTCCATACGATATCTGCAATTCGATATCTCAAGAGCTATCCCCAAACCTCACAGCTTTTATGAATTCCTCAATCTCAGATTCTCACCATTACATACTAAAGGCAATTCAAACCCACCTTCTTTTCATACAAGGAATTCCTCTCAGCCCTTATACATGGAATCCTTATCCCTTCATCTATCAATAAAACACATGGAGTTCTATTACAATTATAAACACATGCAATCACCACATAGACATGAACGTCGATTCCTCCCATGACACACAGAAGGCAGTTAAAGCCCAAATTCCCGAGAATACATTTCACATGGCTCACACAATTGTTTACTGGAATTCAATCATCCTTCATCAAGAACACACACACACACACACACACACACATATATATATATATATATATATATATATATATATATATATATATTCACACAGAATTTAATCAACAAATGCATAGATAGTAGTGAACAATGTATTCCATAACATATACATGAAGTTACTTACAAAACCCCCTACACAGGCCAAATCTTCAATCTGGTGGCCTCCTACTCCTCTACTCTGCCTCTCCGGCTCTCTGACTCTATGCAACTCTATGCAGCACTGCAGGACTGCCTATTATGCCTTTTAGGCTTATTATTATACAAAAACTACTAAATTGTTGATTTAGATTCTTTTGTGACTCCACAAAACTCTTGAACTCCTACAGTTCTAAATTTAGCCTAATCCCTAGATAACTGAAACTAACTATCTCCTCATATGCCCACTAATCATTCGAGGGTAGTTACAACTTTCTCCACAATTAACTAAAAATCACTCAAATATGAATAATTACATAGGGAAACAAAAACATGAGACCCCCCTTATGTTTATTCATATACAAAATATTGTCTTGATCCTAATGCTCTTGCATCAGACTCCCCAGGTTAAAATGATTCATGATCTCCTGATCATGTGCTTTCATCCTTGTCTTCCTGGGTCCCACACTTTATTCTGTAGCTGATCATCTACTGCAACATTCTTCTTTTGTACTTCTCCAGGATTACATACTATATGTTGCATATTTCCACTAGATGTACTTTTATATTCTCTTTCTGTCCTTCTTCTGCTGCTAGTTTTGCTTCTTTGTTTCTTTGCTGTTGTCTTCTTCTCAGGCACTCTCACGATCAGTCTTCTCATAAATTAAATTTCTTGATCTAATTTATCTTCTGACTACTGGATGCTGCTCCATCTTGACTGCTGAATTTCTCCTCCTTCTTCTGCTTGCTAAGTTCTTACTGCCATGCTTATAGCCACCCAATCATCCATACCCTCTTGTTCTCCACAATAGTAAAAATCTTCTAGATTGTCATCCATGACAATTTCTTCAGTCTCTAACTTCAGCAATTCTCTAGACTGGTACTTAAATTTCCAGTCACTATCATCATTTCTTTTCTTCCACTGGACTAAACATCCCTTAGTCCTTCCTTCAGTACTTGCAGTCATAAAACATACACCAAAATTATAAAACATTTATGTCTCTTCTTCTTCTTCTGGCAACACTTCAATTTGTTTCTCCAACATTTCCTCCAGCAACACTCCAATCTTCTGCTCTGCCATTTCATTTTCTTCAAATGGTTTCAGCAAACATTTCAGTCATCTACTTTCAAGCATCCCATCAATATGCTATAAAATTGGTTCAACAAATTCTTCTTCTCCTTTTTTGACAATCCTCAATAGTTGTCTTCCCCCTTCTTGATTGATTCTGCCAATCAAATCAAGTTCTTCAATTACTGCATTTTCATCTTCTATCAGAGTAAAATTCAGATTCTCTACTGCTGTAGCAACCCCAAAATTCTGCCTTATAGTCTTCTCTTGGCTATTCAGCCAAGCCAACTCTTCCTTGCCATCTGCATAAATAACAAATTCTTTTACATGAGACATGACTGTCTCACCTTCCTTTAGTTGCTCATCTTCATTCAAGACAACTCCAAGTGATGGATTGTCTTCTACAATCCCTGTCAACATAGCCAAATTATCAATTTCACAACCACAACGCCCAATGGTCTCAATTGATGATTCAATCACCATTTCTTCTTTCTGCAGTTCTATGTCTTTTCTAAGACTCAGAAAATATTCACTACCTTCATTCCTCTGTGTCTTTACATTCTGCAATCCCCAATTCTGAAATTGAGGTTCCCCCTTTTGCATAGAATCATGTAGATTCAACAACTTAATTTCCTGCAACTTAAATTCTTCATTCCATGGATTAAAACCTTCAACGGAATTCTCCTCCTCTTTCAATTGACTACTCAATGGTTTCAATTTATCTCCATCATCAACAGAATCTGCATTCATAAAACAATTGTTAAAAAAAAATTCACAAGGCCTCAGTGCCTTTCTCTCTTCTGCCAGCATTTCAATATGTTGTCCTAAATTTCTCTTTTTCTCCATCATCACATCAGTATGCTGATTCCAATTCTTTAAAAAATCCTTGATACTGTCACTAGTCTCTCCTCTGCATCATCCTCTTCAAGGATGTCTCCTTGCTCTAGTTCATAAAAATGAACTTTCCCCTTCTCTTTCATCTCTACCTTTACCATTTGAACACCATTTTCCTATGTTTTTGTCCTATGCTCTAGAACACTTGACTTATGCAACAATCCTAGCATCTCATCTGAGAGAAATTTCATACAGGCTTCACTACCTTCATAAGTCAAGTTTCCTACTGTCACTATCTCTTCAGCCTTCATCAGAATAGAATTATGATCTTCCATCTTTGCAATAACTTCAGTTATCTGCCCATTTCCCTTTATCTGGCCATTTAAAAAAAAAAAAAATTCATTATCAGCATTAATAACAAATTGGTCATCATCAGACATAACTGTCTTTTCCTCATTGAAGCAATCCCTTTCATTAAACAAGCAATTCATGAATTCCTTCTATTGCTGCAATTCAATCTAGTCTTCATCTGAAAGATAATCATCATACTTTACTTGGCAACATTCATCTTCATTTATCACAGTTTCATCATACGAGATGTCTTCATCAATACCTGCATTCACACACAACTTGTCAGTTGTAAAAACATAAGACCCCACGGTCTCATTTGATGAATTGATAATCAAATATTCTTGCTGTCCCATGTCTTCTATATAGTTAAGAGATTCTTCAATGGTCCTCTCTTTAATCTCCTCAAGTTTTTCAACTTCCAGCTTCTGGCTATCATCATAATTTAAATCTCCTATGTTTCCAATATGTTGGGAAACAGAACCTTTCTCCAACTGTGCATGGACATCTTCAAAACATATGGTTGTTCCATTTTCTTCCTTAGTGACAACATCAGTAGTTTGTTCTCTCCCACATGCTCTTCCTACAACCACACAAAATTTGTCAGATGTAAGGCCATTTGACCTCTTTGTCACACTTGAATTCCCAGTCTTCAAGTCCTTCTCTAGATACTCAATCATTCTGAGTATTTCCTCCTTCAGCTGAGCATTTATCATTTTATCTCTCTTCATTTGTAGCCTTTGCCACTTTATCTTCTTCTTCATGAGCCAACCAACTCTTTGGTTTTCCTCTATCATCTTCTCTAGTTTATAAAACTTCTTACTGATCTCAGCTATCTCTTTCCAATATTCTTCAACAGTGAGTTTCTTCCTCATGCCATTCGATTTGGCATCTTCCCTCACTCTTTTGGTGTGGCCTATCTTAGAACCTATACAATCTCTGCTATGGCTATTAGTAGCCAATTTATCCTCCATGAGTTCTTCACTCACAAGCTGCACTAAGCCTTTGCAATAGCAAGCTCTCTTGTTGCAACTTACCTCACCAATCCCTTACTCTGGATCCGGATTTTGTCAAGTACTGGTCCCCTATCTACTGTAACCTTCTGAGCACTCTCTTCTTCTCTTTCTAGGCTTCACTTTGCAACTCCTCTCAAGAACACATATGTTCTTCTTTCATCCAACCTCAGTTGGGAATCCTCTAGGTTATGCCACACTTCTTCTTCACTCAGAATCCCTTGCTAGACTCTTTCATCACTGGTCTCAAATTTGTGATCTGCCTTTGCTGAGATTTCTTCAATTTCCTGCACTCTGAATTCTACAAACAATTCTTCAAACCAGATTCAAATAAGGCTAATCAACTCACCTTTCAAGATCCCTGAATGATCTTGCTTCTTCTTTCGCCTACATTGCATCTCTATCTACTGCAATTTTCAACAATCTTTGTCTTCAACTCTAGATTCGGCACATCTGGAGACCTTCACTGCATATCTAATCAAATTTGCAAGTTTTTTAAACAGATTCAAAAGCTAAATTCTCATCACTATTTCAGTACATGTGCAAAAAAAAATCAATTATTATAGGTCTGATACCACTTTGATGTTGGGTAGAACCCACTGTCCCCACTTTTCTGTATATAAATGAATCCCAAGTTTCAATCCTATACAAACTCTCAATTTGGAAAACTCACAGTGTTCTATATTCTTGGACTGGCAATTTAAAAAAAATAGATCGGGATTCATTTATAAACACAGAAAAGTGGGGACAGTTGGTTTTACCCGACATCAAAGGTTATGAAACCCCATATGTATATAGAAACCCTACATACAGCATTAAACCAAAGTCCAACATTACTTATGGTTCACCAAGCCTTCGGCCTTTGATACATGGAAATGTAAACATATATAAGGCCTTGGAATAAAACCCAATTCATATACCTCCCTGCCTTGACATTCCACTATCTCTTTATAACACCATAGAGTCAAACACATGAGTGAATTTTACCTTTTTAACATATGATTGTGAAACCATATATCTATATATATCTATATATATATATATATATATATATATATATATATATATATATATATATATATATATATATATATATATATATATATATATATATATATATATCGGGCCCGCACTTTATTCGTCGCACATCCAACATTCACCAAGGTTAACATATCAAATTATATTGCACATATTAACAATAGACCTTCACGACATTAAAATGCCAGCGCCCATATAAATTATCATTCGGCCCACCATTTAATGTACCTTTTCAATCAACAGCCCCTAGCTTGTCACGCTCCAACTATTGATCGAACGGGCATAAGTGAATATCGCATTTTTTTTGTGTCCGAGCTTTAATGCTAAAAAAAAAACCTGATGAGAGTGGTTTTTCCAACCCACTTTTGTCCACGCTTCAGGCAAGGATGTAGATCGCATTTTTTTTTCATAATACAACTTACCACCTTAGAACCTATGCGATAGTGCTTGTTTTAATCTTCAAAACTTCCTCCACTGTTGATTCTTCACAGTTCCGCTCCCTTTTGGCTCAGGGTTCCACCCAACTCTCCAACGTTTAATCATAATTTAAGTCTGCCTTCGACTGTACACTGAACCACTCTAATTATGACTCTGTTGTGGTATTACTTCTGGTCCACACCATTCATGAAGTTGCCTCTCCGTTTTGTTTTACTCTTGGCTCACAGTATCTCTCTGCCATTCGAGCGCCCATTGAGCCCATTCACTAGCCCTCCATACGATATCTGCAATTTGATATCTCAAGAGATATCCCCAAACCTCACAGCTTTTACGAATTCCTCAATCTCAGATTCTCACCATTACATACTAAAGAAAATTCAAACCCACCTTCTGTTCATACAAGGAATTCCTCTCAGCCCTTATACATGGAATCCTTATCCCTTCATCTATCAATAAAACACATGGAGTTCTATTACAATTATAAACACATGCAATCACCATATAGAAATGAACGCCGATTCCTTCCACGACACATAGAAGGCAGTTAAACCCCAAATTTCAGAGGATACATTTCACATGGCTCAAATTTTTTTTTACTGGAATTCAATCATCCTTCATCAAGAATGCATATATATATTCACACAGAATTTAATCAAAAAATGCACAGATAGTACTGAACAATTTCTTCCAGAACATATACATGAAGTTACTTACAAAACCCCCTACACAGGCCATATCTTCAATCCGATGACCTCCTACTCCTCTACTCTGCTTCTCCAGCTCTCTTACTCTATGCAGCTCTATGCAGCACTACAGGACTGCCTATTATGCCTTTTAGGCTTATTCTTATACAAAAACTACAAAAGAGTCGACTGAGATTCTTTAGTGACTCGACAAAACTCTTGAAATCCTACATTTCTAAATTTATCCTAATCCCTAGATAATTGAAACTGACTATTTCCTCATATGCCCACTAATCATTCGAGGGTAGTTACAACTTTCTCCACAATTAACTAAAAATCACTCAAATATGAATAATTACATAGGGAAACAGAAACATGAGACCCCCCTTATGTTTATTTATATACAAAATATTGTCTTGAGCCTAATGTTCCTGCATTATTATCCTAGCATTTACATCTAGTTTTTTCATTAAGTACTTGATGGCTGCATGGTCAGTGTGGACAAAGTTCTAATATCCATTTACATAATGCTTGAATTTTTTCAATGCATGGACAATGACCAACATCTCCTTCTCAGTAACAGTTAAATTAATCTCAACTTTTGACAAATTCTTACTAATGAAATAAATGGTATAAGGGAGTTTGTCCTCTAATTTTCCTAATGCTACCCCTACAACTTTGTCGGATGCATCAATGTGGATGTGGAAAGGCATAGTCCAATTTGGACCTCAGAGGAGGGGGCCAGTAGTCAATTGTTTCTTAATGAACTCGAAAGCCTCTTGACAAGGGTTAGACCAAGTAAAATCAGAATCATTAGCCAACAACCCAAGTAATGGCGAAGCCATTTTGCTGAAATATTTGATGAACCTTCTATAGTAACTAGCTAAGCCTAAGAAACTCCTGAAATCTTTCTACTTTTGAGGAGCAGGTACCCTTTTGATGATAGTGAATTTTTTTCGGGTCTACCTGTATTCATGCTTAGGATATAGAATGTCCTAATACAGCCCCTGCATTCTTCAAGAATTCACACTTTTCTGGGCTCAAGGAGAGATGCATCTCAATGCACCTTCTTAGTACCTTACCCAAACCGGAAATATCTTCATGGAAGTCATCCCCATATGGTGTGAAATCATCCATGTAGATTTCGACAGAGTCATGGACTAACTGAGAAAATATGCATAGGACAACCCTTTGGAAAGTGATTGGGGCATTGCATAACCCAAATGGTAGGAATCTATAAGCAAAGGTACCCCAAGGTCAGGTGAAAGTAGTCTTATCCTGGTCTTCAAGGCTGATTTGAATCGGATTGTACCTAATGAACCCATATAAGAAGAAAAAGAACTTCTTCCCTGCAAGGCCATCCAAGAATTGGTCTATAAAGAGCAAAGGGAAATGGTCTTTCATGGTGGCTTTGTTAATTTCTCTATAATCAACACAAATTTGACACTTCCCATTCTTCTTTGGGACTAGGACAAGAGGAGATACCCACTCATTGTTAGATATAGGATATATGAATCGTGCATCCAATAGTTTTTGCAACTCTTCTTTGACTATGTCCTCCACAGCCGAGCTCATCCTTCTTTGGGGTTGTCTCATAGGCTTGCATCCTTCTTTGATGTAAATGTGATGCATGCATACTAAAGGATGCACCCCTTTCATTTCCTTGTAATCCCAAGCAAATGCTTCAAGATTTGCTTTTGAAATCTAGCATAGTTAAATATCTTCTTCATTTGAGATGTTTGGGTTGATTTTCAGAGATCTGGATGGGCCAAACTCAATAGCCTTGGTGGTTTCAGAGGTTTTCGCAACTGAGTGCACTTTCGTCCAAGGTTGGCTTTTAGATTACTTGACTAAGGTTTCGAGAGGAGTGTTAGTGGAGGACTGGTTTTGAATGGCATGATTGATGAGTTCATCTTCATAAAGATGCCCCCCTATAAGAATAACATCTATGGTACACATAGGGGCACTGCTATATAACTCATCTTCTTCATCCTTAAACCATATAGGGAGATCATGATCAATGGAAGGCTAGGCTGGAGGATATAACACTAGCTGTTTAGACAAAGGCCCATTTTTTATACTCATGTTTTTGGCCCGACAACTAATATAAGCATCTACAGTGGCTAACCAAGGTCTCCCTAAGATGAGAGGATAACCATTAAACTTATTTTTTGGCTGCAGGACCAGGAAATATGTAGGATACTCCCAAGATTCAATGGTAACCATAACATCCTCGACAATTCCTTCTGGAGTTACAGTGGACTGATCTATAAGTTGCAAAACTATTGTGGTTTTCCTCAAAGTCCCTTGGAGATTAAGTTTCAACATAGTTTCCTTGATCATTATATTGATGGTTGCCCCTAAATCAATCAAAGTGTTGGGGACTATAACACCATCTATATGTACATCAACAACTAGACTACCAAGGGTATAGGTATTTTGGAAATATCACCTTCCCCAGAATCAGATCAAATAATTGTCCTACCACATTGATGGTGGGGGTATCTCTCTTCCTCCTTCCAGGTTTCTTGAAGGACTTTCCTCTAATGAGCCTATTATATATAGGGACATCCTTAATGGCCTTGAGAAGTGGTATCTCTACACACAAATTTTCCAATTCTCCCAAGAGTTCAGTCTCCTTTAGAGTCTGCTGACTAGGGTGGATCAAGTGCTCAGGAAAAGGAGGTTGTTCGATCTAAGTGTTATCTTATTGCTTTCCTCCTCAAACTCTACAGGTAGATATGGGGGGATGGTTGTCTGGGAGTACTCTTCCCAACCTGATATTAACCTCCTATATCTCCACAACATAAGCTAGATAGGATGTTTCTCCACTAGGATCCTGTTGTGCTTATCTATTGTTCAGGTTCGGATTGGATTGTGTAGGTATAGGTAGCCTAGGTGGAGCAGCATGAGTAATATCAGGTTGAGGTTGGGGTGGAAGGATTAGAGCAGGTAGTTGATTTTGTTGAGGCCTCCACCCTTCAGATGGATTGTTCCACCGAGGTTGTTGTGGAACATACTACTGAAATGGTTGGTTTACTGGATGAGGATGGTATGAAGGGTTGGAAGTCCAAGTAGGAAGTGTAGACCAGGATGAAGGAGAGGAGATGTACCAAGGTTACATGGGTGTACTCTGATTGTTGTAATAGTAATAGTAAGGTTCACCTTGCATACCTTGTTGATATGGTCGACGGCCTTGAGGCCTTCTTTGGTTGATGAAATAGAGTTTCTCTCACATTTTTTCCCCACCTTGATATAAAGTTTTAAGTCCAGGTAGGGAGGGACACTTGTCTGTGGCATGGTTCTCTTCAAAAAATAAGAAAACCTCGATGAAATTTAGTGCACATTCATTTCTTGGGTGCTTCGTAGTACATCTAGGAGGAAATATGGCCAAGGCTCTCTATGCTTCCTCTTGCCTCCTTTTGACCTTCATTGTATCCATTTGCAAAGAAAAGGTGTGCATCATGTAAATTTTGAAGTGCTCTAGCATGTTTCCAATCTCATGTTTTACGAAGGTAGAAGAGGAAGGGGTATTAGATGTACTTTGGCTAGCTCTGTCCTTCTTCCTAAATGACCTAGAATGGTTATGGAAGACAATTTTGATTGTTTCATAGGGTTGTTGGTAGATATATCCTCCTGATAACATATTCAAGGTTTCTATAATATCTTCACTGATCCCTCAAATAAGTACAAGTTTAATTGAGTCAGGATCAAGAGTATAGTTGGCTCTCTTATAGTTCAATTGAAACCTCTCTTCATAATCCTCTAGGGATTCATCAGGCTCTAGAGTAATCCTAAATATCTCATCCTTAGTTTCCTTTGAACTACAATAGTCTTTGTACTTGCTGTTGAAGGACTCTTCCATCTGTGCCTAGGTAGGGATGCTATCCCCAGGAAAACCCATGAACCAGCGCAAGGCTGCATCCTTAAGGGTGGATGGGCATAGATTGAACTTTTGATCATTAGATGTGTAGTCATAAGTCCTACAAATAACAACAAATTCAAACATGAATGTGTCAGGGTCCTCATAAGTAAAACCATGGAAGTGTGGAAGAGCTGAGGGGTTAATGTTTTTCATCTTAGTTTCACCGTCTACCTCTCTTATGGGAAAGGCTCTCTCAGTCCCAGCCATGGCTAATATAGGTGAAGTAGGCCCCTCACTTGAAACAATGTCTCCTTCTTCTTCCCCAATAGGATCCTAAAAATATTATGAAGACTCTCGTAAAGGGGGTTCAATCTCATTTCCAATGAAGAAGAGTGAAGGGTGGCTAGGAGGTGATGTGGGGGTTTTACGTATGATTTGTCTTTGGGTATTCCTAGTCCTACAAGGCATGAAAATATATTTTTGTATTTTTTTCAATATTTATGAAATCACATGAAATGAAAGGAAAGAAGAAAGGAATGCTAAAAAAAAAATCAAAACATCTACTAGACACCTCTCGGGAAACGACACCAAAAAGTGGTGAGCCCTGGTATTGCACCAAGAGTGTTGCAACTCCCAGGGGATTTCCTAGTTTACTTTATCAACCTGAGGTTCGTATAAACTTGGAGGTGACAGTGCTATATGCATAGCAGATGCATTCTGCTCATGTCATCCTCTTCTGCTTTACGAGAGGGTGTTATTTCCTAAATTATGATAAGAACTGGGAAGTAAATTAATTAAAGGAAGTTATAGAAAGGAAACTAAACTAAAGTGCTCACAAGAATGAAACTAATTTAATTGTCAGAAAGGGAAATGACTGAAAATAAACTAACATAACCTGCTGAAAAAAACGGCAGAAAGGAAACTAACTCTAAACCACACTTAACTTGGGAAATTAGCTAAATGTACTCTACTTATCCTATAGTCTATCTAACATGCTTCTATCCATGCAGTTAAACTATCGATGACTTAATTCCACTTGAAAAGGGGTTGATTTGCAGCTTGGAGGGAAGAAAAGGGCTAAAATGGTGAAATGAGAGCTTAGCGCATGAAACATGGTATAAATGGCTTTAGAGCGGAAATGAATTCAAAAGTGCGATGGAGGAAAAAATCTGCACTCTGCGATGTTGCAATCGCAACTTCGCAAGTTTGAATGGATAACAATAAAGGCTTATCGGAATAAACTAAATTCTGCGAAGTACGATGAGTGATGTGGTGGGTCGTGAATCACAATATCATAATTTTAAATGGATAGCGGTAAGGACTTAACGAAATGAATTAAATTGTGCAAAGTGTGACGAGTGACGTGGCAGGTCGCGAATCGCAATATTGCAAGTTTAAATGGATAACGGTAAGGACTTAAAAGAATGAACTAAATTGTGCTTAGTGCGGTTTGCAATGCAGTAAAGCTTGCGAGCTGTGATCTATGATGTGGTAAGTTCTGTGGGATGCGATTTGTGATAGGATAAGATCTGCGGGATGCAATTTGCGATGGGGATGACGTGGCGATGAAAAGAGAAAGGGGAAAGTTGTGGGATGTGATTTTTCAATACTGCAATCGCAAGAACCAGCGGTAAGTGTTTAAGGGTGAAAGGTAAAAGTTGTGAAGTGCGATTTGTGATTTCACAATATCCCAATCGTAAAGAACAAGGAACAAGTGTTAAAGGTAAAAGGTAAATGTTGCGATATGTGCAGTGCGATGTATGGTGGTGGGAGACTTGAGGATAAAAGTCGGAAGATGAGTTTCAATAGTTTTTCAAGCGTTTAGCGTTAAAAAGGTAAAGTAGTCGAGACCAATAAAAAGGCAGGAACAAGGCAGGCCGAATGGTTCTATGTGTTTTTATGAATCAAAAGGTGGGTGCAATAGCTGCGATGAGAGAAAAAAAGGGATGAATAGAGGCGTAAAGGCAAGGTTCAGGAGCATAACACAAAGATGAAAAGAAGATGGAAGATGTAGTTGAAGGTGCTGGAAATATTTTCCTGGGCTATGCTGCCCATACCTGCAATTAACCTTCCTATTTTTGCAATAAAGATAGATAAGACGTTCATGAAAATACAGGAGTTGAACTGATCTATTTACAAAAAATCATAATCGAGAAATCATTTTTGGTCTATGGGGAAAGGTCTACCGTCCTCAAGCTCTATTGACAAAGATGAGAGGGGGGAGAATTGACAACAATTTTTGGGATTTTTCCTCTATTTTACTATGTGTAAGAAATTAAAACTACAGCACCAAAAAAACTAAATAGCAATGAAACTTATCAGAAAAAATATCTAACTTAAAGGGCATAATCAAAACTAGCTAAATGATAGAAAGGAAATGATAGGAATAGCAAAGAAGCTGAGGAACATGGATTGGGCCCTAACCCATGAGCTTGGCGCTCTGAAACTTAAATCAGTCGAAGGAAACTAGTCTGCTTATTTAATAAAAGAATAACTACTTACATCTCTGAAATTTTTATCCCTGAATAAAACAAAAAGCTCGATAGCTCACAACAATATCGAGACTAGAATAGACTAACAGACTAACTCTTCCTAACTCTATCTCTGCTATATTTATTCTACAAGTTAGCTACCAAAAACTCCCTAGAAAATCATGATTGAGTCTACTTGACTCCCAGTGAACAAGGATTGGATGCACTCTTCTTTAAGTTGCTTGGGTGCCTTTGGAATTCAAATTGCTGGAGAGAATCCTTCAGCATCCTTTGGCTGCTTTTGGAATTCGAATTGCTGGAGATATTCTTTGGGATCCTTCGTCTAACTTTGAGGGTGGGCAATCCTCCTATAATTCCTCTTTGTTGTCCCCTCCGAGTCTCTATGATAAAATCCTAAAAATGATTAATAATTCCTGATTTTTTGCACTCAATCTTATATTAGGCACTCAGAGTATGTTAGCCTAAATCGCCACTTATACTATCATGATAAAACCAAATAATAATAAAAATGCAAGAAAAATATATCTAAGAAAGAAAAAAGGTGACTATTAACCCCTCCAAATATGTTTAATGATGGAGCTCATCATATGCGTGTAAGCATATTTTTTTTATTTGATATTAATGAAATGAAGTATTATTTCCATTGCATCTCTATGTTTATGTCGATTTCTTTATTTTATTGCATTCCTGCATAAATCCGGATCAAAAACATTATCTAAATGCACATGTCATTTTTTTAATTATAAATAACAACCAACATTCAATAACAACAATGATTATCATCAAAGAGCAAATAACCAACAAAATGCAACATTTTCCAAGAAATAATTCTTGTTGAGAAAGTTTAGAAAATTACACATGACCAAATCAATCAAAGAAAAAAAAAATTATCTAATATAAATACCAATTCTCTACATCTATCCACACATTCAACATACAAGCTTACATTAACTTTCCCTAGAAAAGGTTGGAATGCGACCAGGACAATAGTTCATTTGTGGTTCCTTTTACATTGTACCTAGTTGATTGTGACTTAAAAACTGGATAGGCTTCCTAACACTATGAAACTTACACTTGGGCATCAATTTCCGTTAATCCAAGCCTCTAGACACACCTCACAAGTACATTTGTATACCAATAATGTGAGTCATCCATTTTTTATTAGGTAGACAGAGGGAAACATGCAATGCTCGAGAATCATTGCCAAAACCTTTTATAAGCTCGAGGCAGAATTTCTCGAGCATTTCTACTATGCAATCAATATGACTTTTCCTTCCACTTTAGGCTTTCCAAGACCAGTCACATAGAATCTCCCTCACACTCGATATGGGAGTAAAATACAAATTTTGATTAGTGCTTGAATTGGAAGTTTGCTCTTTATATTTCTTCCTATAGCGAGAATTGATACATAGGACCTAACCATGGGTTTAGAGGAAAGCATTGAAGTTCTTTTGGGGTTTGCGGAAACCATTTGACTCTGGATCAAAGACGTTTTCATTCTCGTTGACCTTGAATTTCTTCCCTTAGGGATTCTATGGTGGTATGGTGGAGAAGATGCACTGGTTTATTATCCTCGAGTGAATTTCATAGAACATTATGACACATCTTACCATTAATGGCTTTATCTTCCACTGTGGGTGGAAAATTATGCTAGAGATGATGGTGATGGGTGTTTCCATGATCACCTGATCGCTCTTCGCAAAGTACCACTTCAACTCTAAATTTGTGGTTGAAAAAAATCTAGATATGCCAAATCTTGAAATTGATTTTTAAATCAGGATCTGGGTGATCAAACAACACAAAAAACCCTTCTTTTTCTTTGGAAATTTCAACACCTTATTAATTCTAACAAACCAACTAATTTAAAATAATTAAAATAAAAATATAATTGTTTAAGAGTAAATATTTATTTTATATTTTAAAAATGTCTTAAATCTCCCCCCTTATGCAATAATGCATGTGCCCTAGGGAATTAGGAAGAAAAATTGTATGACTAATTTTCTAATAAATCAATTTAGAATCATCGAATTTATACTTTTTCCATGTTCTCTAAATGTTTAATGAGAGTGGCTATATCCCATATAAATTAAAATTGATACCTAGAAAGTTCTCTAAATGTTTAATGAGAGTGGCTACATCCCGTATTCATCAAAATTTATACCCAAAAAAAAGTATATTTTTAATGAAAATGGCTATATCCCATATAAATCAAAATTGGTACCTACATAATATTATAACTAATTAAATATAATTTTAGAATTTTGTAATACTAAATCTCTTTTCCTCTCCTTTTCATCTAAAAAATATCAAAATCTATTAAAAATATTTATTATATTTTCTATAAACTCATTATTAAAATTTATAAAAGTGATCCATTACACTACCATCATTTCCAGAAATAAATAAATAAAAACACATCCACCAAAATGATATTACTCAAAATAGGTATTAAATTTCATATTACATCATGACTTTAATACTAAGATTATTTTCTCAACCAATCAATCCTACCCAAAAATTACTCAACCACGTACATTCCCACACCTAATTTACTCAATCATGTAATATCATAAACTCTGTTACATGTCTTTTAATACTCTCTTACATCTCTCTTAATTTTAAGATCAAGGATGACATAAGGTAGGTCTCTTTGTTTTTAATGAAAACAATTAGGTCTCTTTCCCATGCATCAGTGTTATAATTTCATGAAGAGACTGAATGACCTACTGAAATCTGACGTCGACTCAAGTTCATACGAGCATAATTCTTGGTTTATTACAGCACTACTACGTATTTAGTCTTTTTCGATTTCATTGAATCTCCTTCATTAAATCAGAACAAGTTAACCAGAAGTTGACGATGCCTTCATAGCAACCTCCTCGACAAATTCTTGGATATTTTTGTCTGAAGACCCGCCTTCCATCATCGCCGCACTCGCTAAGGTCTTCCACCGTAAAGCGTTCATCCTAAGCTCAACGCCACGCTCACTTTCCATGACCGTCCTGATACCTTTCTCCACTTCGTCCTTACCTACCAGTCCATCTACTGATCGTTTACTCAATCTCAATCCTGTATTCCATTTTTCTGCAATGTATACAGAATCAGTTACCTGATCGCTCCATTGAGGAACTGCTAACATGGGAACTCCCAAACTGAGCCCTTCTAGAGTCGAATTCCACCCACAGTGCGTCATGAATGCACCCACAGATGCATGAGAAAGGACTTCCAGCTGAGGACACCATGGAACGACAAGTCCCTGTTCCGAGGTTTCGTCCCTGAAACCCTCCGGCAATTTTTCGTCCCTGTGAGTTTCCCCTTTTGAAGAGGATTGACGAATAACCCATATAAAGGAATATCCACTGGCCTTCAGCCCAAGAGCTATCTCGCGATTTTGTTCTTTCGAAAGAACAGCAAGGCTTCCAAAGGAAACGTACACAACGCTTGCGGGTTGCTTAGTATTCAGCCAATCCATGCAGTTTACCGTTTCCCACATATGTGGAACGGAGTCTGTGTCTCGTGGACTCAGTCCGTCCAAGAAAGCAGAGGGTATGAGAGGACCGACTGTGCGAATGGGAGCTATCGATTTCATTGAATTTATTTCTTCGGATTCGAGTTCATTAAACGAATTTCCAAGAACCCAAGTCGCCTCTGGCAGAGACATAAATTGATCGACTACGACTCGCAGTACACTCCCGTCGGGACTTGAAGGTTGTAGAATGGATGGCATATCAGAGAGAGTGAGCAGTGGAAGTCCCGGTATTTCTATTCCAGTCGTTTCTTTTTGTGTTTCTTCTAACTGGGCAGCTGAAAAGACGAAGAGCATCAAGTTAGAAATAGAAGTAATGATACCACGAAGAAAAAGTATAGATTTCGATGCATTTTTTTAAATATAAACTATACCCAGTTTTCCATGGACAAAATGGTGATAAATGGAATAAACTGCACAAGATTGCGTCCAGAAAAACGCCGAAGGAATCTTAAATTTCTTTGCAAGCTCCGGAACCCATCCAAGAAAAGAATCATGAACGATGCAAGATATCTTGGGGCCTTGAGCAGTGAGCCTCTCTATCAGATTTCCCAACGTCGCTCCTCCGATCTTGTACAGCATCTCCGTTAAAATCACCAAGTCGTTCCGCTCAGAATCCGAAGTTAGCCCGTCTGGGATTGTCTCAAACCTAATTTCCTTGGGCTTCCTTGAAACACCGGGTGTTGCTCCTTGCGCTTTTAATATCCGCTTGAGGTTTGCCTCTGTTATCACAAACGTGACCCCGACATTTTTAGAGACCAGACGTTTGGAAAACTGCAGCATTGGATTGATATGGCCTTGCCCTGGAAAGGGCACCACCATAACATGAAGTTGGCTCTGCTCAACCCCTTTTGAAAACCCCATTCTCATAAACTCCGACGACTAACACCGAAAAGTTACTACACAAATTACTCCCTTTGTCTCAAGGTCTGGACTCCTCTCAGTAAGGTTGCCTGTTGCTCCTCCCATGGAGCTTATTTATTTGAATAATGCGTCTTCATTTTAATAATATGTATTCTCAGAAAACAATTAAAAAACAAACAGTGATCTCTCCGCACTCTAAGTAGTGAGGTCATGGCTTACTCTACGCATACTACTGTATGAGACGCACTAAATAAATTTGTCGAATGGTCTACTTCCATTTCAACATATGAGCAACAGACTATTTCTGGTCGAAAAAAAAACAAACTACGACTAGAATGTCTTCCTAACAGTCCTAAATCAACCTAACAGTCTTTCAGAACAGAGTTACAGAATACAAGGAAAGCGATAATGCACAGAATACAGGAAAAGCGATAATGCTGGCCTGCATACATTGCCGTGTAGTAGCAGAAATCTGTCGATTCCCTTAAGGACAAAAATGACGCTGAGTCGATATTCACGCCCATATCTTCATACGATTCGTTGGACGATAGGTTTCTGGGAAACGTGCATAATTTATAAAGAAAATGGGACCCACGGAACCTAGAGCCGCCGCGATCATAAACTGCACTGTAATGATTTGTCCAAACGTACATCGCATGAATTAGTAATATTATAGGTGGAGTTGTCTATCGAGCATGCGAAATCGCCCGGATGGCAAAAATTTGCCGGAATCCGGTTAACCAAAATTCCAAAAATCATGTGTTTGGAGTGTTTAAAATCCATTTTTGATGCTGGGAATGGATTCAGCGCTATCAAAAACCCTCAGGGCACTCAAAATATCAAAATTTAACAACTGCAAACAAGTTTCTGGGCAAATCTTTGCCGGATTTTGTAAAAATGATCGCTGGATTCTGGGAGAAAACGCGTGGTTTTTAGACTACCCTTTATAGGTATGGCATTACAAAAAGGCCAGGTCTAGGAATGAGTCAATACCACTTTAATTTACTTAATAGCTTTGAATTTTTTGGTAAGTATTTTTATTCAAATCAAGTTAACAAAACAAAAAAGAGTTCACAATGTGGTGAGATGCAAAACTATAGGTTGAAAGCCATAAGTTACTCATGTTTACTAATCTACATTAAAAAAACTAATTTGAAAGTCAAGGCTTGGTAGTCCATAGTGTGAAAACCTAAACATGAAATTTATATAGTAAACTTAAAAACTCTTATCTTTTGGATTTATCAAAGTCCATAGGCTCAATTGCAATAGGTTCTTTGGTTCTTTGTTGTTTCCACGTGTGCAACTAATATCAGGAGGGATGCTTAGTTGAGCTTCAACGCAACTCAGTCTTCTATCAAAGGACTATGAGGGCTACATGTTGCCCAACACTAACATAATCTCCTCGTTAGCATTGTTCTTCTCCAATAGGAATTTGAGATACCAATATATATCTACAGTCTACATGTACTCGTTATGCCTACCTCAGTTATGACTTGTGTCAGGTATCTTATGTCGATAGCGCAATATAGGACTATTGTGTCATTGGCGAAGCTATGCTCAGACGCTATCTTGTTCAACTTGTTTGATTTCCTAAGGCTATGCTCCCTCTAATGTTCAGCAAAGTTGGCAACCCTTATTTGAGCATGTGAGCTCTTTTTTTTACCATGTGGAAGGTATCACTACATCTACCTCGCGCCCATTGATAAGGCATGATGAGAGTCGAGGGAAGACAAAAGGGCTAAATAATACCAAGTGAGAGCGCAAGAATATGAGGAGGGAAGGAGAGAGCTCAAAGAAAACTATTTTTGCAAAAGAGATGGGAATGGAATGAGATTGGGTAGTTCAAGAAAAGAAAGAGTGTCGAGATGGGACAAGAAGTAGATTAAACGAGAAAACCAAAGGATACAAAAGGAAAGGAAGGAAATTCAGAGTGGAGATCTTGCTAGCTAAGAAGAGGTAGAGAAAAAACCACGGGGGCTTTACGAGGGGATAAATACCATACCATGTGCATTCATATTGGGGGATATATATTGAGGAAAAAATTACATAATATATCGAGCATATAATAGGGGGTAAAGGGTTTTTATATTGAGAGGTATAAAAAATGGAGCTCAAAGTTAACGAAAAATATATAAAGGGGTATTAAAAATGTTAATAAAAAAATGGATACCTACAATATCTAGTGAATGTAGGGTTTTTTCAAATTGAGAAGGTGTATTGGGTTTGTATTGGTAGGGGTTAAATAATATGGTTTTTAGAGGTATTTTCCAATATGTAGTCAAATTAAGGGTATTTTTTAGTATGCTATGGACATATGTGCTATGTCATGGGTTCATTGAGTGAAGTCCCCATGGAAAAAACTAGTAAATTACAAAGCCACAATAGAAGAATGGGAAGACGAAGAAGGAAAAAACTCCAAAATACCAATATTATATAAGAAACTAGAAAGATCACCTTCTAGAGAAAATGACAAATGAAGACCACCCACGCAATGAGGTGCCTTAATGTCACCTTCATAGCACTATTGGTGGATATATGACTACAACCCACATTCAAGTTGAAGCCACATGAAACGATAGAATATCATAAAATTTGTAGCTAGAATAGGGCTAAATGACGGGTGTGAATCTCTAGCGGCATGAAAAAGATATATGAAATTTCCATCCTAGGGAATCAACATTGTATTAAAACTTGAATTGAATGCCATCAAACCATGTTTCTTGCTCATGAATAACGAATATAGGTATTAAAGCTCGTTAATCCTCTTGATAAGGGGGGGTGTATTTCCATGTCTCATCCTATAAATGTTGAGTGGTTTGGTGGTAGTACACTTCCCTGCCTTTATCTCTGTTAGTACTAAGAATGTACCATCCTTGGGAATATTGATCCTCAACGTTCCAAAGTCAGAAGGTGTCATAAGGGAGCTAAAAATTCGAAAGGAAATCTAAATAAAGGAGTTGTCTACACAAGCAACACAATAGCCCGGACGACAGTTTTTTGCAATATTTCGGTAAAACAAAATTCAAAAATTCAAGTATTTGGAGTGTTTGAAATGCATTTTTTATAATGCAAATCGATTCAGCGCTATCAAAAACCAGTAGGGCACCCAAAATACTGAAGTTTAACAACTGTAAACAAGATTCTGATAAATCTTTGCCGGAATTTTTCACAGTATTTCCAGAATTTCTGGGTTATTTTGTGGGTTTTTTAAACTACGGCCTAAATAAAGGCTCTTAAAAATGGTATGTGAGGGACATGCCATGGGAATGCCAGAGAAAAAACATTCCCCGCACATACTGATGGGAAATAACTAGCACAACAAAAAAGAAAGAGTGTGTGAAAACAATGAAAACTAGAGCACCTATAGGAAAATTGAAAGGCGTTGGGATCTAACAATGGGTGTGCGGATTGATCCAATGCCCCACGACACCCTGCATTGTCAATGTCCTCAGAATTTAACGATGTTGAGGGGCACAAAGATGGCCACGTAGCCTATTGTGCCCCCCACATCATTTAAAGTCTTTCAATAATGAGTTTGTGGGCTATACGAATTGTGTCATATGGCCTTCCACTTAGACTTCCTACTAATTCCAAGTCACCACCCAAGCCTCCATGCAACCTTTTCTATGATATCAACCCTTCCACACATCGTCCCTTCCAAGTGAGCGTCTTGTTGCGTCAGTAGCCAACACATGGCATGGCCCACATCATGTTGGCGTAATCATGAAATTATTGTGAGGTCACCTCAAATTTTGTTCCCAATAAGGTCGCGACATGTGTCACACCTAATTTTTTTATAAAAAGGACTTGAGGCCCATTTTTTCATTATTGTATCTTATGTGGCCTCCAACTCATCTCGCCCACACATAAACCTTAAATTGCTGATTTTTGCTCAACCCAAGCCCAAATTCATGATTCTATGTTAGAAATTGACTCTCTAATTATGAATTTCATCTTTTAAGTTCTCACTCTAGTCGAATCTGGAAGAATTTAATATTTAAAACAAATCCTAGCCCCTCACGAATAATCGTGCACCTTGCTCGTAAAAAAACCTTCTCTTGGTGAATAAACTCCTCATTTTACCTAACAAGTCTTAAAAGCACTCTCGCAAGCTAAATTCACCCCGACATTTTCCAATTCCAAACTCAATTTTTCCAAAGGCCATTAATTTGACCTTCACATGTGCCAACCAATCTCATAGTACAATTTTTTAAAATAATATTCACACCTCATCATTATTCACTCTTTTGTTCCCACATGGCTCCCACTCATTCACTTGTTAATCACACAAAAAATCTCACTTATGTCTTTGTATCCATTCTACCTCAGTCAACTAGTTCTCTTTTCATCAAATCTTGCTCTTCCAATAACCACCTCCTATGCTGCAAGCTTCGTAGATATCCAAATGATTGAGAAAATCAAGGACCCTGACTTCTATGATGGTGATGCAAATGTTTGGGACCCACTGATAACTACTTATGACATGAGGAACGCCATCCATTTGGTAGATAGCGCCTATGATATAATTGGGGACCACAACATTTTTCCTACATCAAATATTGTCTTGACAAAAGTTTGACAAGTGTATCGCCTTCTAGAAATAGTATCCTGGTGTATCAATTAGTATTTTCTAGATCAAAGAGTTATTATATCATCTCAAGGAGACAAGGTATTAATCCAAATAAAGCCAAAGACGATTGCATAAATTCTCTCATTCCTAGAAAAAATATGTTTGCAAACGCTAGATAAAGCGACACTTGAAGAGAAGTGGAATGTTCTTTCTTCAGAAATAAAGAAACAAATGGTTAGTGGGTATGTCAAAGAGGGAGTAGTTTCCCCTTCGGGTCCTCTTGCCTACCCCATCATACTCTTTGATTTTATTCCCAAGTTATATTTTCCTATGGTTTCTAACTCGGTCTCAGTACCGATGTGAATGTAACTGAAATGATTCTAGGTTCCTAGTTTCCTTGTGTCATTAAGCGAGCAAGGCCTGTATAAAATTTTATTTTCCACAATTTTTGTCTCATGAGATCCATTCTGAAATGATAGAATTTGCAGAAGGGACATATTTTTGTTACCAAGATTACTTGATCCACTTTTTTATCAACCAACAACACTCTCTCCTTGAACACATAAATCCCAAGATGATGGATGAACATAATGGTGTTTTACATGTCTAAGTGTGACTACCCATTGTTACAAAACCAGAAAATAGCCAATGTTCCTTCAAATATATGTCTTGTTTTATGTCAGTTGTCTATACCCTTTTGCATTGTCAAAATTTACCCATAGTTCCTCAATTCCTCAGGTAGAAGTTATAACTGACTCCCGATACAAGAATACGTGATTGGTACCTTTTCTAAGAGTACATAGTGATCAAAGTGTATGGATTTGAAGGGAAACATTACTAGTTACCAAAATTCATGAATCTTCACATATTTTCATTGGAGTACATTATATAAAGGTTCAAAAATGATAATGTGCATTTCTTTTCGAAGAAGGAAACTGTATCTTTCCACCTTCCTCATGCGGTAGTATCATTTGTGCTCAATTCAATGAATGCCTTAGATCTTTTGGAGAAGATCTTGCAATTTTTTTATTTCCCACTAGCAGGAGTATGGAAGTACTACCCTCATAACATCATTTATTACATGAGAAAGGATAAGGACAGAGAAAACAATAAGCATGAATCAAATTCCATAATAGAATATTGTGCCATTAAAGAAATTTTACATTCACTTGAGTTCAACAGTTTCTACCTCTGAGGGAAGAAAAGGGTCACTTCAAAACCCATCGATGTTGATCAAGAGGAGGAGCCTAGATTTAAGAAAGATAGGGTAGAATAAGTGAAATGATATGATGATGATGAAACCGAGTTATATGAACTACTGTTGTATAACAATCCGCTAACAACCCATCAAAGTAGGGTTTTATTATGGAACATATGCCCTATGTCATGTTAGGATTCGAGCCAACCAAGTTAGGCAAGGTTTCCAATCCTAGATAGGTGTCACTAGTGGAAAATTTTCAAGAAATGGCTAAGCAAGCAACCAAAGAAAGAAAAAGAGACATAAATATAGCAAAAAAGCATTCACTTCCCCATATGCAGGTTAAGAGTGAATTGGACTATGACAGAGGATTTTTAAAGTGAAAATGTTATAGTCCAAGGTTGAGACAACCAGATCTATGTCATATTTGAAGTTCATAAACTATCCCTGCTTGCATATCATATTCCATATAAAAATTTCGTGGAATTGAATATGAAGCTGATTGAAAAAAATGATAGAATACAAGGAAAGCACTAACGCTAACCTACATGCATTGCCACATAGTAGAGAACTATATTGATTCCCTTACAGAAAAAAATGACATTGATTCAACATTCATGCACATATATTCATGTGATTAGTTAGACGATCGGTTTCTGGAAAACATGCATAATTTATAAAGGAAATGGGACCCACATAACCTACAACTATGGCAAGAGGAGTTGTGATCATAAAATGCACTCAAATTATTTGTCCAAACATAAAATCACATGAATTAGTAAATTTATACGTATCACATTACATGAAGGGAAGGTTTAGGAATGAGTCAATCCCACTTTAATTTACTTAATAGCTTCGTTTTTTTTGTAAGTATTTTTATTATAAATTCAAGTTAACAAAACATGGAAGAGTTCACATGAATGTTCCATTAGAGAAGGCGAGATGCAAAACTATAATTTGAAAGCCATAAGTTACTCATATTTACTAATCTAGATAAAAATCTAATTTGAAATTCAAGGCTTGGTAGTCCATAGCGTGACTACAAAACTAAAAACCTAAAAATTAAATTCAAAATAGTAAACATAAACAACATAATCATTTTGATTTATCAAAGTCCATACCCTCAATTGCAATAGGTTTTTTCTTGTTTCCACATGTGCAACTAGTATCAAGATGGATGCCTAGTTGAGCTTCTACACAACTCAGCCTTCTATTGAAGGACTAATAAGGATATGTCGTCCAACACTAAGAAAATATCTTGTTTGGCCTTATTCTTGTCTAATAGGCCCTTCCCCAATATGAGTTTGAGATACTAATATATATATACAGTCTACATGTATTTGTTATGCCTACCACAGGTATGACATGTGTCAGGTATATTGTGTCGATAAAGAAATTCACGACCTCAGTTTCATTGACGAAGCTATTCTTGCGCGCTATCTTCTTAAACTTGCTTGGTTTCCTCCTGAATGGCCTAAGGTTATGCTCCTTATAGTTTTGAGCAAAGATGGAAACCCTTGTTTGTGCACGTGAGATAATGTTTTTCCCCGTGGAATGTAGCACCACACCTAACCCATGCCCATTAATAAGGCATGATGAGAGTCGAGGGAAGAAATAAGGGCTAAATAAGGCCAAGCAAGAGCACATGAATATGAGGAGGGAAGGAGAGAGCTCGAAGCAACCTTTTTTTACAAAAGAGATGGGAATGGGAAGGGGTTGTGAGATTGGGTAGTTCAAGAAAAGAAAGAGTGTCGAGAAGGAACAAGAAGAAGTAGATTTAATAGGAAAACTAATGGAAACAAAGGGAAAGTAAGGTGATTGAGAGTGGAGCTTCAGCTAGCTAAGGATGGGTAGAGAAAAAAACTAGTAAATTACAGAGGCACAATAAAAGAATGGGAAGTCAAAGAAGGAAAAAAATCCAAAATATCAACCTTATATAAGAAACTAGAAATATCACCTTCTAGAGAAAATAATAAATTTAAACCACCCACACAACGATGTTCTGTAATGTCACCTTCATAGAACTATTGGTGGATAGATGACTACAACCCACATTCAAGTTGAAGCCACATGAAATGATAAAGTATCATAAAATTTATAGACATAATAGGGATAAATGATGGTCATGAATCTCTAGGAACAAGACAAAGATCTATGAAATTTCGATCTTATGGAATTAACATTGTACTTAAAATTGGATTGAATGCCATCAAACCATGTTTCTTGCTCATGAATAACCAATCTAGGTATGAAAGCCCATTAATACCCTTGATGAAGGGGGGGCGGGGAGGTGGCGGGGAACGTATTGCCATTTCTCGTCCTATAAATTCTAAGTGGTTTAGTGGTAGTACACTTCCCTGCTTGTATCTCTGTTAGTACTAAGAATGTACCATCCATGGGAATTTTGATCCTCAAGGTTCCAAAGTTAGAAGGTGTCCTAAAGGAGCCAAAGATTCAAAAGGAAAACCTAAATCAAGGCTCTTAAAAAGGGTCCATGGGGACTAGCCATGGGCATGGCCGGGAAAAACCTTGCCCCACAAGCACTAATGGGAGAGAAGTAGCACAAAGCAAAAGCACGAGTGTGCAACAACAACGAACACCATAGCATCGATAGGAAAAATAAAATATGTCGCGATCTAACCGTGGGTGTGTCGATTGATATAATGGCATACAACACCTTGCATCTTCAACATGCTCGAAATTTAACCCTGTTGATGGGCACAAAGAAGCTTACATGGCACCCTATTGTGCCCCTTGCATCGTTTAAAAGCTTTCAATCATGAGTTTATGGGCTATACGAAGGGTTCCAAGTGGCCTTCCACTTAGGCATCCCACTCATTCCAAGTCACCACCCAAGACTCCATGAAACTTTTTCTACCATATCAACCCTTCCACACATCATCCCTTCCACGTCAACCTCCTGTCATGTTAATAGTCGACACGTGGCATGACCCACATCATGTTGGCGTCATCATGACATAATTGTAACATCAACACAAATTTTGTGCTCAATGAGGTCGTGACATGTGTGAAGCCCATTTTTTTATAAAAATGGTTTGACGCTCATTTTTTCATTATTTTCTCTTATTTGGCATCCAACTCATCTCTCGCACTCGTAAACCTTAACTTATTGATTTTAGCACAACCAAAGCTCAGATTCAGGATTCTATGTTAGAAATTCAGTCTCTAATTGTGAATTTCATCTGTTAGGTTCTCACTTTGGTCGAATCAGAGAGAATTTAAGATTTAAAACCAATCCTAGCCCCTCCACGTGAAGAATCACGCGTCTTTCTCGTAAAAAATCATTCTCTTGGTGAATAAACTCCTCATTTTACCTAACTAGTCTTCTAAGCACTCTCATAAGTTAAATTCACCCTGAAATTTGCCAATTCCAAGCTCAATTTTTCCAAAGCCCATTAATTTGACCTTCGCATGTGCCAACAAGTCTCACAGTTCAAAAAATTTAAATAAGATTCCCTCCACCTCACTAGTCAATCTCCCATGTCCGTGTGGCTACCACTTGTTTACTAATTAATCAAACAAAAAATATCACTTTTGTCTTTTTCCCCACTCTACCTCAGTCAACTAGTTCTCTTGTGAGAAAATCTTTCTCTTCCAGGCCACCTCTTCTGCTCCAGATCTGTTGATGTCTAAATGGTTAAGAAAACAAGGGGACCCTCACTTCTATGATGGTTATGCAAATTTCCGAGACCCACTGATGACTACTTATGTCATGAGGAAGTCCATCCATTTGGAACATATTTTTCTAGCCAATTTAATGTCTTAAATTGTTCAACATAAATCATCAACCAAGGTTAGTAATATAATGAGGTGTGGTGCACTATATATGCTTATTTAACCTTCTTATTACATTGTTGTGCATGTTTTTAAGTTGTTTTGGGGGGTTTTGTTCTTTATTTATAAAGGTTAATTTTAAGGAATGAGAAATATGAAATGAATAATCTAAATCTAATGAATTTTAAGTGTTGAAACTAATTTTGAAAGAAGGAAGAAAAGGAAGTGTTATTTAACTATTCTAATTTGCATAAAAATGAATCAAAATTTAAATGGTTAGAATCTAATCTAAAAATAGAGTATCTATTCTAATGACTTTGAGCTTTTGGAAGTTAAAGTTAATTCTAATCTATCTTAATTTAGCTATACTCCATGGATTGAAATGTGAATATTATGACTAAGAATTGAAATGACAATGCTAATATAAATGAAAGGAGATCCAAGGGAAAAACAACTATTGTATGATCAACTACTCAATCATTCAATATGGAAGTATGACAGAGTCACCCTCTTGACATGATTTTCAAGAAATTGATTAGACTTTAGTTTAAATATTTAATATAAGAAAACATTTAAATAACATGTAAAGGAAAGCTCAATTACTGTATATTTTAAATATCTAGCATCCAATTTGGAAGAACGAGAAAGTCATCTTCTTGGCATGATTTACAAGCAAATAATTATACATTTAAATGAGGATCTGATCTAGGAAAGAAGTGAAAAGGCATATAAAGGAAAACTCAATTACTGTATATTTTAAATACTCAAGAATACAATTTGGAAGAATGACAAAGTCATATTCTTGGCATGATTTACAAGCATGTAATTATACATTTAATTGAGGATCTGATCTAGGAAAGAAATGTAATGGCATGTAAAGAAACTTAAGACAATTGTGTGCTCTAATGCCTCAAACATAATCCAATTTGGAAAATAGAAGAAACTAATTTCTTGAGATGTTCTAGGTAAGAAAAATATTACAAAGTCATTCTAAAAATAATACTAAGAAAGAATTCATAAATTTAAAATATGAAATTAATCTAAAATCTGCAACACAATGTGAATCTGCTTATGAATTGACAAAACAGAGCTTATGAAATTAAAATAAAACAACTAATGAAAACCTCCACCTGTGCAAGGGCCCTCTGTGACAGAATAGGTTGAGATCCTAGCAGACTACACGTGCATTAAGAAGAAACTAGAACCATGAACACAGACTTTGTATTATCAAAAAGGATGGAGTCTCAAAGCATACACATCGTTCACAAACTTAAGACTATCTTCGGTCTTCACACAACCGGTATTTAAACAAAATTAAATGTAAATTTAAAGAGCTAATTACGTCTAAAGATGGCGATTACAACTGAAACATAGAAGAAAATTATAAGTGGTTAACTCTTGATTTGCTACATCAGAGAAAATCAAGAGTTCTTCATTCTCGGATCATGTCCTTTGACCGCACTTTGACCATGAGCATAGGCACCTTTTTCTCTTGAATTCGACCAGGTGGATAGGATGAGATCCATATGTGGATCATTCTGACGATGCCCATGTGGCTCATTCCTTTATTCCCTCTTAGTAACCTATCAAACAATAAAATTAGTTGAAAAAACAATAATTAGCTACAGAATAGGATGTGTTCTGTATCTTAGTTACAAAAATCCATTCAAATAACAATAACATCAGAATATAACATAGAGATCATTAAAATGCATTCTCTGTGATAAAACATGTCATTTATCATTGATTGGAGTTTATGGATTTATGAAAAGATAAGGAAAAGTGATGAGAAAGGATGTCAGAGAAGGGAAAATTCTAAGGTTCAACATACCCCCAATAAGAATCCATTGCATGTCCTCATGCAATATTAAAAAATGTGAACTTCCTTCTCCTATTGCATTTGTTCAAAAAATTCTGCTAATACATCTAGTTTACTCTTCTTTCTTTTCATTGAAGTGACTGCCATCCTGGGCTTTCTCATACGGAGTTTTTATTTAAGATTGAAGACTATCCTGTTGAGTGATTTTTTCTTTATTTTTAACTTTCTGTTCCTTTTTTACCACAGTCCCAAAATGCAGGATGGTGTTATCACTAATGACTTTCTCCAATTGGTTATGCTTCTTTAAAGCTTCATTCTCCTGTTTAATATGCCTATTCAATAACTCTAGCTCATATATTTCTTGCTTAAGGATGTTAACCAGAGGTTCTTGTTCATTGATAAGAGGTTCTCGATTCACTATTGTATTCCTTTTCTCCAATGACTCTATATAGTCATATATCTCTTACTGTGCTAGGTCTATGCTTGGAGATCTTTTGTTGGGACTGCCTTCAAGATTATGTAAAAGATAATTTACAGGCTATGTGGAGGAGAGACATTGATGGGTGATGGAATTGGAGGTTCCTCCTCTAAATTCACAAACTCTGTTTCTTGTGATGGTGTCATCTTCATTGTCCCTCAGAGTCTAAAGCTTCTCCTTGGGTATAGATGGTTTAATTTTTCTTGAATTTGTAACCTTTCTCTTCTTTTCTATTTTACCTCTTGTCTTAAATCTACCCTAATTCTTGTTTTTCATCAGCTCCACAAGGGTAAGTTCCTCTTCATTTTGCTGTAGTGGAGGTGAAGGTTCATCTTCAATGCTTATATCAATTTTCCTTATTCTACTTTTATTAGTCTTGTCTTCCTTAGGTTTCTCTGGCTCATCTTGGAAATGGTTTCTGATCAGAAAATTCTCCCAAGAATCTCCTATACTTCTCAAATGGAATTCAATAAGTATATTTACCAACCCATGATGGTGCATATTGTTGTATATAAACATAACTCTCTTCGGTACATTTGTAGACATTTTTTTTAAACTATTCAGTAAAAATAAAGGGAGTTTATTTCATGAGCCTCAAAAAATTTCATCAACAATCGAATATGATACACAAACATGCAGACAAATTTGCCTTCGAAAGTGATAAACTTTTGCAAAATTAAAAGCATGTTTCTCCATTTTTCCATGAGTGTTGAGCTAGGGATGCCATTTTTTTAAATAGAAGTATCCATACCTGGATTTTTTAGGACAACTATTCATGCTTCACTATGAAATTATTTGTTTTTGAACCACATTTTGCTAATCTTGGGAGCTCCATGGCTTCAGTTATGAATGCCTTAGCCACTCAAAATTTTATGTCTCCTATTTCGAATTCCGTTCCATCAAAATACCTCGCAAAAGACTTAGTGATCTCTTTGTGGAATCCATCAAATTTTTCTATAAAATTGAACCACTTAGCCTTCTGCAACATCTCTTTGATCTAAGCATAACCCTCCATGTATTTAGCTCCCACTGGTTTAGTCCTGACTATCAAACCCATGTCACTTGTCGTGAAGATTCTAGCCTTTAGAATTATCCTTCTCTGTATGAAGTGAATTGGGTTGCAGATCTGGTGAAGGACGTCGAGGGTTTGTAAGGAAATATTCAATTGAAATGGATACTTGCTGGGGATGTAAGAAACGTAGATGAACATGTTACGGTAATAGGACATGACCGTTTAATGGGAATCTGTTATGGATCGTTGTGAAAACATGATTCAAATGATGTGGCCGATCTATGACATGATGTGAGTCCAAATAAAATCAAATGATGAGATATTAAGGTAGCATGTGATCATCTACGTTATACATGCTACTTTTTTTTACCTTATTATTTAAATAAATTTATGTAAATTAACTTTTTTTGTTATTTCCCTTGGTGTTCATTCTTTAGGTATCCTTTAACATGATGATATTCAAATCAAGTTCTCAATTTCCTATGCTCAATATTATTGCTTAAGTAGGTTGTAAAAATGTGACAAAACTGTAGAATGTGGTATCAGCTACAGAATGGAATGTCAGCTGCAGAATGGAATATCAGCTGTAGAATGGAATGACAACTGCAGAATGGAAGTAGTTTTGCACTACTTTTTATTTCTTTTAGAAAAGAAGGGGAACAAATATTTTTGGAATTTTTAGAAATGGGATGGAAAATATAAAATGTGAGAACTATGATTTTCATCCTATATTTTTTGTATAAAGCTGCCAATCATTGATTGGTTTTCACACTTATACAATTATTATTATTATTATTAATTTTTTATTTTTTGAATATATATATATATATATATATATATATATATATATATATATATTATTTATTCTATATTTTTTTCTCCTTTTTTTTTAGATATGAAAAATAAAAAGACTAAGTTGGGGAAGAAGAAGGATTCTTCTTCACTAACTTCATATCAGTATTATCTTGGAAATTTTGATAAAATCTTCCCTTGAAATTGGCTTATGACAGACTTTTAATCGATTTCCATTCACAAGAAGAGGTACCTTTTCTTCATCAAATGTTCTTATCTTGAATACTCCATTGTTAAAGACTTTTTCAATCTCATAAGGCCCAAGAAAATTATTTTGAAAGTATTTAAACTTTGAATCGAACAAAATTTTTCAATCCCATGCTTGAAACTTTTTCTCCTTTATATATTTATCATGCCATTTGGACCTTTACTGTTGGAATAGACTGGTTCTTTGAACTGCATCTTGCCTGATTTCATCAAGCTCATTAATTTTCTCCAATCTATGCTTCTAGGCTTCTGATAAATCAATCCCCAATTGGACTACCATCTTGAAGGTTTCGATCTGAAATTCTATAGGAAATAGGACTTGATTCCCATAAACAAGTTCATAGGCAGTATGTCCTGTTGTATTCCCCCATGTCGTCCTTTCCCAATCCCTCTTGTGTAGATGCATAGTCTTAGTGAGAATTCCTTCGATCACTTTATTGGTAGACTCCACTTGACCATTCACTTGTGTATGATAAGGAGTTGATTTTCTATGTTTGATCTTGTAGTTCTTCATGAGCTTCCTCACCAACTTGAATGTAAAATAGGATCCTGATCTATCAAAATTTCTCAAGGGACACCAAAACGAGTGAAGATATCCTTAAAAATAAATTTAACTACATCATTTTCATTAGCTAATTAAATTTCTTTAGCCTCTACCCATTTAGTGACATAATCAATACATACCAGAATAAATTTATTTTTATTATATGGTGGATTGATTTGCTCCAACAAAATCCAAGACCCATTTTTCAAATGGTTCGATGATTACCTGAGGTTACAATGGCATTTCATCTATAGGAACAAGTTTCCCCATTCTTAGACAGTTGTCATGCCTTTTCACATACTCTCTGGTATCTTTAAAGATGGATGGAGAAAAATATCCTAAATGAAGAATTTTATAGGTTGACCTCTTATCAGCAAAGTTTCCACCACAGGGTTCATCATGACATGCCTTAAGAATCTCAGGCATTTCATCTTATCGAATGCATCTTCTGATGATGAGATCTGGACCTATTTTATATATTTCATCATTAACTCATGAGTAAAATGCACTTGTTTGAATATTTTTTCTTTTCTCTCTATGTAACAAGTGTGCAGGTAACTTTTCTGTGACTAAGTAATTAGCACTATCTCCAAACTGAGGAGTTTTAGTAGTTATTGCAAAAATATATTCATCAGGAAAATTAACCTGTACTAGAGTATCCTTTTTGACATTTTGAATTCTAGACAAGAAATTAGCAACTATGTTTTGTTTTCGAGGTCGGTCTAGAATGGTGATATTGAATTCTTGCAGGAAAAATAACCATCTTGTGACTCTGCCAATAGTAATAGATTTATTCATTAAATATCTAATCACAGAATGATATGTATGAATAAAGGTTTCATAGCCGGTGATATAATGTCTAAATTTATTTATAGCATGGACACCAGTTAGGAATTCCTTTTCAGTGATAGTGTAATTTAACTTAGCAGGAGTCAAATTTTCTCTTGTGTAATAGATGGCATAGGGGATCAAATATTTTTGTCCTTACACAACTCCCAGTGTTGTATCTAAAGCATTTGTTGAAATGTGAAAATTTAGTTTCCAATTTGGACCTATTAAGATGGGTGCTTCAGAAATTTTTGTTTCTAAAGTTTCAAATGCCAAATGGAAATCAGGATTCCAATTGAATTCACAATCTTTGTTAAGAAATTTGAAGAGTGGGGATGCTATTTTAGTGAAGTTTTCTATAAAACTTCTATAATACCCTGTGAATCCTAGAAAAATTCTAACATACTTTTGACAGCTTGGAATTGATAATTTGGATATGAATTCAACTTTAGATGAACCAAATTTAATTCTATCTCCTGAAATGTGATGTCCTAAAACAATTCCTTCAGTAAACATCATAAAGAATTTCTCATGAATTAATGAATGGTTTTCTTCTTTCCATCTCTTAATAACCTTTTCCAAATTTTCGAAAGCTTCTTCAAATGAATTCCCATAAACTGTAAAATCATCCATATATACCTCCACACAATCATGTATTAGATCAAAAAAAATTCCTAGTACTACCCTTTGGAATGTTGCAGGTGCATTGCAGAAACCAAAATGAAGTACTCGGTAGACATAAGTTCCCCATGGACAGGTGAAAGTGGTTTTATCTTGGTCTTGAGGTGCTACCTTAATCTGATTTCAACCACTAAAACCATCCAAGAATGAGAAATACTTATTTCCTGCCAATGTATCCAATACTTGATCTATAAAAGGTAAAGGAAAATGATTTTTAGGGTAGCTTTATTCAACTCTCGAAATTCAATGCATACTGTCCATGTACCATTTTTTTTAGGTACAATCACTAAAGGAGAAACCCATTGGTTGTCTGAAATCTGGTAAATGAAGTTTACATTCAACAATTTTTGTAATTCTTCTTTCACAATTTCCCTAAGATTTGGATTCATCATTCGTTGAAGTTTTTTGATAGGCTTACAATTTTCCTCAATGTAGATGTGATGTATACAAGTCTTAGGACTAATTCTTTTCATGTCAGTGTATTCCCATGCATATGCAGAAGAATGTTGTTGTAATATTTTGATTAACTTTTCCTGTTGTAATCTTTCCAAGTTTTTCTTTATGTTCAAAGATTTTCTCAAAAATATTTCAACTATCGAGTTAGCAAACTCTTCCATAGATTATAGAGACATCTACCTGCATGATAAATATTAAATATTGCATTGTTCTTGAAAATGATCATGTTCATATTCTGAATATGATTCAAATTTTTCTATTGAATTTAATATTTGACTATCTTCACTAATACTTGAAATAGGGAAGAGGGATTGTATATCATTTTCATCATCAATCATTCTTCATCTTCTAATTCTGTGATTTTTTTTTCCTGGAGGATATAGAGTGAATTTCTTTGTTGAGTTACCATAAGAGATATACATGTCACCAGATCTAAAACTAATGAAAGCATCAGTTGTAGCCAACCAAGGTCTTCCTAATATTAGTGGATGTCCTCCTAGATTTTTCTTGGGGGTTAAAATCATAAAATCAACCAGATACTGCCAAGAGTCTAAGGATACTGAAATTTCTTCTACTACACCATCTGGATTGATTACTAATCTATCTACTAATTGCAGTAATGTAGGTGTATACTGAAGATTTTGCAGCTTGAGTTGTTCCATGGTTTGTTTTCTCATGATGTTTATAGCTACTCCTAAATCAATCTATTTATTTGGAATTTCAATACCATTGATATGTTTTTTTACAGCTGGACTTCGTGGATCTAAATATTTTTGTATGGAAATTTTTCCTACTAGTTGAATTATTTTTATTCCTTTTGTTTTTCTTCCTGGTTTCCTCATGCTCAACTCTCTTATTGTTTTGGCTAGAATTAGAATGTCTGTAATGGCCTGTAGCAAAGGAATTTTGATACATACATTTTTCAATTCATCTATAAAATCATAATTGGGAAAAATTATATGATTTTATACCCCTCTATCAACTTGTAATCTTTCAGCCCACGAGGCGTAGAACAGTCGGTGATGGGGTGCACTGTTAAGGCACTCCATTCTGCAAGGTCACCGGTTCGAAACCCGTGGGTGTAGGATTAGTCTAAACTAGAAAAAAAAAAAAAAACTTGTAATCTTTCAAGAAAAGGAGGGTTAGAAATAGATAATAATGGTTCATTTATGATAGGAGTTGAGTTTGTTGGTTATTTCTGTTTTTCATTTTCAGAATTCTGGTTTTGAAGAGATGTTCCCTCTTCAAAAATTTTATTTTATTGTAGAGAAACTTCTTCAAATTATCTTGTTCTTCAATAAAAATAGAAGGCTTTTTCTCTCTAATATCCTACCAGATCTAATTTGAACATCATTAAGATCTAGTGGAGTAATCATGTAAGTTGGAAATTGTTGTCCTTCTGTAATGTGAGAATTTTGAGGATTTTTTTTATTGGGGTTTGGCAATGTCTGGGCAGGTACTTGATTTGGTCTTTGTGGAAATGTTAATGAGACTTATGGATTTGGGTTTTGGAGTTGGGTTTGTTGATTCTGTTGAGGAATTTCTTGGGGAGTATAATTTGGATAAGATGGAGGATATTGGTAGTATTGAGAATATCTACCATAGGGATTTTTCATTCCTCGTGCCCAAGGTTGAGGTTGGGACCAAGGTTGTTGCCAAGAATACTCGTGCCCAAGGAAGGTTGGGGCTGAGTATACATTTGGTTGTTAAAACCTTGAGTTTGTGGCCCCTGCCATGGTATTCTAGAGACAAAGCAAAGAGGTTCTACAGGATTTGAAGTTACTTCTTGTTGAAAAAAAAACTTAAGACCTGGAATTAAAGGGCAACTCTTAGTTTCATGATTTTTTGAGCAAATCACACAGGTCTCTATGACTTTTACATCAAGAGGACATTCTCTTAAAGCCTGTTTCTTTCTACATTTAGGAGAGAAAATAGCTAAGGCATTAGTTTAGACTTTCTGCTTGTTTTTTAATTTAAGGTCGTCTATCTGTTCATTAAGACTCCCTAAAATATTTGCTTTAAATTCATCAAGCATATTTCCAATTTCTTCCCTAGTTAATGTTCCGGTTGCAGATTTATTCACTCTAGAAAGAGAAGGATCTCTTGGATTTTTTCCTTGTTTTTTGTTTTCCCCTTAAGAGATTAATACGTAATTCAACAATATCAGGTAATGTGAGTTGAGAGATATCTCCCTTTCCCATCATGTTGAGAATGTATATCCACTCATCTCTAATGGCATTTAACAAAATAGATTTTAAAGTATATTGATCTAAGTTTTCCATTTTAGCTCTTTTTATGTTATAATTGAATCTTTCAATTAAATCCTCCATATTCTCATCCTCTCTTTGCATCATCTTAAATACTTCATCCTTTTGATTAATATGTATGCAATAATCCAAATATCTTTGTAAAAATTCTCTTTTCATATCATTCCATGTCCTAATAGATTGTGTGACTAAACCCATGAACCATTTTAAAGCTGCCCCTTTAAGTGTTGCAGTAATAGCTTTGTTTTTTTAGAGTCTTGTAAGTAATCATAAGATCTGCACAAAAATTAAAATTCAAATAAAAATGTTTCAGGATCTTCCCTCTTTAATCCATGGAAATTTGGAAGAATGGAAGGTGAAATATTTTTCATTGTGGCATTCGTATCCCCATAAATTATAGGGGATCCAAAAGAATTATTATTTTCACTATTTCTTCTGTTTCTTTCACCTCCCCCTCCTCTGTTCCCTCTACCTCATCCTCCACCTCTTCCTCCTCCAGAAAGTAAATTTTCTCCATTTAAAATTTTTCCTTCTCCTTCTCCTTCTCCTGCCATTGTACATTCCTCAGAGAAAATATAAGGTTCTAACTGTAATGTTAATTGATTTTCTATGGTTCTTCTATCTATGGGATATTGAAGAAAGGCTCTTCTTCTTCTTCCCCACTAGGAACTTCTAACTCTTCAACTAGAATGTGTTCTCCTTTAGAGGTGAAAAAGTTTATTGCTTCTGTTGGAGATCTAGGATATTCTTCCTCTAAGACTACCTCAGCGGATGAAGTAGGAGATCCTCCTGATTGGATTTTTGACCTTAAGACTTCAGTAAGTATATGTCTACCGAAGTATGGAATATGAGTTTGAGATGGTGATGTAGCACTACATGGTCTAGGTGGAGTGAGTGGTGTTGTTGGAATTAAACTCCTACCTCTAGCTATGAATCTACCCCTAGAATCTCTTTCTCTACGCATATCAATTTTTTTTAGATGTAGAAAATGAGGTTGCCTAATTACACTTCTGTGGCACCGGCGCCAAAATGTTTATCCAATTTAATGCCTTAAATTGTTCAACATAAATCATAAACCAAGGTTAGTAATATGATGAGGTGTGGTGCACTATATATGCTTAGTTAACCTTCTTCTTACTTCGTTGTATATGTTTTTATGTTGTTTTGGGGGGTTTTATTATTGAGGTTTAAAGGTTAATTTTAAGGAATGAGAATTATGAAATGAATCTAATGAAGTTTAAGTGTTAAAAATAATTTTGAGAGAAGGAAGAAAAGGAAGTGTTCTTTAACTATTGTAATTTTCATAAAAATGAATCAAACTTTAAATGGTTAGAATCTGATGTAAAAACAAAGTATCTGTTCTAATGACTTTGAGCTTTTGGAAATTAAATTTGATTATAATCTATCTTAATTTAGTTCTACTCCATGTATTGAAATATGAATCTTATGACTAAGAGTTGAAATGACAATGCTAATCTAAATGAAAGAAGATTCAAATGAGAAACAACTATTGTATGACCAACTACTCAATAATTCAATGTGGAAGTATGACAGAGTCACCCTCTTGACATGATTTTCAAGCAATTGATTACACTTTAGTTTAAATATTTAATCTAAGAAAACATTTAAATAACATGTAAAGGAAAGCTAAATTACTGTATATTTTAAATACTCAAGCAACCAATTTGGAAGAATGACAAAGTCATATTCTTAGCATGATTTACAAGCATCTAATTATACATTTAATTGAGGATATGATCTAGAAATCAGCGTAAACGCATGTAAAGGAAAACTCAATTATTGTATATTTTAAATACTCAAGCATCCAATTTGGAAGAATGAAAAAGCCATCTTCTTGGCATGATTTACAAGCATATAATTATACATTTAATTAAGGATCTGATCTAGGAAAGCAATGTAAAGGCATGTAAAGAAACTTAAGACAAGTTTGATCTCTAATGCATCAAACATAATCCAATTTGGAAAATAGAAGAATCTACTTTCTTGACATGTTCTAGGTAAGAAAAATATTACACAGTCATTCTAAAACTAATACTAAGAAAGAATTCATAAATTTAATCTATGAAATTAATCTAAAAGCTGCAACGCAATGTGAATCTACTTATGAATTGGAAAAACATATCTAATGAAATTAAACTAAAACAACTAATGAAAATCTCCTCCTGTGTAGGGATGCTCTACGACATAATATTTTGAGATACTAGTAGACTCTACATGAATTAATACTGGAACCATGAACACAGTCTTTGTATTATTAAAAAGGATAGAGTCTCAAAGCATACACAATGTTCACAAAATTAAGATTGTCTTTGGTCTTCACAGAACCGGTATTTAAACAAAATTAAAATGTAAATGTCAAGATATAATTCTGCCTACAAATGTCGATTACAATTGATACATAGAAGAAAATTCTAAGTGGTTGACTCTTGATTTGCGACGTCAGAGAAAATAAAAAGTTCTTCGTTCTCGGATCACGTCCTTTGAAAACACTTTGACCACGAGCATATGCACCTTTTTCTATTGAGTTGAACTAGGTGGATAGGATGAGATCCATATGTGGATCCTTCTGAATATTCCCATGTGACTCATTCATTTATTCGCTCCTCGGAACCTATAAAACCATAAAAGTAGCCACAGAAACAAGAATTAGCTGTAGAATAGGATGTGTTATGTAGTTGAGTTACAAAAATCCATTCAAATAACAAGAACATCAAATATAACATAAATATCATTCAAATGCATTCCCTGAGATAAAACATGTCATTTATCATTGATTTGAGTTTATGGATTTATGAAAAGGTAAGGAAAAGTGATGAGAAAGGATGTCATAGAAGGGACAATTCTGAGGTTCAATAATAGCTCCTATGATATAATTGGGGACCACAACATTTTTTCTACATCAAATATTGTGTTGGTAGAAATTTGACAAGTGTATCACGTTCCAGAAATGGTATCCTTGTGTAAAAAATGGTAGTTTCTAGATCAAATAATTATTATATCATCTCAAGGAGACAAGGTAGTGATTCAAGTAACACCAAAAGTGATTTTAGAAATGCTCTCATTCCCAGAAAAAATAGGTTTTTAAATAATCCAAATGGAAAATGGCATCAACCCATGGTATTCATCTACCCATGTTATCCATCCACCCATGAAATTTACCCATGGTATTGTAAATGGCATCGACCCATGGTATTCATCCACCCATGATATTTATTCGCCCATGGTATTGTAAGTGACCCATGGTATGTATCTACCCATGGTATTTATCCACACATGGGATTTACCCATGGTATTGTAAGTGGTATCTACTCATGGTATTGGCCTATGGTATCTGCACATGGTATTGTGACTCAAAAAAGGCTATAAATAACAAGCCTCAGTTTGTAAAAGGACAGATTGTCCGCCACAATGTAGCTTCTACAATCTATCCTTTTACAAACTGAGGCTTGTTATTTATAGCCTTTTTTGAGTCACAATACCATGTGTAGATACCATAGGCCAATACCATGAGTAGATACCACTTACAATACCATGGGTAAATCCCATGTGTGGATGAATACCATGGGTGGCTACATACCATGGGTCACTTACAATACCATGGGTGAATAAATATCATGGGTGGATGAATACCATGGGTCGATGCCATTTACAATACCATGGGTGGATGGATAACATGGGTAGATGAATACCATGGGTTGATGCCATTTTCCATTTGGATCATTAAAGGCTACATAAAGTGATACTTGAAGATAAGTGGAATGTTCTTTCTCCAAAAATAAAGAAAAAAATGGTTAGAAGGTATGTCAAAGAGGGAGTATTTTTCCCTTCAGGCCCTCTTCCCTACCCCATCATGGTCTTTGATTTTATGCCCGAGTTATCTTTTGCTATGGCTGCTCAAATCTCGGGTCTTAGTACCAATTTGATGTAACTGAAATGATTCTAGGTTCCTTAGTTTCCTTTTGTCATCAAGCCACCAAGGCCTCCACACAATTTGATTTTCCACAAACTTTTTCTGATGAAATCCATTACCAAATGATAGAAGTTGTAGAAGGGCAATATTTTTGTTCTAATATTACCTTATACACATATTTATCAACCAAAAACACTCTCACCTTGAACACTTGAAAGCCCAAGATGATGGATGAACATAATAGTGTGTTACATGTCTACAAGTGGCTACCCATGGTTAGAAAACTAGAAAATAGCCAAGGTTTCTTCAAATATGTGTTATTTTATGTTAGTTGTATATACCCTTTTTCATGTTCAACATTTACCCAAAGTTACTCGGTATAGCTCATTCCTGATAGAAGAAAAAGTGATTGGTTCCTTTTCTATTAGTACGTAGTCATCAAAGTGTATGGATTTGAAGGAAAACCTTACCAGTTAACAAAATTCATAACTCCCCGAACATTTTCATTGGAGTATATTAGAAAGAGGTTCAACAATGATAATGTGCATTTCTCTTCCAATAAGTAAATTGTATCTTTCCACCTCCATCATGAGGTAGGACCATTTATGGTGAATTCAAGGAATACCTTAGATCTCTTGGAGAATATCTTGCAAATTGTTTATTTCCCACTAGTAGGAGTATGTAAATATGACCCTTATAACATAATTTATGACATGAGAAAGGAAAAGGATAGAGAAAACCACAAGCATGCCTCCAATACCATAATATAATATTGTGCTAATAAGTCTACTTGGCAGAAATGTAAGTCAATTTTACATCCACTTGAATTCAGCACTTTCCACCTATGAGGGAATAAAAGGGTCACTTCAAAACCCATGGATGTTGATAAAGAGGAGGAGCCTAGCTTTAAGAAATATAGGGTAGAATAAGTGAAAGGATATTATGATAATGAGAAGGATGATGATGAAACCGAGTTATATGCATTAGTTTTCTATAATAGTTAGATAAAAATCCCATTAAAGAAAGGTTTTATTATGGAGCATATTCCCTCTGCCATATTAAAATTCAAACCAACCAAGTTAGGAAATGTTTCCAATCCTGGATAGGTTTTAGTGGTAGAAAAATTTCAAGAAATGTCTAAAAAAGAAACCAAATAAAGAAAAAGACACAAAAGAATAGCACAAATCATCCACTTCCACATATGCATGTTAAGAGTGCATTGGACTATGAAAGTGGAATTTTCAAGTTGGAAATGTTATATTCCAAAGTTGAGACAACCAAATCTACACCATATTATGAATTTAATCAATTATCCCTCCTAGCATATAATATCCAATAAAAAAATATAGTGGAACTGAATATGCAGTTGACTCATATGGTGCATAGACAAATGCATTGAACTAATGCTACAACCAGGAAGTTGCAGTAGTTGTAAAACAAAGATAGTGCCCAATTGAAATATAAAAGGATGGTATGTAGGTCCAGGAAGATGAAGATAAAAGTCCTAGAGGATAAAATCACTCACCTGGAAACATTTCCTCGTGATTTCAAGCAATATAAGACCATGTTGGAGGAAAAGGATAAGGAGAAAACCTCCATGAAAATTCAATTCAGTATCCCAGATGCACATCCCATGCAAACATATGAGTTGGCAGAGGAAGAGAAAGAGAGTTAGGAGTTGAAGCAGAATCTCCATGATGCCCTGATGAAGAATAAATAATTCAAAGACCAAGTTGTGCTAGTGGAAGCACAAGTTCAAGGAATTAAGGAAAATATGAGTGATACTTATGAGTCCCACAAAAACCTTAATGTTTTATCCAGGAAAGTTGAATAAATGACAATATAAAATCATTCCAAGAAGTTTCAATTTGTACTCCCAAACAGACAGAAATAACTGAGGAAAAGGGAAGAAGAATAAGAAAGTACCAAGATGGATTTTACCAAACACAAGAGTATGGTCAACAAATTGAAGCATATTTGGAAGTTTTTAAGAGGAATCACCCCAACAAATCCTATTTTATAGCTTCCAAAATAATAATATCGGTGAGGATAATGATGACAGTGGACAAGCATTGGGATTATATGGAGTTGATCTAAGAAAATATAGAGAGTGTCAAAAGGGCCCATAGAGAGATGAACGTTATTAAGAATAATTTTGGTGACTCCCTAATAAGGATAGAGTGATAATAGATACTATTAATCATATTACTAGGGAGGATTTCATGAAGGAAAATATTGCTAGATCTAAGTGGGTAGCAAGGGCCAATCAGATGAAAATACAACAAAATATAATGACATTGGTCGAGAAGAAAGGATAGGCACTCGAAAATGAAGTAGAAGGGTTCAAGGATAAGTGTGATATATTACACAAGAGAAATTTTCCAAAAATATTTCATGGTAATTGTTGGGCCTCCAATTTGTCAAAATTATGTTGATGAAACCATCCATTTTCGCATCACTCCATTCACCCATTTTCATCATTTTTAACCATATTTCTTCATAAAAATACCAAATTTCCGCATACATGTTTACATGGTTTATTATTATTTCCATTACTTTTAATTAATTAAGGAGAATTATCCATGTTTTTACTAATGATAGTTTGATATTTCAAGTTTCTAGAGTTTCAACAGCTATCTCCATGGTTGAGGTAGTAGAACCACTCCATAAGGAAATCTGACACATGGTGGAAATTGTTTCTAAAGGCTCCAATATGGATTTTTATTGTTTATATTCCACTTAGATCGCATATGTGGACCTCCGACATCAAATCAAGGGAAAAACACAACAATTTTGACCAGTCACCTTAAAACGCTTTTTCGTAGCAACTTAAAATGCATTTATGGAAACAAAAGCATGGGTTTTGTTCAAAACGTGCCCAATTAGGTTTTCAATAAGGAGTTTTCACAAATTAGCTACAATTTGGGAGATTTTGAAGATATTTGGAGCCTTATTTTTCAGATTTCATGCATAGGTAGTTTTCGCAATTTCAATTTGGCATTTAATGCACAGTGAACAAAAAGGACAAAACATTTTTTTATTTCGCAAATTCATGGCATAGAGATAAGTTTGATCACATCTTGTCTAATATTTGATCCAAAAATCTTGAAATTTTATTTCATTTGATCCCATTACTAGATTTGTAGCAATAAAACTCTAAGTCTGTTTCTTCCTCAAATATCTATAAATTTCAATCCCTTTAATGAGAGGGGGGGAGATGATTGTTTAAAAAACTTTCTTTTTGAAAATACAATTTTTTTTTTTTTTTGTTTCATTCCTTTGCTGTGTGTGGCGTCAATGCATATTTAGTCTTATAGAGGAATTTTTCTATTGCCTACATCTCGTAGGAGGCCCCCCTCGAGTTGTAAGGTTTTCAATAACTATATATAGAATTTCAATTATTTGTTTTGTTGTAGAATTTCATTAGTTTGTTTAAATTCTTGAGTTTTGATTTTCAAATGATTTTTTTTTAGAGCAGGATTATCTAATTATTTTGTTCTAGTAAGAGTGAGTGAGGTCGAGACCTTTTATGCACATGAAATTATTTTGATAGAGTGTGGATTGATGTAGATTTGTAGTGTAGTTTGAGTGAAGAAAATTTCAATTTAAAATTGGTGTGATTATAGAGTTATTTTATTTTTGAAGTAATTTAATTTTAATGTCATTTTTCATAAGCAAGTGTGATAATCTCCTTTCAGCAAGTGTGATTTTTCTTTCTAGAAAAGCGTGATCTCTCCTTTGAAAAAGAGTGATATTTGTTTTAATAAAGTATGATTTTATTATTTTAAGCAAGTATAGTGATTTTTGTTTGCAACTAATTGCTTTCGAGCAAGTGTGGTCATTTTCATTTTATAAGTGAAATAATAAGGACTTCTAACACATACAGTGCACATAAACTTCATTAGTATACTAGCCCTGGTTAAAAATTTATGTAAGTAATTTAACATCAATTAAATAACCAAACATTTTGATGTTGTTTCCATGGAAGTGTATATAGGAGTCCTTTTTTTCTCATTAAAGAAAAAAAAATCACCAACAACCACCACTATATCATGTGGTGCATTACGAGACGCACATCGATTTCATGAATTCCTAGTTTTGTAGGTAGAAGAAGAGGTGACAAAGGAGGTAGAAGAAATGACTAAAGATGATGATAATGAGGAAGATCCTTTTGGATTTCCTAGTCAAGAAATTCATGTCAAAGGTCATATGAAGAACATCCCTCCATCCGTACTTCCTAACTTCAAAGGTATGAGACCAGAAGACCCGTAAACCTTTCTTTTTGAATTTGAAATAACTTGTAGATCTTATGGCTACTCATTAACCATTCAAAAATTAAATTTATTTCCAGAAACATTGAAGGACAGAGCTCTTAACTGGTTCATGACTTTCGGAACAAATTTTATAAGGACATGGGATGATATGGAAAGAGTGGTTTTGGGAAAATATAAAAATTATTGCATGGACCATGACCTTAGAAATCAAGTCTTTAAGATGAACCAAAAAGAGGATGAAAACCTAGAAGATTTAGTGGATATATTTACTTATAATGCCAAAAGATATAAATTGCATAATTTAGCATCAGACATTAAAAACTCTTATACTAAATGCTATAAGGGATGAATGGATTGATCTTCTTAACTTGATGGGAAAAGGAGATTTCTCTTAGTTGTCATTTCAAGATATTTTTCAACTGTGCAATAACATATCAAGATGAAAACCAAAGCATGGAAGATCCCCTCAAGATTCAGTTATGGAAAGAGTAGGTAAGTTGGCATTAGGATTGGTAAGTCAAACTGAACTTAACAATTTGCTAGACATTCTTGGTAATTTAAATGAACAAATTGAAATTCTAGGAATGCAAAACTAACAAAAAGTTGAGAATTCTACTTCATTTATATTTTTACGTAAACGTAGAAAGAAACACGATTTGCATGAATGGCTACCTAATAACCTTAAAATTTCTGAAATATGTGTAGGATCACATAATACTAAAGATTTCCCATCATTACCAGGATTAAAGGCAGTTTAATAGGGAGAAAATAAAACACTCAACAATCTTGTTATGTAGCTCCAATAAAACCATGGAAGCCTCACCAAACAAGTATGATGCAACATCTTGATTCTCAATTTCAGGGTTATGCACAAAAATATCAAATTAATTAACAAACACCCTTGCCTTGGAAACCCTCGACATCTCAATCCCAACCAAAAAACCAACCTTGGAAATATTGGTCATATGAATCCTAACCTCAAAATAAATCATGGAAACAAGGTTGGCAAGATCGTTATAGAGGAAATCCACCATCTCCTCAATATTTTCCACAATATCCTCAATACTAATATCAATGTCATCCATACCATTCACCTCCACAACAACATTAGTTTCACACTCATTTTACCTCAATTCATCCTTTCCCATTACAACCCACACCAGAAATCCAAAGTTCCACTTCCACTCCACTATGTGCACAACCATTTCATATCCCCAATAATAAAACACCTCAATCCACTTACAATGTTTATTTATTGCAAAATGATTCTCCAGTTTCTATTGAAGAATAGCAACTAGAAGAAGAATATTTAGATAGGGTCCAAGAATCGTGGATGCATGTTGATATAGAGAAGTTGTTGGAACTTGAGATTGAAACATTTCTTGCATGTATATCACCATATTATATGAATGGAGATAACATCTTTGAAGACTTGCATGGCATGATAGCAGGAAGCCAAAGAAGGAAATATTAAATTGAATATTGTTTCAAGAAAACCATCGGATACCAAAACTCCATTCTTCAGTATCTTCTGACATCATCTCAATCAAGGAAGTTGGTCTCTCATATACTGGTACATATCAAAGAGTATATTTCAAACCTGCATATTAGTTTATCTATCATCTTGTTACACATATGGTTCCAATGGAAGTATGCATATACTTGAATGAAATTTATTTTTCAAGTAGAGTACAAAATATAAAAAAAGAAAGAAAAATAAGTCCCACTGTCAAAAACCAACTTGTTAGCACAATTGGACATGAGATTTGCTTGGAAACCATGTAACTAGCGAGAAAATTTGACAATAAGTTTTGCAATTTTAAGATGGTTTCAATCCTTTATAATAGTTCTTCAAATAATTTATGGTTATATGATCACGTTGGACGATGTGGGATTCCTTAAGATTCACCTTCCAACAGATCTTGTCCCGTCGACCTCAACACCTTATCTGGGATTAAGATCAGATATTATTTGGAGTGCCTTGGAACTTGCATACATCCATGGAAAGCCTCCCTGTTGAGAACAATGGGAATACAACAATGTATCTTGGTTGTCAGATCTTGCAGGTGACTTGAATTCAACACATTCATTCATCCCTGTCAAGATGCACTTAGGTACCTTGACACTCATTTACATTATCAGTGAGTTGTCTTGCATTGGTTAATTATTTTCATCATTGATTGGTAATCCAATGATTTCTTGCCATGCTCTACTTTGACACATTCATTCGCATGGTAAGAATTTTACCATGAATTTTCATTTTGATGAAGACTATATGGTTTTATGGAATCAAAAACAACTTGCAGGAGTACATTTTATTGGTTTCTTGTAGCAACATGTTCATCTTTTTGTCATTCAAAAGAAGCACGATGGCACCATTACAAATTTTTTTCATTTCATTTTCAAGAAAAAAAATAAAATTGCACCTATTTCAGTCAATATGTATTATATTTTATGTTTCTACTTCAGCATGTAGTAAAAAATCCAAATCAAAAGTTTAAACTCGGAGAAAACAACTTTATGCAAAAATTGACATTTTTTGCAAAAGCTACAGAAAGTTGCAGTTTCTGCAACTATTGTTGTAACAACCTATTTTTTGTTGTAGGAGCTTGTTCCAGAGGTAGTTTTGGCACAAATATTGCAAGAGATTGGAGTAGAAATAAAAATTATGAGCTTCTGGGTTTTCTTAGAATGTGGTAAATTGAGTAAGCTATGAGAAAAATTCCAAAAAAAATCTATTTTCTAGGACTTTTCAATGGGTTTTAAAGGCAGATTTTCATTTTTCACCATTCTGCACAAATTAGGCTACATTTTAGTATTTTTACATACCAATGTCTTTTGTTCATCAAAATTGGATTCTCAAGAAATTTTATGATGATAGAGGTAAAAATACATTGTTTCCCTATCAAAGCACTCAATTTGTCCTTAAAATGAGTTTGTGGCATATCTTTTTGTTGCATCATTGGGTTGCGTGAAGGGTAAAACATGGCAAAAATTGATTTGGCCAAATCTTGATAAATGTGCATCTGCTGGTCCTGAAATTTTTAGGGTAAAGAATCATGGTATGGTAAATAAATAACCTAAATTTTAGGAAATTCTAGTGTGTATGTTTCAATAATTTGGCCACTTTAGCCTACATCCATTTCTCATTTTTTCTCTAGATCCGTGTGTTAGTGTCAGTCTATACAGTTTGTCACTAGTGATAAAATGGGAACTTATCAGGTCTTGTTAGGGTTTCATAGTCAATTTTTTGTCATTTCACTAGGTTTTCAAGTAAAAAGTTGGTCAGTGGGTATTAGGTCTAGGACTATTTCCACTCCTTCCAAAATTTTCACATGCTGGTCCATGTCATCAATAAAATGAGTGTAACATCATTCAAAGAATATCATCATCATTCTGACTCAACAACAGTGCTGAAAGTAAGCCTGAGGAAGGATGGTCAACCGTGGTCGTGGCTCCGTCTTGTTTTTCCCTTGTTCACGTGGTCTATTCTTTTTCGTTTTATTTATCAATTTCAAAGAAATCGACAAATAACTTACAAACAGTTCTCGAATGTTTATACTATAATTCCCTTCTTATACATATGTCTCCGAATTTTATAACCAATGGATAACCCTCATTCTTTACATGTATACCCAACGCGCTACTTAACAATTATTATGTAATAAACCTTCGGACCGTATATTAATATTCCATGCTTCGGAAACAAAACTTTATAATAGAGCTTCTGAACCGGCCCCACCTATGCATACATATGCACCATACCTCTTTTATCATCTCCGCACCTTGGTTATCGTCCGGGCATCTCCGTGAGCCGAACACCGTCCGATCGCCTTTGCCCAGATCAACGGCCCGTGTGCATTTCGCTTGGCATCCCGCGTCAGGTTTTAACGCGCGAAGGCACACTTTAAGCGGTGGTATTGGAACAGTAGCCCAGCCACGTGTCAACCGATCTATGGAATCGCCCGCGTTCAAGGAAATACTGCCTAACCGCAAAAGCGATGCGATGAAATCCGAAAACTGCTCGTGGTTTTGGTACAGTGCTTTACCAAGGTTAACGTGTCGGGTTGTGTTATCCTTCGCCCTCCTTAACTCAAGGGTTTCAGTGTGGGTTGGGAATTCTAATTATCAACAAACAAATGTGTTTCTTTTAAAACAAAGCGAGACTTCTACTATCATAAGAAAGAGTTAAATGACCACAATTTCACGCAGAGACCATGCCTGCAACGGGATTGAATTCACAGGGTTTCGATTATACATGCATAGAGTCCATTACTTCGCAATCAAACAACCTCTTGACAATTTATGATTCAACGTGATTCTAGGGTAAATGCGCATAGAAAATATTTAATTGGAAGTAATTGTAACACACAGAGTTTTGTGGAAATCTCTCCCCTCTCTCATGCATCCGAGGGAATACATTTATATACATATACATATGTCCTTTCGGTTCCTCTGCCAGGACCGTTTATGGAATTTCAACAATCTAATTAAAACAATTTAACTAACTGGAATCTAACAGCTAGACTAGCTGAGCTATTCAACTTCTAAGACTCTAACTGATCTAATAATACAATCAGCTAAGGTGAAGACACCTAGCTGTAGCAATTCGACTATTTTCCAACCCTCCTAGCCACAACATGTTGACAAAACTCCTACATTGCTGGCTAGTGCCTAATTCCCCTGCATCATACTCCCGAGGGAAATCTTCTTCATGGGCTCCTGTCCATGAGCTCTTCCACTGATCTGCCTATCTTATGTAACATTTCTTCAGTCATCCAAGTGGCATCTTCTTCTGTCTTATCCTTCCATTTGATTAAATATTGAAAGTATTCTCATCCTCTAGTCCTTCTGAATGGTCTTTTATCCAATATCCTCTCTGGTTGCAATGGTTGTGTTGGAGGTAGGTGCTCCTTCCACTCAATCTGTTCCTTGTCTGCTGTTCTTTCTTCTGCACCATCATCTTCATACTTGTACAAATCTGCAACATTAAAAATAGGATATATTCCAACATCAAGTGGCAATTCAATCTCATAAGCATTTGCAGAAAACTTCCTAAGTATCTTGCATGGCCCAATATTCTTGAACTTCAATTTGTTATACTGCTTCTTTGGGACTCTCTCCTTTCTCAAGTGTGCCAAAACCAAATCTCCTACTTCAAAATGAACTTCTCTTCTTCTCAAGTCTGCCCTACTTTTGTATCTGATGTTGCTGCCTTGAATTTGTTGTTTCATTTGTTCATGTATGGCTTGGATCTCCGATGTAAACTCTTCACCATTTGCACTCCTTAGCTCTGATCTTCCTATATCTCTTAACTCTGATATTCCTCTGGGGTGTATTCCATAAACAATATGAAATGGACTCTGCCCTGTGGTTCTGTTTGGTGAATCATTATATGCATATTCTGCTTGTGACAAAATATGATCCCACTGCTTGGGATGCTCTCCTACAAGACTCCTCAACAAATTTCCCAGACTCCTATTTACTACCTCAGTTTGTCCATCAATCTCGGGATGATAAGCTGAGCTGAAACTCAGTTTGGTACCAAGTTTCTTCCACAATGTCCTCCAAACGTTACCCACAAATCTAGTGTCTCTGTCTGAAAAACGACTCTTGGGCAACCCATGCAATCTAACAACTTCCTTGAAAAACAAGTTAGCAACATGGGTGGCATCACTAGTTTTATAGCATGGAATAAAATGTGCCATTTTGGAGAATCTGTCCACCACAACAAAGACTGCATCATTCCCTCTCTGAGTGTTGGGCAATCCTAGAACAAAATCCATACTCACCATGTCCCAAGGCCTGTCTGGAATAGGTAAGGGAGTGCACAATCCTGCATTCTGGCTCCTTCCTTTGGCATATTGACAAACCTTGCAATTCTTCACAAACTTGTCTACTTTTGTTCTCATCTTGGGCCAGAATTAAAAGTGACTCAGCTGCTCATAAGTCTTATCAGTACCAAAGTGTCCAGCAAGTCCACCACTATGCTTTTCTTTGATCAAATTTTCCCTCATGGAACATCTTGGTACACACAGTTGGCTCCCTCTGAATAACAAGTCCTCCTGCAGGAAATAATCCAGCCACTGGCTTCTATCTGTTAAAACAGGGTTATTACATGCCTCAATTGCATCTTTAAAATCTGGATCTTTTTTATACAAATCTTTGAGAAAATCAAATCCTACAACTTCAAAATTAGTTTCTTGAACAAGCAAGTGTCTCCTACTCAAAGCAGCAGCTACTTTATTGGCTTGGCCACTTATATGTTTCAAAACAAAATTAAAACTTCAGAGATACTCAACCCATTTAGCATGATTATGTTTCAACTTGGGCTGCTGTACAATATACTGCAAAGCATGATTGTTGTTATATAATACAAACTCCCTGGACATCAAGTAATGTCTCCATTTCTTCAGTGCCTAAACAATTGCATAGAACTCCTTCTCATAAGAGGAATACTTTCTTCTGGTGTCATTTAGCTTCTCACTGAAATATGCCACAGACCTATCATCCTAACTTAATACAGCTCCAATGGCCTCTCCATTGGCATCACATTTTACTTGAAATGGTTTAGTAAAATCAGGCAGAATCAAAACAGGCTTCTCCGTTATCTTTTCCTTCAAAACTTCAAAGTTCCTTTCTGCTTTGGCAGTCCACTTAAATGGTTGTTTGCTCTTCTTTATTGTCTCAATTATGGGTGCATTGATCTTACTGAAGTTTCTTATAAACTTTCTGTAAAAGCTAGCAAGTCCATGGAAACTTCTTACCTCAAAAACATTCCTAGGTGAAGGCCACTCTATAATTGCCTTGACTTTCTCCAAGTCCATCTTCAATCCTTCTGCAGAAACAACAAACCCCAAATACACAAACTCTTCCTTCATGAATGAGAATTTCTTTAGATTTATCAGCAGTTTCTCTTGGTGCAGCTTCTTCAAGACATGATTAAGATGCCTTAAATGTTCTTCTTTAGTTCTGCTGAAAACTAATATATCATCCAAATACATTATCACAAATTTACCAATGAATTCTCTCAGTACTTTATTCATAAGTCTCATAAAAGTACTAGGTGCATTTGACAACCCAAAAGGCATTACCATCCACTCATACAGTCCTTCATTTGTCTTAAAGGCAGTCTTCCATTCATCACCCTCTCTTATCCTAATATGATGGTATCCACTTTTCAAATCTATCTTTGAGAAATCTTTAGCACCACTCAAGCGGTCCATTAAATCCTCAATTCTAGGAAAATTAAATCCGTACCTGATTGTGATCTTATTAATTGCTCCAGAATCAGTACACATCCTCCAGCCTCCATCTTTCTTTGGGCTCAATACTGCTGGTACTGCACATGGACTCAAGCTTTCTCTTATCAGTCCTTTGTCCACTAATTCCTGCACTTGTCTCCTGATTTATTCATTTTCCTTGGGAGTCATTCTGTATGCTGCCTTATTTGGAAGATTTGAACCAGGGATAAAATCTATCTGATGGCTGATCTTTCTCCCAGGTGGCAGCTCATCAGGTAAATCATCCACAACAATGTCACAATAATCATCTAACATCTCTTGGATTTATATTGGAAAATCAGAAATCTTTGTAGAAGTAAGAACTACTTTGGGTTTGCAAACTAGAGCAAAACTTACCTCTTCGTCCTCCATTTTCTGCAGATATTCCTTCCCGCTCAGCAACAAGGTCTTTGGATCAATCATCCTGCTGGATGGCTCTCCTTCTTCCATGGGAATCAATGTATGGTGTACCCCATCTTTGAAGAACTTGTAAGTGTTCTTCTTGCCATCATGCACTACTGCTCTATCAAACTGCCAAGGTCTACCCTACAATATATGACACACATCCATGGGCATTACATCACACAAGACCTTATCTTTATAATTTCCCATTTGCAGTTCTATCTCACACTGTTCTTTTACAACCAGCTGGTGCTGCTTATGCAGCCAGGACACCCTGTAGGGAGTTGGATGCTCCCTTATCTTCAGCTTCAACTTTTCTATTACCTCAGTGGAAACCAGATTGTCTGTGCTACCACTATCAATGACTAGCTGGAAACATTTCCCTTGGACTTTGCATATGCTCCTAAACAAAGTCTTCCTCTGTGCAGGCTCAGTGACCTCTTTAGCTTGCTTCAACAAGACCTTATTTACCACTAAAGATTCTCCCCTTTCTAGAAGAATGTCTTCTTCAATTTCTGCCTCCTTTTCAGCCTGGGCAAAAACAACATTCGTTGGACCAGTACCCACATTCTCTGGACATTCATAGTGCTTGTGCCCCACTTTCTGACATCTATAACACCTCAATTCTCTACCTATGCCTCTGTCTCTGCCTCCTCTCCCTTTTCCTCTATAAGAACCCCTTCTTCCTCTTGCATCCTCCTCTGTAGATGCATTCTAAGGTGAGATATGGTTAGCTCCATCCTTGAGTGTAGCAGGCTTTCCTCTACCACCCTGACTTCCCTTCCCACGGAAATTACCTCTCTTCTTGGCAGACTGTTTCCTCAAGAGTTTCTCCTCTGCTTTCAAGGCCATCTGGTATGCCTCTTCCACTGTCTTGGGAGACAGAAGACCAATCTCATCTTGGATCTCTAGTCTGAGACCATTTACATATCTGGCAGTCTTCTCAGGTGTGTCTTGGAATTTCCAAGTCTTATGCTCACTCTGTAGAATTCCTCTGTGTATTATTTTACTGTCAGCAACCTCTGTTTCAGGTTCTGCATTTGTTTATACAATGTCAGTTGATAATCACTAGGTAAGAATTTACCTTTTAGTTTGGCCATCATTCTGGTCCAGCTCTTGATAGGTTGCTTGCCAACTCTCCTCCTCTCTGCCTGCACTCCATCCCACCAAAGTGCAGCATGTCCCTTTAGCTTTGTCACTGCAAACTTGACCTTCTTATCTTCACTTATTTCTTCATAATCGAAGCACTTGTTTAATTCATTTTTCCAGTCCACCAGCTCCTCTGGATTCAGTCCCCCTACATAGTTTGACACTTCAATCCTGGGTTTAACTGCAGACCCTAGAACAGTTCTAAGGAGCCTCATGTCAGGAGGAATTTCAACATTTTCTTTTGCTTCTTCTATCTCAGGTTCGCTGATGTCTTCAGGATCTCTGAGCTGTCTTCGTTCCATGGCATCTATTCTGGCCTCGACCCTCTGCAACATCCCCAACACCTCAGCGTTGGCAACAGGTCTTCTTCTGCCAGCACCTATACCAACTCAGATTGCCATGTCAGCAAAACAACGTCATACTAGCTCTGATACCACAAATGACGCAACAACAGTGCTGAAAGTAAGCCTGAGGAGGGATGGTCAACCGTCGTCGTGGCTCCGTCTTGTTTTTCCCTTGTTCACGTGGTCTATTCTCTTTCGTTTTATTTATAAATTTCAAATAAATCGACAAATAACTTACAAACAGTTCTCGAATGTTTATACTATAATTCCCTTCTTATACATATGTCTCTGAATTTTATAACCAATGGATAACCCTCATTCTTTACATGTATACCCAACGCGCTATTTAACAATTAATATGTAATAAACCTTCGGACCTTATATTAATATTCAATGCTTTGGAAACAAAACTTTATAATAGAGCTTCTGAACCGGCCCCACCTATGCATACGTATGCACCGTACCTCTTTTATCGTCTGTGCACCTTGGTTATCATCTAAGCATCTCCGTCAGCCGAACACTGTCCGATCGCCTTTGCCCAGATCAACGGTCGGTGTGCATTTCGCTCGGCATCCCGCGTCAGGTTTTAACACACGAAGGCACACTTTAAGCGGTGGTATTGGAACAGTAGCCCAGCCATGTGTCAACCGATCTATGGAGTCGCCCGCGTTCAGGGAAATAGCTCCTAACCGCAAAAGCGGTGCGATGAAATCCGGAAACCTCTCGTGGTTTTGCTACAGTGCTTTACCAAGGTTAATGTGTCAGGTTGTGTTATCCTTCGTCCTCCTTAACTCAGGGGTTTCGGCGCGGGTTGGGAATTCTAGTTATCAACGAACAAATGTGTTTCTTTTAAAATAGAGCGAGAATTCTACTATCATAAGAAAGAGTTAAATGACCACGATTTCACGTAGAGACCATGCCTGCGGTGGGATTGAATTCATAGGGTTTTGATTATACATGCATAGAGTCCATTACTTCGCAATCAAACAACCTCTTGACAATTTAGGATTCAACACGATTCTAGGGTAAACGCGCACAGAAACTACTTAATTGGACATAATTGTAACACACAGAGTTTTGTGGAAATCTCTCCCCTCTCTCATGCATCCGAGGGAATACATTTATATACATATACATATGTCCTTTCGGTTCCTCTGCAAGGACCGTTTATGGAATTTCAACAGTCTAATTAAAACAATTTAACTAACTGGAATCTGACATCTAGACTAATTGAGCTATTCAACTTCTAAGACTCTAACTGATCTAATAATACAATCAGGTAAGGTGAAGACACCTAGCTATAGCAATTCGACTGTTTTCCAACCCTCCTAGGCACAACATGTGGACAAAACTCCTACATTGATGGCTAGTGCCTAATGCCCCTGCATCACATTCCAATCATCACCATCCTGATTTATTTAGTTCAATGTCTCCATTAGGTGATTAGGGTTTCAAGGTCACCAATTTTGTCATTTCATGCATAAAATACGGCAATTGGAGGAGTGGTAATAGGCATGTTTGTTCAATAAAGTTTGATTTAAAAATGTAATTTATTGTTTCTATTATGTAATAAGTTCATAAGTTCTAAATTTCCAATCAAAGGTCCGAAGCTACAATGTTCAAAAATGAAATTTATGCTTGGAAATAACATGCAGGGCCCATCCGCACTCAAAATAAGTCAGTTTAGTTTATAAAAAGGCCAAAAGACAACAGGGAAACTCATTTTCACTCTTCGTTTCTCCTACCATTGAGCTCCCCTCTCCCATTGGCAAGAAAAATCGATTTTTCGCCTCTCATTGGCAAAAACTTGAGCTCATTTCACATAGTGACACTACGTTCCGCATCTGAGAAGGGTGTTGTGCACAGGAAGCTTACATTGCGCATTTAGCAGAGCTTTGCAGAAGTGGTATTTAGCTACCAAATTAGTTTTTAAAAGCTTCTCTTTTGTCATTACAACCCCCAACTTCTACCAGAAGTAATTCAAAGCATTTTATATCCTCCTTTGCTTTGTTTACCAAGAGAATTTAATTAAAAGCTTCTTCTCCTACGAGTTTGTGAGACTTCATGGTATTTGTTTCCAAATGATAAATTAATACACACGAACCTATTTTTCATGCGCATACACCCCTATTTACATTTGATACACCACTTCCATACACTACAAAACCTCATCCCTTCATTTCTATCATTTTTCCTATAAACCCTAGTCTACACTATGTCCTTCTAGGGTAGGACTGTGTTTTTCTCTAGCACCCCCTCCCCTCACTCATTTCCAAAATTTTCATTTTCCCCTACTCACTAAAATCATTCCTTACCCTCATAATTTTTCTCAAATATTTAGGAAACTCCCAAACCCATCTTATCCCCTCATTCACTCATAGCTGCAAATTTCACTATCTTGCTTGCTTTCTACCTAGGGTTAGAAAGTATGGAAGCCGAATCATTGCCATCAGAGAAAAGGAAGTATAAAAAATGGGGGAAAATGTTGATTTTTGAGCCCTCCAATTGCAATGAAATCACTTCCTCTCAATTGATCAAGAAGTGCTTTGAAGATGTGAATTTTTTAGGGTTTTTCTATAGGGTGCACGAAGTGGGCTATCATGAGTAGCTCACTCGTATCTTTGCCGTCAATTTGAAAGGATAAAATGCTATTATTTTAGGGATTGATTTCATATTTTTAGTAGATTCCATATCCCATGCTACAAGAATACCAAATCATGGTGAAAATTGGTTCAAAGGCATGAAACTAGACGTTGTAGAATACAAGCCCTACTTGAAATCACAGTCCAAAGGAAACCCAAATTAGTCAAGAGGAGAAGGATAAGTTGGAATTACCTGTTTATGCATCCATGATAGCATAAAATACCTAATTTGGCATCTCTTGATCAATTAATAGCAAATTTGGAGAATTTTTTGCATTTTAGTGAAATTTGGTGCATTTTTGGGAAATTCACCAATTTTTACTAGGTCCAAAAGTGCATCGAGCTCACGCTGCGCCTCTTCCATAGGCTTCCAAATCGTAAAGAGTTTACATTTTTGGAAATACGGTGGCCTCCTCTGAAAACCCATTTACTCATTTTTCTGGTCCAGGGCACAAATTTTGACAAAAATCCAAAAAGGGGTCAAAAATCACCATTCTGCCTCTCTTTTTCACTTTCGCTGTGCACCTGGAGACACCTTGGGAGAATGGAAATATCTTGGCCTAGAGAGGGTCATGTTGCATGCTAAAATGCTCTAAAGACATCTCCACTCTTCTAGATTTCTAGAACAGGTCTCATATTTTAATTTTGACTTCAAAAAGGCACCCAAAAATTGCCTCCAAGAGATTGATGTCCATCTGCAAATTACTAATAATTTTCATGAAATTTCACTGTGTAAATTTTGGAAATTCTCAATTTTACTTTGGTAAAATTCAAGAGGTAGAAGTAAATGAATGTAAGGGGTAAAATTAAATGTAAATGGGTAAAAATATGTTTTCTTAGGTGTCTTATCCTCAATTTAATGCTTTGAGGAAATGTCTCATAACGGTTAGAAAAGGAGGAAATGGTTGAGTAAGTTCCTTTGTATGTAGCAGACATTGGATATGTGCATGTATTTGGATTTTATTGCTACAAGTTTGACCTCTAAGGGAGGATTTCAACATCAGTGACTATATGAGGAACTTTGTAATCATTTTCAAAGGTTGGATGCTGTGGAACTGAGCCTTGTGGATACTAGTGTACTTGTGGTTTGGCAGGAAGTAATAGACAAAATTTGTAGCTATTGTAGTGGGATTCCTATGGGTGTACTTTAGAATTGTTTTTCATTTTGTGATCATATGTTTGAATGTATTATACCGTGCATTTCCATTTCCATGCTTCATGTGTTTGTTTTATAAGATAATAAACATAATTCATTGATATAATGCTCTGTTTTGGAGAAGATTTCACATTTTTGTTCATATTTATTCTGATATAAACGAATTCATGAGATTCATGCTAATTTTGAAACCTTATAAATCTAACCTATACAGAAAATTATCTTGAAAGTGCTAAATTTTTTTCCTACCTTGCCCCATTACATCTCTGCAAATCTAATTTTCAAATCCTAGACCTAAGCCACCATCCAACACAAAACCATCAAATCAAAAAAACCCTAATCTAAAAATACCTATCGTAACATATCTAATGTCATAGTTAATCCTTGGTTATGATCTCATTGAGATAGCCCTCTCAGCATAGTAGGGCTAGCTACTAGGTCAAAATGGGCTATGGTTACCTTTGTGGGTCTCCTTTTCAGCCTTCGGAGAACTGGTGGAGTGCTAACATTCTGGCATCATTGTCGGGGAACAATGTGATAGATCTTCCTTGGGAAATAACGAAAAGGATCAAATCAAATTGCTGATGGTGAACAATGATCAAGCACAAGAAGGCTATGCATTATTCACCTGGTGATTCCAGCATTGAAGAATCCAAAGGTTCAAATTTTCATGGTGACTATACATTTCTAGAACCCATAGTTTGGAAAAATTCTTGGTGACTTCATTGTTGTCAATATGGATTCAACTACTCCAAGGTATGCTCCTATTAATCGAGCTCATATTCCTGGTTTTACGAATTGTATTCCTTGTATAGATTTGAAAATAGGACTTCCATATTTAAAAGGTTAGGACAGTGAAGTTGCTAGTTTGCATTTGGTAAAATTTCATTTTCATATTCATAGACTAAAGATTGAGTTTCCTGCATATTGTCTGATGAAAATGTTCATGGCTACCTTGGAGGAACAAGGAAGGAAATGTTATGAGAGTCTACCATCTGCTAGTTTGTATTCTATGAAGAATTTTCATTTAGTTTTCTTTGAATGTTATCAAAGCTATAATTTTTCCTTATCAATGATTGAGAGTTGTTGTGAGATCTCTCAAATTTTTATTAAATTTCTTGAAAACTTGTATGGGGATGAAGAATGTATGAAATAAGAGATGTTAGAATCCCTTTATGAATTTTCTTCCCAGCAAGAATCAATAGCTTCCACTTTGGATGAAATAGAGTGGGAGAAAAAAAGAGAAATGCCTATTCCTAATCTTAAAAATAAAAATAATCAAGCCAATGTTAACTGCTATAATACTAAGGTTTATCCTATGTCTGAAGATGAAATAGGTCAGCTCCTAAAAATTCATGTTACAGCCCAAGATAATGCAGGTTTGCAGTGTTCACATAGTCAAGAGTGTGTTCGTGAAACTCTTCCATTATTGAAAATTAAAATATTAGTTTAAATGATGAAAATCATGAGACTGATGAAATTGTACATGAAGTTCTTATGAGTAATCCATTTTGTGATGATGGTTTCCTACAAGGAGATCAGCTAACAGGGACTATTTTTTTCATGAAAAAGATAAGGCTATCATGTTTAATAATATTGAAGAAGGTTTTATGTTCAAAGATGACTTAGACTATGAATGGAAGGAGAATGAGTCTGAGATAGATAGTATTCCAGAGATAGAATAAAATTTTCCCAAATTTAAGGATTTTACAGCCAACACTCAGGTAGAAGAAGGTCATACTTCCTTATGCCTTCCTATTGATCAACAACCAAGTGTACTTACAAATCAAAATGAAGGGTGTGATTTTGCTTTTGCAAGATCTTAAGACAAGGTAACATTTTATATTTTTGAAGATCCTTTTACTGACTTGCTACAACTAGAAGGGAAGATGTATTTTATTGTTTTCATGGACCAAAAGAAGATTTTCAGTAGAAAGTTGGAGTTGTCTAGTTTTTGTTTTTTTTACTACTCGAGGAAACTACGAGCATGATTCAAATATGTATCCATCTACTGGATTATTTACACTGGAAGGATAACTGCACATGATTGTACATATGTCCTCAACTGGAAAGTGGTTGTCATCAGGATTTGAAGCCCTCAATTCTCAGTGATATACTGTTATCAATAATTTTTGTAATTTTTTGTTTTAGTTAGAGATAATTCAATTTTGAATGATTTTTCAGTATTAATTCTCGTCTTTTGATTTTTTAGTCCATTCCCACTGGTAAGGCTACTTTGTCTACGATGTTCTTGATGCCTTAGATGAACTTCCATCCCTAGATCGAGAGAATGTTAGTGTCAGTCTATACAAAATATCACCAGTGATCAAATGGGATCTTATCATTTCTTGTTAAGGTCTCATAATCAAATTTGTGTCATTTCATTAGGGTTTCAAGTAAAAAATTGGTCACTGGGTATTAGGTTTACGAGTATTTCCACTCCTTCCAAAATTTTTCACAAGCTGGTCCTTGTCATCACTCAGCTGAGTGTATCATCCTTCTAGTCATCACCATCATGATTTCATTCATTTCAATGTCTCCATTAGGTGATTTGGGTTTCAAGGCCACCAAATATGTGATTTCATGCATAAAATACGAAAATTGGAGGAGTGGTAATAGGCAAGTTTGTTCAATAAAGTTTGATTTAAAAATGTAATTTATTTTTTCTATTATGTAATAAGTTCTTAAGTTCTAAAGTTTCAATCAAAGGTCCAAATCTACAATGTTCAAAATTGCAAGTTATTCTTGGAAATGACATGCAGGGAGCATCCTCATTCAAAAGAAGTCACTTCAGTTTATAAAAAGGCCAAAAAGACAAAAGGGAAACTCATTTTCACTCTTATATTATCTTGCCATCGAGCTCCCCTCTCCCATTGGCAAGAAAAATAGGGTTTTTACCTCTCACCAGTAAACACTTGAGCTCGCTACACATTTGAGAAGGCCGTTGTGCATAGAGACATTGCGCTGCACACATGCAGCTTACGTTGCGCATCTAGCATAGATTTGTAGAAGTTTTATTTAGCTACCAAATAAGTTTTTCAAAGATTTTCTTCAGTCATTAAAAACTCCATCCTATACCAAAAGTAAGTCAAAGCATCTGATATCCTCCTTTGCACTGTTTACCAAGAGAATTTAATTAAAAACTTATTCTCTTAGTGTTTTCTTAGAATTCGTGGTTTTGGTTTCCAAATTCTAAATTTCTACGCAAAACCCTAGTTTTCTTGCCCCTACATCTATATTTACATTTGATATACCACTTCCATACACTACACAACCTCATTCCTTCATTTCTATCATTTTCCCTATAAACCCTAGTGTACCCTATGTCCTTCTAGGGTAGGATTGTGTTTTTCTCTTTACCAACCCCTCCCCTCACTAATTTCTAAAATTTCGATTTCCCCTACTCACTAACATCATTCCTTACCCTCCTAACTTTTCTTAAAAACTTAGGAAAATCCCAAACCCATATTATCCCCTCATTCACTCATAGCTGCAAATTTCATTAATTTTCTTGCTTTCTAGCGAGGGTTTGAAAGTATGAAAGTTGACTCATCACCATAAGAGAAAAGGAAGTATAAAAAAGGGGGAAAAATATCGAGGTTTTAGCCCTCCAATTGCAATGAAATCACTTCCTCTCCATTTATCAAGAAGTGCTTTGAAGTTGTGAATTGTTGATGGTTTTTCCAAAGGGTGGAGGAAGTGGGCTATCATGAGCAGCTCACTGGTATTTTTTCCATCACTTTGAAAGTAGAAAAGGCTAATATTTTAGGGATTGATTTCATATTTTGATTAGATTCCATATGTCATGCTACATGAATACTAAATCATGGTGATAATTGGTTCAAAGACATGAAACTAGACCTTGAAGAATAAATCCGTACCTGAAATCATAGTACCAAGGAAACCCTAATTAGTCAAGAGAAGAATGGTAAGTTGGACTTACATGTTGATGCATCCATGATAACATAACACACCTTATCTGGCAGCTATGGACAAATTTTGAGGACATTTGGAGAAATTTTTTCATTTTAGTGAAATTTGGTGCATTTTTTGGAAATTCAAAATTTTTGGCTAGGTCTAGAAGTGCAACGAGCTCACGCTCCACTTCTTACCTAGGAATCCAAAAGGAAAAAAATCATTTTTGAAAAGATGGTGGCCTCCTCTCAAAACCCATTTTCTTGTAGTTCTAGTCTAGGGTGTTATAGGTCAATTTGGGCACCATTCCCAATGACCTCATTAATTGGATATCATCTCCAGGACCAATGATCAAGGTTCTATCATTCCCTATCATTTCAGTTGCTATATTCCCTAAGATAGGAACAAGACAAATCAAGTAATACTTTCATCAAGCAAAGGTTTCCAAGCTTTGAAACTTATTATATAGCATATGAGAGCTCACCAACACAGTCTCTAAGGGGCCTAAGTGTGTTGCATATGTAGGTAGCCCCATGCAAGGCTGCTCTGCAAAGCACTTCCCGACACTGATAGGTGCGCTGGTCACATTGCGAGCGAAATTCTTGTTGTTCCAGAATCTCCACTTGGCCAGTGCCTTCTAGAAGAGTTCATATGTGTCAAGCTTTGAATCCAAGTGTCCATTTAACATCTACAAGATTGGGAACATGTCTTGCCTATTATTGGAAATTGATTGATTGCAAAACAAACCTTTAGTTCATCTATAAATTGAGCACAAATATGAGTGTTTGAGAAGGAAAAATTTGACTAGAGAGATGCTAGAGGATTTTCAATTGAGAGATAGATTTGTGTAGATGCTGTTAGAGAGATTTATACTGTGATGAGGCTTAAGGATGTTGTTGGAAGGCTCACTTCAAATCAGTCACTTGGTTGTAAACTCTCCTTCTATCATCAATAAATAATACAACTTATTTTTCCCTATATGCATCTGTATTGGCTTTTATTTTGCATATTGCAAGATCCTAGTTGATGTATATGGTTTATGCTTTACTGATTTAGAAAAATAACTTGAATAGAAATGTATATTATTGCATCTTCTGTTGTTTCAATGTTCTTTCTTGTAAGAAGCATTTCACACAAATCACTTGAATTTGAAGCTGCAATGGAAGCGATAGAAGGAGCCTTTTAGAAGTGCTTGGATCACAAGTAATATTGTAACCCTCTTTGTGTGTCTGTTCTTAGTTATGAGAAATAGTCATATAGTATTTCATCTGTTTTTTCTAGAATAGCACCTGTCTAGGGAAGCGTGATTTATCCATAATTCACAATTCTGGCCCAACAAATTGGCGACTCCATTGGGGAGCGTTTCTCTTAGTTCTAGTTGTTTAGGCCTCTGATTTTCTTTGTTTATCCACCCAGTAGTTGTTACTCATAAATATTAAACTTTTTCAAAGCCAAATTTGAAAATAAATTGAGTTGAACTGTAGTATTTTTCCTTATACACTATGCCCAATGCACCCTTAGACATGACACAATTATTTTCATAGCAATGTCTCCCTTTCTAGCCTACGTTGGAGAGCACTGTCTCCCCTTGGAGACTGCGTTGACTCCTGAAAACACCCAGATTCCCTTGAATTTTCCTTTGCAATTTGCTTCATTTTTTTTTCTGCTGTGTTTTGAAAAGTTTGATCCTCATATTGACTAGTGACTCTATATACTTCTTCCTCCTTTGACTGAAAATTTGTTCAATTTTTGTTTAAATTTTTTTTTATTTATCATTGACAAGTTGATTTCAAAGTATTTTTTATGGTCGCATTAAAAATCATTTTCTTTCGAAATAGGAAATAGTTCTAAAATCTTCATTTCCTTGATAGGAGAAATTGTTGTTGAAATCCTCATTTTTCCTTCAAAAAAGAAATTGTTGTTTCTATTCTTCATTTCTCGAAAGTAAAAGGCATTTGAATTGTTGATTTAGTGCACTTAGTTTCTTTTCTGCAGTCATAAAATTAAAGAAACTGAAAAGAAAAAATTGCATTTGCATGTAGAATTTTGTGTGTTTTGCAAAAGGAACATTAGGAAATCTACATTTAGTTTGTGCTCATTGATTTTTTTTTTTCTCATTGATTTGTTTGCTCACAAATTATTTGCTCTCTTCCCTTAGTAGCTAGGTTTTTCATTGAATAAATTTAAAGTGAGAGATTGTTTATCATTCTTACCTTGCATTTTAGGAATTTCATACACATCATCGTGGTGAACCTTTGAAAGGAAAATTGTTAATCAAGATCAATATAAAATTAACCTCAATTTACCTAACAAAGCATTGGAACCATAAAAATAACATTTAGAAGGTCTAGGCTAGAGACGTGTTCTGGCGTCGTAAAACATAGCAGCTGTCGTTAACTTTTCTACAATACATTTCAAGTGTGACACCTCACTCCACGTACATAAGTATATCGTATCCCGTCCACGTACTCTCGGGTATATCAGGCAGTGTTACAGTACGATAAGTATAAAGGGGTGCTCTCACTTTGCGGTTTTGCATCAGACAACGCTAACACAAAATTGGGCCTCCACGTAACTTCAGGTATATTTGGGAGGACAACTTCTAGGTGCTATCCATCCATAGTGAACCAAGTCGGCCGTCTTGAAATTGTGATACACCGAACACAACATTCGGGGAGATTGCCTGCCCATACTTCTTGCTTCACCAGGAGGTATTCTGCAGTTCATAGTTTCTTGGTAAACCCTTTTGTCTAGCATTACCCTCTTTTTGTTTATTTGTTTTTTGGTTAAAATAAATCAGTAATCATGGAAGAACAAAATCCTATTCCCCATTGTTCTTGTATATTATCTTTAAAACCACCTTTACCACCAAAAGTTACTTCTGGTAGGTGAAGATGATCACAATCTATCAGATCATGTACAATCCATACGTCTGGTGAAACATCGTCTTGTAATAAACCAAATTTATCTTAAATTGTTTCTACACATCCCGATTCATCTACTTTTGTCGAAACGGAGTCTTCACAGCTACCTATGGTCACGATCCATCCAATCAGTGAGACCAAACCTCCTGGGCCCGTCGTTGTTCAATCAAAAATTTATCCAGATCCTGTCTCTTCTTTGCCAGAACATCTAAATCTAGAATTCGAACAACCAGAAGTTCTTCCTACCTTGGTCATTCCATAAATTTATGTGGCCATTGAAACTACTATATCACACAGTCAACCACCTGAAATATATTTTGGGCCTGATGGTGAAATTCTTCCACCTGGTTTAATTACGAGTGAAGAAATCCCACAAGACGATACACCTTTAACTCCAACCCATTTTTTTTTTTGGGGGGGGGGGGACCTTTACCTGTACGAGTCTTTTCCTCAATCATTTCCATCTACTTGTGTTGATCTTGTTCCCATTCAATCTCCCATCGATTTTAAAGGGTATGCATTTGGTCAATCAACCATGTCTGACCCAACATCTTCAGCTAGGACAACTATTCCAATTACATCAGCTCCTACCCTCGCTGCTCCGTTGATGTTTATAACTTCACCAGAGTCATATTTGCATGGTGGACTTACAGTCCCAACAGGTTACAAATCATTATCTGGCACTTTCTCTGGTGAATCTTCAAGACCATGGTATTTACCAATGTCATCATCTGGTATTTTAACTGGTAGTTCTAACATTAGTACTGAATGGATTGATTCATTATATACATCATCAGGGAAATATCAAGTCAGTCCTCCTGGGTCAATTCCTTTAAGTACCATATCAATTGGACTCCCAAAATTTAGAGAAAATTATTTTCCATCTTATTATTCTCCTCATGCTGGGGGGCAACCTTTGGTCACCCAATATGACAGTAATCAGTCACTTTTTGGTCAAACTAATGCTGAATTGGATGTTTGTCAATGGCAGCCCACACTACCCATCCAACCACAAACAGTTGTATATTTGTATCAACCGGTTAAACCTATTACATCCACTTCGTTACCACTTGTTAATACATCTTTACCCCTGTTACATAATCAAAATATTGTACATCAACCTTATCAAGCAGGTCCTTCAACTCAATATCATCAAATGTTGGGTCCACAAACTCCAAATCCTTTGGTTAATTTACAACAACCTGTATCAGGTATCATTTATTCACAAGTTGGTTTACTAGTTTATGGGATGTCACAACCTCAACCTGGTTATACATATCAACCGAATCCAAGTTATTCTAATTTGGATTATAACATTGGTGGACAGATCCGTTGGCAACCTTAGGTGCAAATGCCACAAACCTCATTTCAACAAGTATCATATCCAAGTTTTGGTCAATAGAATCCTCAAGCATTTGTTATGAAAAACAACCCCTATTTGGGTTACCAGCAGCAGATCCCTTATGCTGGTGCTCAAAGGCCTGCTACTCAAGAAATTCCATCTTACCTTGGCTATGCTCAACCTGACCTTAATAGATAGTTGCTATTTGTTGCAACTTTAGAATTACTAGATTTAAATTGGTTAACCAATGATCCTATCAACTATGCTCCTTGGTGGCCATTGATACCTCATAAATTACCCTCCGATATTCCTAAATTCAATGGAAACCCTGGAGAAGATCCATCGACTCATGTTATGACTTATTGTTTATGGTGTTCATCAAATTTCCTAAATGATGATTTTGTTCAACTGTGTATTTTTCAGCATACGCTCACATGTCCGATTGCTAAATGGTATATTGAGTTACCTAGAGCTTATTTTAATAATTTCACTACCCTAGCTACTATATTTTTGACCCATTTCCAGTTACTGATCAGATACGAAACTGGAATAGAACTCTTGACCAACTTCAAACAGACTAATGCTACTCACATTTTTTATCATATTCATAAGTGGCGTCGTCGTCGAGGAATGGTTAAGACATTTGTTTTGGATTAGCTACTTGATAAATGGTTCATTAAGTCCCTGTTACCATCTATAACTGAGGATGTGGCTAAGGGTAGCGTCGTCACAAAAGAGCAAGTTATCGCTCCTGCCCAATATTTAGACTTGATTTACACTCAGTCCGGTACACTTTATGAAAAAATTCCTAATGCGCCGCTATCTAATTTCAATGTTCCTCCTCAATTAAAGGACTCTCATGCCAGAGACAGCTTGATAGGCATTGAAAACACACACCACGCTACTGCATCTGATCCTGCTACTACCAAAATTAATACCATGTCATTTGACAAAGGCAAGAGTGACAAGCAACCAGGAAGTAAGTAAAAGGGGAAATCAAAGAAAAATAAAACTTCTAGCCCACAGGATAGATCATCTAATCAACCTTCTAGACCACGGAAACCTCGTTATCCATGCATAATCTGTAATGAGGAACACTTTTTTAGGGATTTTCCTTACCGTGTTGAAGTGTCAAAAATCATCAAGACTTCCCATGCATCAGCTGTGTTGACAGACCCATTTCCAAATATGGATACTAATTTGGTTGCTACGAATCCAGCTCCTAGTTCCCAAGTGTTAATGTTATCCACCACAAAACCTTCACAAGATATTTTGGTGTCAACACGTAATAAATATTATGGTAGTGAGGCCACTGATGAACCTACTACCTCAAAAACGAATTTGTCTAGTGAATCAGTATCACCTACTGTTATTCCTGAATTGAAAATTAAGCCACCAAAGGGAGTAACTCATAAATCGACATATAATCATCGAGAAAGAGATACACAAAATTATAATATAGTTGAAGATTTGGCTCAATCCCCTTCAGCTATGTCTGCGCTTGAGGTATTACAAAATTGTCCCTCCCAAAAACAAGCTTTATTTTCAGCCATTGGTGGGATTGATCCAACTGATTCTAATATTTCCGTATTTAATCATACGGGCTATGTGCCACAATTACCAGCAAAATTGGAATCCTCCATACAAGTAAATTTTCTCAATCACCTTGTTCATCACGCTATTATTGATGAGGGAGCATCTACATGCATCATATCTCTAAACTGTTTGAAGTCACTTGGCTCGCCGCGATTATCACAATCATCAACGAAGTTGAAGGCTTTTGATGGAAGAACATATAAACCTTGTGGTATTATTAATAAAATGCATGTTGAAATAGGGGGAAAAATAGTGAATATTGATGTTGAGGTTGTTGACAGACCCCTTGACTATAATATTTTATTTCGAAGGCCATGGGTATATGTGATGGCTGCGATTGTTTCTACATATTTTAGAATGATTGCCTTTCCATATAAAGGTACGATCACAGTCATTAATCAACTATCCTTGTTTGAATATTATTTGTAGGTAACTAGAAGTGTTTCGTTTGTTTACTTACCTCAACTAGAAATTCAAAATATTGGTGTTGGGCTATGAAAGGATCCAATCTCATGGGAACCTTTTCATTACCACCGCCTACGACGTCAACAAAAATTACAAGTAGAGAGACTTACTACATGATCTCTTCCACTCAATCTGGCATAAGGAAGAGTATGGAGATTCTGATATTTCTACGTTGGATGAATTTTTACCACCCAACCCTATTTAGTTGGCATATCAATCAATCTATTTGGCTTGGGCGGAAAATACGAAATCAATGTCACTGAGTGTTCGTTTTGATCCTTCCTTAGATTTTGGTAGTCCATCTGATCCATTTTCCTCAATGTTTTTAACAGATGAAAATATTTTGGAAGCTATGATGTCAGAAGGAGAACCATGGGATGATTATCATCATCATTCCCATCTTCCTAATTATGAAGAAAAAAATCTCAGTGAACTATATCACCCATCAATCAAAAATTTATTTTCGAATTCTTTACCAATTAATGTAATCGATTCTGAGGGAAATTTATCAAATATTGAAAAAACCATTTTTATCAATATTTTGACCAAACCTGGCATTGTATAAAATATTCATGTCGGTGTATCTTGTTCTCCATCAGAACTTGAATCATATCGCTCTCTATTTCGTGAATTTCGTGATGTATTTTCTTGGTCTTATGAGGAAATCCCAGGCATAGATACTAGTATAGTTGAACACACTATTAATATGTATCCTAATGTCAAACCACAGCTTTTTCCTATTCATCCAAAGAAAGTTGTTGCCATCAAAGCAAAGTTTTAAAAACTTTTCCGTGCTGGTTTCATTTACCTTGTTCTGCTAACTGAGTGGGTTTCCAATATCGTTCCTGTTATGAAAAGACAAGTAATAATTAGAGTGTGGATCGATTATCAGGATGTCAATATGGCTAGTGCAAAAGAAAACTATCCTACTCCCTTTATCGATCAGATTATTGACAATTGTGCTAGATGCGAAATATTTTATTTCATGGATGGATTTTCCGGCTACAATCAAATCAATATCTACCTACATGATCAACATAAGATAACATTCATTTGTCCCTGGGGCACATTCGCTTACAGGAAACTTCCGTTTGGTTTAAATAATGGCGGGGAAAATTTTCAGAGAGCAATGGATTATGCTTTCAATGACATCAAGCACATTGTCTAACCATATCTAGATGATTTTCTAGCGCATTCACGAAATTGGACTGATCACCCGATGGATTTGAGAGCCATTTTCTTATGCTACTAACACTAAAAAATATGCCTCAATCCACATAAATGTGTGTTTTGTGTTGGTTCTGGTCGATTTCTTGGATTCGTAGTCTCAAAAGAAGGAATTTGAATAGACCCATTGAAGGTTCAGGCCATTCTTGATTTGGCTGCACCATCAAATTTACTCCAGATACAAAAACTTCAAGGAAAGGCTAACTTCCTGAGAAGGTTCATTCCAAACTACACCAAAATGGCTAAAGGGTTTACTCGACTATTGAAAAAGGGGGTTATGTTCCATTGGGACCAAGTTGCACAAGCTTATTTTGATGTTGTCAAGGATCATCTTGTCCGAGCATCATTAATGCATCCTCCTAATTATCAAAATGATTATTTCCTATATATCGTCGTGGCTGAAACGACCATTGCTATGGTTTTGGTCCAAGTAGAAGATGGAATTGAACATCCAATCTATTATTTGAGTTGTAATCTTAATGATACAAAATTTTTGTACTTGTACATAGAAAAGATTGCCTTGGCGGCTCTTCAAGCTGTCCAAATATTTCACCATTATATCCTACTCCAAAAAACAAATATCGTTTCGGATTGCAACCCCATGACTTACATCTTATCACGCCAATTGCTGGGGGGAAAATATTCAAAATGGATTGACATTTTGTAGGAATTTTATTTGGAATTCATCAAATCCAAGTCAAAGAAGTCTTTAGTTTTGGTTGAGCTTCTCTGTGACCTTCCCTCTGATAATACTGCAACTACATCGGAACAATCTACTCCAGATGGCTCTCTATTTCTGATCGGATCATCTAATTCTTGGTATGGGGATTTCATTATTTATCTCCAGACTCAAACTTTTTGACCTGATACCTCTTGCTCTAAACAATGAAGTATTCAATACCAAGCCAAATATTATCTGATTTTCGGTGATACACTTTATCTTCATGGTGTCGATCCCATTTTAAGGAGGTACCTCACTCATGAGGAGGGAAAAAAAGTGCTAAATGATTGTCATGTTGGGGCTTGTGGTGGACATTTATCTGGATATGCTACCACGCAGAAGATACTCCGCGTCGGTTACTTTTGGCCTACTATTTTTCGATATTGCATCCTTGCAATCGGAAGTTGTCATGCATGCCATATTTTTTATCATAAAATCCATAAATCGCCAGTGCCAATGCATTCCGTCGTCTTTGCGGACCATTTACGAAATGGGGTATTAAATTCATGACCTGTAACCCTCGTTCGTCTGGGGGGCATGGTTATATTATTGTCGTAGTTGAATATTTTACCAAATGGGCTAAAGCAATGCCTACTTTCAACAACACAGGATAGAAAACTGCATTTTTTTTCTTTAATCATGCTATTGCAAGGTTTGGGGTCCCGCAGGCTATAGTTACAGATCATGGGAAGTATTTTCATAACCATATGATGTCTGAATTGACTACCAAGTTAGGATTTTCGCATGATAATTCTACTCCTTATTATCCACAATCAAATGGACAAGTTTAGGCTATTAACAAAATTATTAAATGAATGCTTCAACGAATGATAGGGGTCCATAAAAGGAACTGGAATTTGATCCTGTACTCCGCCTTGTGGGCGTATCGAACCTCAGTGAGATATGCAACTGGATTTACTCCTTTTCGATTGGTGTATGGTATGGAAGCTATCTTACCAATCCAATGCGAAATATCATCGTTAAAACTCACGATAGAATTTTTACCTGACACCTCATAAGAAGAACCGTGTCTCCTTAACCTCATCCATCTTGATGAAACACGTCGTGAAGCCCAATTGGTCAACAAAGTGCATAAGAGACATATAAAGGTGCAATATGACAAAAATTTCCAGCCTCGCATCTACTCAGAGGGCGACTTGGTCCTTCTTTATGATCAAGAAGCTGATGTAATAGGTACGGGGAAATTCGAGCCATTATGGCATGGCCCCTATATTTTCAAAAGGGTTCTTGCCAAGGGTTCCTATGAGTTAGTTGATTATGATGGGATTCCATTGGCACAGGCTAGAAATGGGTTGTATCTTAAACGTTACTATGCTTAATCATGAGTGTAGTAATTTTTTGTATTATATTGCATATATGCTATTGATTTTCATTCACTATCTTAATTTCTTTTTAGAGTTTTCTTGATGTTAGGAATCCGCTTTAAATTTCATCGTACATGTCTGAATCTTCGGAACCATTTGTTGGATATGCTGATGGTGCTAGTCATAGTACGCAGAATCTATCCTCTGCATCATGGGCCATTTTCGCTCCGAATGATGAGTTAGTGAGTTTTCAAGGGATTTGTATTGGTAGATCAATGAACAATATCACTGAGTATAGTGCGTTGATTAAACTTCTCTCTGATGCCATTTCATTTGATATTAACCGCATAATCATAAGGTTAGACCCACAACTTGTGGTATTGTAACTTACTAGTGTTTATACTGTTAGAAATCCAACACTTCTTAGATTGTTCCTAGGATTTCAACTTTTGGAAAGACATTTTGAATTTGTTCAATATCAACACATTTCCAGAAATTTGAACACATTGACTGATTCATTAGCTAATCAAGTTTTAGACAGACATTTGAAACATATGTAAAGAAAACATTCACATAATTGAATAGGATTGCACAATAAACATAAGAAAAACTCTGAAATCATATAGATAGATAGTTATAGGTTTTTACAAAATTTGTGCCCAAGACACATTGGTCATCTGACCTCAAAATGTATGCAAAATGTCACTAGTAAACTAGTGGTGCTCATGGTAACATGCTATAGATCTAGCAATCCTACAGAGTAACTACATCCAATGGTTAGGAACCCTAATAGTGTGTCACTGCAGTCGCATGGGAAGCTCTTCAATCCAACAATCTAGAATCCCGAAGGTCAATCCCTCTACGTGCTGCTGAAGCTCAGCTAGAGTCTCACCCATATCAAGGTCCTGAAGGAATGCTCTCCCGACAACCCTCTCTGTTAGGTCCTTATATTACTAGTATAGTCCCTTATTGTTGTTATTGTAACCCCCTTATTGTTATTATTGTACCCTTGTAACCCCCATTTTGTTATTATTGTGCCTTAAATTATTATTTTTAGGTTGGCTAGGATTACATTGTGTCCCACTAGGATTACATTATGGCCCCATGCACTCCTATATATAGAAAGGAGGTTTTGTAAATTGTATCATCCAAGAATTGTTCATTTATGTAATGTATTAGAGGTTTCCCCCTCGAAGTGGCTTATTTCTAAGGCATTGATATCTCTTTTCTTCTATTTTTGGAGCTGGTTACACAACAATTGGTATCAGAGCTTTGGATTCTAGGGTTTCGCTGCTCCAAACAGGTTATCGTGGAATTTTCGCTATAACTTGTTTTTTATGAAGTTTCAGAAGCCGAAATTTTTAGGTTGCGAAGCTGAAATCCTGAGGAAGCTTTTCTAAAAATTTCAGAGCTTGGTTCGCAATATTTTCGGAGATATCATCTGTGGAAGTTAGGTCTTTTTTCAAGCTCCTAAACAGGTCATCGTGGAATTTACGCTATAACTTTTTTGCTACGAAGGTTCAGAATCTAAAACTCATATGGTGCGAATCTGAAATCTTGAGGAAATGCATCAAAAAATTTCAGAGCTTGGTTTTCAATATTTTTGGAGATATGATCTGTGGAAGGTAGTGCTTTTTCAGGCTCCTGAATTTCATCTCAAAGAGGTGATTGTGGGAAAAGTTCAATAAATCTCTCTCTGGGCATTGGATTGGAGTGTCGTAAAAAGTGGTTGCAATTACACGGACTGTAGTTTCTTGGCTATCAATTTTAGAGACGAAGGATGAAACAGTGACACGTGGCAAGTCGTACAAGTTCGCTCTACTGAACTAGTCCATAATTAGGCCATTGTGGGAGATTGGACACAACTTGGTCTTGGAAAATCCAAATCAGGTCATACCTATGGCATTCAGAAGATAGTTCAGAGGGATACGTTGATACTGAAATTCAAATATTGAAGTGCTTCAGTCATAGAGATAATCCAATTTCAATATCGAGCACCTCAAAAGCAAGTAAAAGGTGTGTATTTTTTTTTCCAAATTGCATAAGTCTTGTTTGAAGAATCAATTTGAATTGATTGCAAGGGCATATTGTAGAATAGATATTAGTATTGGGTTCTAAAATATGCCCCGTAAAAATAATTCAACACCCATTAAGCCTTCAAAAGTCTCTACCATGTCTCATGAAGATGAAGAATTGCAACATGATCTATCAAAATTACAAGAGCAAGTGCAACAAATTTCACTCTCGCACAGAGCAACAAAAAATGAAATGGAAGTTTTGAAGAAAGGCATGGAAGTGAAAATGGACTGTTTGAAGAAAGGCATGGAATCTAAGATGGATGGCGTGGAAGTGAAGATGGATGGTTTGAAGAAAGGCGTGGAAGCTAAGATGGATGGAGTGGAAGCTAAGATGGATGGCATGGAAGCTGGCATGGAAGCTAAGATGGATGATCTAAAATCAAACATCGAAGATTTGAAAAAGTTGATACAAGAAATGTTTCCTAATGGTGAAAATATAGTAGAAGAACCTCATGATGAGAAAAAAATAAATGTTAATTTTGATTTCATAAACTCTAATGTTGGCGGGAAGAACCACCATATTCCAAAAATGGATATGAGGAATTTTGATGGAAAGGATCCTGTAACATGGATACTACAGATGGAGCAATATTTTGATCTCCATAATGTGCAAAACACACAAAAGGTACGCATTGCAACTTTACATTTAGAACAAAATACATTTGTATGGTATCAATGGCTTTGCTCCGGTAAAAAAATTGTCACTTGGTCAATTTTTACGGAGGAAATGATAGCACATTATGAGGATACAAAGAGCAACACCTTCTTTAGCCAATTGATAAATCTCAAACAAAAGGGTTTAGTGGGGCAGCATATTGAGGACTTCCAAAAATTGAATATAAGGGTAACTAATATTCCAGAGGAACACAGGATTGATCTCTTCTTAGGTACTCTAAAGGATAACATCCAACATAAAGTTCGTGTTTTGGAACCTGATTCATTGGAGAAGGCATTCAGGTTGGCAAGAAAAGTTGAATGTAAAATTATGGCGACAAGGAAGCCTACCACTCAATTCTATAAAGAAGGAAGTGTTGCTACGCCTAGATTTCCACAACCACAAGGTTGACACCACAAAAATTGGAAGAAAAAAGAGCAAAAGGGCTCTGCTACAGTTGTGATAGAAAATACACTAAAGGTCATAAGTGTGCTGAGAAGAAATTATTTTACATATATTGTGAAGAGGAAGAAGAAAATGAACAAGAAGAGGATATACACCAGGAACCAGCCCTAGAAGAGGAAGAAATGAATCCGACCAAATCATGTAATGCAATGGCAGGAATTACCACTCCTAAAACTCTCAAGATATTAGGACAAATCAAGAAGAAAAAGGTAATAGTGTTGATTGATTCGGGTAGCACCCATAATTTTATTCATTGTAAGGTAGCCAAGGAATTAAATTGTTTCCTATACCCAGCACCAGAATGTCAAGTGATGGTTGCAAATGGAGGAACTATAAATTGCTCAGGAAAATGCCATAATAGCAAGCTAACCATGGGGGAATATGTATTGACTAGTCCAATGCTTTCCATTCCTATGGGAGGTGCTGATGGTGTACTAGGAGTACAATGGTTACAATCTTTGGGGACGGTAGCTTTTAATTTTCAAGAAATTTTCTTGATTTTTTTTTCAAAAGGAAAGGAAGTCGAATTACGGGGTATTGAAGGGAAGACGGGAAGGATAATAAGCTCTAATGTCATGACAAATCTTCTAAAGAAAAAACAACGAGGAGTAATTGCACAATTATGCTCACTAGAAGTTCCGACATCAAAATCGTCTATTTCTGCAGATCTCCAAAAAGTCTTGGACAATCATTCCAAGGTGTTTGAAACTCCCAAAGGACTCCCACCTATTCGTGATCATGATCATGCTATTCATTTGATTCCAGGAAGTGTTCCTCCAAACATCAGGCCTTATAGATATCCTTACCTCCAAAAGAGCGAAATTGAACGTATGATTGCAGAAATGTTAGAGGCGGGTATAATTCAACCTAGTCAAAGTTCTTTCTCTGCTCCCGTAGTATTGGTACACAAGAAGGATGGATCATGGCGAATGTGTCCGGATTATAGGGAGCTCAATAAGCTCACCATTAAAGATACATTTCCCATTCCTGTGATTGATGAATTATTGGATGAATTACATGGAGCAATTTATTTTACCAAGTTGGATCTTCGTTCAGGATATCATCAAATTAGAATGAAGACCGAAGATATTCCAAAAACAACATTTCGAACTCATGAGGGTCATTATGAATTTTTGGTCATGCCTTTTGGCCTTACCAATGCACCTTCTACATTTCAAGGGTCGATGAATTCCATTTTCAAACCCTTCCTTAGAAAATTTGTGCTAGTATTTTTTGATGATATACTAATCTACAGCAGGTCTTGGAAGGATCATGTTCAACATGTTGACAGGGTGCTCAAACTATTGGAGGAGAAACAATTATATGAAAAAACATCCAAATGTTTCTTTGGAGTACAAGAGGTGGAATATCTCGGTCATATTGTATCTCACGAGGGTGTTAAGGTAGACCCTAACAAAATTAAAGCCATTAAGGAATGGAAAGTCCCCACAACCATAAAGCAGTTGCGAGGATTTCTCGGGTTAACAGGGTACTATCACAAGTTTGTTAAGAATTATGGGAGAATAGTAGCACCTCTAACAACATTATTGAAGAAAGATGCATTTTCATGGACTCCTGAAGCAACTAAGGCCTTTGAACATCTTAAAGAGGCAATGTGCCTAGCACCGGTCTTAGCTACGCCAGACTTCACAAAAACCTTGATTGTGGAATGTGATGCCTCAGGAAATGGAATTGGTGCAGTTTTAATGCAGGAAGGAAGACCCATTGCTTTTGAAAGTCGTCCAATCAAAGGAAAGTATTTAAAGAAACCTATTTATGAGAAGGAAATGTTAGCAATACTGCATGCACTAAAGAAATGGTGAACTTACCTAATGGGAAGACACTTCAAGGTAAAAAATGATCATGATAGTCTTAAACACTTTTTGGAACAAAGACTATCTTCAGAAGAGCAACAAAAATGGGTCACAAAGATGTTGGGTTATGACTTTGAAATAATCTACAAAAAGGAAAGTTTAATGTTGTTGCAGATGCACTCTCAAGAAAGAATGAAGAGTTGGAAGCATTGCTTTGTGCCATTTCTATTATCCAACCAGATTGGATAACCGAAGCAAGAAATGAATGGAAGAAGGACAAAGATGTATGGACACTCATTCAAAAGTTGCAGCAAGATCCTAGTACATCTGATACATTTAGTTGGAAAAATGATTCCTTATGGTACAAAGATCGCTTATATCTTTGTAAGAATTCCCAACTAAAACAAAATATTCTTCTGGAATTGCACACTTCTCCTTTAGGAGGACACTCAAGATTTTTAAAAACTTACCACAGGGTGAAGAAATATTTTTTTTGGGATGGTCTTAAATATGATATTCAAAAGTTTGTGGAAGAATGTTTGGTTTTCCAGCAGAATAAAGTGGAGACAATTAAGACCTCAGGACTTCTACAACCTTTATCCATTTCAAGTCAACGTTGGGAGGAGATTTCAATGGATTTTATCACAGGTTTACCTAAGTCCGAAGGAAAGAATGTCATTATGGTGGTAGTTGATAGACTTACCAAGTATGCACACTTTTGTGAATTATCGCATCCATTTAAAGCAAGTACAGTTGCTACTACATTTATGGACAGAATTCAAAAGCTACATGGAAGCCCAAGGGTTATTGTGAGCGACAGATATCCCATTTTTACTGGAAATTTTTTGACAGAGTTATTTTCTTGTTTGGGTACTCAATTATCTCATAGCTCATCTTATCATCCTCAATCTGATGGTCAAATTGAGATAGTAAATAAATGTTTGGAAGGATATCTTCGTTGTTTTGTATCTGAAAAAAAAAACACAATGGGTCAAGTGGTTACCTCTCGCGGAATGGTGGTATAACACTTCCTTCTATACGGCAGCAAAAATGACCCCATTTATGGCACTTTATGGATATCATCCACCATTGATCACATCATCTTTAAGGGAAAATTCAAAGGTTCAAGCAGTGGAAGATCACATCGAGCATCAGCAAGAAGTTCTCCAACTCTTAAAGGATAACCTGAATTTGGCACAAAATCGAATGAAACAACAGGTAGATCAACATTGCAGTGAGAAAAGTTTTGATGTAAGAGATTGGGTATTTTTACGGCTACAACCATACAAACAAATGTCCCTCAAGCAAGCTAAGAAGGATAATAAATTATCGCCAATTACTATGGTCCTTATAAGGTGTTGCAAAAGATTGGTACTATGGCATACAAATTGGAGCTTCCTACTTCTTCGCGAGTACATCCAGTTTTCCATGTTTCATGCTTAAATAAGGCTATAGGTGAAAATATTCCAGTTCAAACAATATTGCCAAAACTTGATGGAAGGAACAATCATATTGGAACCTGAAGCGGTCACGGAAACAAGAACTCGACAACTACGGAATCGATCAATTTCAGAGTATCTCATCAAGTGGAAGAACTTACCCACTGAAGATTCTACATGGGAGGATGAGAATTTTATACGGAAGCACCCAGAGCTACTCAAGTGTTGAGGACAACACTTTTTTGAAGGAGAGGGGCATGTTAGGTCCCTATATTACTAGTATAGTCCCTTATTGTTGTTAGTGTAACTCCCTTATTGTTATTATTGTACCCTTGTAACCCCCATTTTGTTATTATTGTGCCCTTAAATTATTATTGTTAGGTCGGCTAGGATTACATTGTGGCCCACTAGGATTACATTATGGCCCCATGGACTCCTATATATAGAAAGGAGGTTTTGTAAATTGGATCATCCAAGATTTTTTCATTTATGTAATGTATTGGAGGTTGCCCCCTCGAAGTGGCTTATTTCTAAGGCGTTGATATCTCTTTTCTTCTATTTTTGGAGCTGGTTACACAACACTCTCTGCTGCTGCATCTGCCTCGTGCTTTGGTTCCTCTACTGGTTGAACATGACCAATATCTAACATTTAGTTTAGTCTTGGGAAAACATCAAAATACAAAAAAATTGTATAAACCTTAGGAAAATAAAAAAAAATGGTCAAAACATTCTTAGCTATTGCATCCCATTGAGCACCTTCTGGTAATACTAGATCTGGATCTCTTTGAAAGTCAAAGCTTGGATATGCATACTCATCGATGGCAAAAATCTATTGCCAGAGCCAGGCAAATAATGCAGTAGAGAACACAACGGTCGATTGGTTTGCATGCTGACCCATGAGTTCTACCCATCTCTACATCTGAGTATCTCTAGGACTAGTTATATCTAGTGTCACATGTTGTGGCTACATCAGTGGAATCTGTTCCAAAGCGAAGGAGATAAGGATTGAACCATAACTAAAAAAATTATTCCTTCCTCCACTTGCCTTGTTCAGTTGTTCCTTTATCTGAGAAAGAACAACTTTAGACCAGTTGAAGACTATTGGCTCTAAGCAATCTAGCACATACTAAATATATGATATATTTGTTACATGTAATGTAACGGTGTCAGCATGTTTAGCGGTCATGAAAAGGATGGTTCCCAAAGGAAAATCTCTAACATCTCGGATGTTTATTTTTACATGTTTGCTAGGTTCTACCCTTGGATAGTAGTATTGCAAAATATAATTCCTCACTGTCTCTCCTCCAATGGTACACCCTGAGAGTGAAATGGGCAAACCTCTCCTCGACAAACCTATGAGAAAATACACATCCTCAACTGTTATAGGAACTACTTGGTTCTTAATGAAATGCATCTATTGCCGGATCCCATGCTCGAACTAAAAACTCCAAGAGTTCTATGTGTTGCTTCATTCCCAACAATTTGAAGTACTGAAGCAATGCACAATCTCTTAGGGCTCTTACAGTACCCAGATCATTTAAGGAAATAATATCTTGTTCTTCATGTTCTCTTTCCATCGATGTAATCATCATTATAATCTGATGGAAACCTAAAATACAATCATAAGATCCATTAGATTCCATTCATTGCAAAAAATAAGGCAAATTTTGGACACAACATGAAAATCAGAAACTTGAACTACGCTCAACGCACTCCCTGGGTTTAGATAGTGCATTACACATGCAAGTACCCTTCACTGTACCTGCTATGCAATATAGGTTTTGACATTCAGGGGTGCATTTCCCTCATCTTGGGTAGAATTTACCCTAGGGGCCTTAAAACCCTAAAAATTTGCAGAAATTGGAGATGAAATGAATACCAAGTGAAAGAGGAGGTTCATGTTACTAACCTGGATCAAACAGTGACAAAATATGTCCACAGAAATGACCACAATCAACAACTGAAGTTCGGGGCAAAAATCAGGGTCAGAGCTCCAAAATGCGAATGTTAACTATGGGATGGTAAAAATTAATTGTGAAACTACTTTTAAATAGTCATTTAATTATTTGCAAGTTAAATTTATTGATATGACTATAGTTTTATTATTATTTTTTTAATCATGAAACAGGTATTTTTAATCCATTTGATGTTGTTCTGAATAGGGAATACAACTGACAAACAAATTAGTCCTGTAGATTTATTCAAAGAATGATTTGACCAAAAAGCATAATTTTTCTCCTTATTTTTCGAGCTCTTTTAAAAATGAAAAAGGATTTGAAGCGCACTTTTATCTCTTTTTCGAGCTTCGATAATAGCGAAAAAGGAACCCCTGGAGTCTTCTTTCAGCTCTTTTCAGACTCCGATAACGTAAAAATATTGATGAGCGCTTGTCTTTTCGAGCTCGTTAAAGTAAATGAATTGATATCTACTCAGTATAAGTTTAACCCTTTTCCGGACTGACATGGATTATTTACGAAAAAGGAATACCTTAGTTAAACATGACCAAAGAGACTCTCTAAAATATTATTTTACACTTTTTTGGGGGCTCTCAGTGACAAATTTACGAAAAAGTACTTATGGAGTTTTCTTTCATCCTTTTTTTCAAACTCTCTAAACATGAAAAAGGACTGGGCTATCACTGTCATTAAGCTCGTTAAAACATAAAATAGTGATGGGCTTGTTGATCATGGCAAGAATCTAGTTTCATTCATCGCTAGAATCATTAAATTATTAAATAGCAATACTTTATTCACCCAAAGGGTTGAATTATAGATCAAGAAAATGTTATCCTCCTCAAGCTTGTTAAAAAATAAAGAGGTACTAGTCGACAAATGACCAGGGAAAATTTGAGAAAAATGAGCAAGAATTCTTTATGGTAGCAAGTCGCTCTCGAACATGACACTTCTTTTACTCTATGTTCGTGACTGTTTGGGTTGGGTAATCATATTGACGCTTCATTCACACCTACAGTTAATCATACCTTCACTTTGGTTTTGGTTCAATGCTTCCAACTCATCACAGTGTCGCCGATATGTTCAAGGGAAGTCATCCGGTGAAAACTTCATCCTTCTGCTATACTCATAAACCATTATTCTCATGATCATCATCCCTGAAAATTTCTATATCAAGTCATACCCTTGTCTCCGAACTCTGTAACTGCCCTTTTGCAATAAGATGGCTTCCTATAGATGACAAATCAATATCCAAGAATTTCACTTAGAGAAATCAGATTCCAGTACCATGACGCTTGTTACAACATCGACAAAATCCTCGCTTTCGGACCTTTTACCAAAGGATTTTGTTTGGTATTCGACATCAAATAATCTATTCACACCTTACGAAATGTATTGCAGTACCTTGAGGGCCATTAACATTAATGGTGGTTCTCTTGAATTTGTTAACAGCTCACATAATTGGCTGGTAATCAAACAATGTCTTTCCATGTTCGACTAAAAATCATATATTCACATGGCTAGACTTGTACCTGAATGATTGAGTGAATGAGATAAGAAGACCCCAGATCTAGTTTCAGCCATCTGGGCTACAATTTCAGGATTGTTGTACACATCATCTGTACGGTGACCTTACATACAAATTGTCATCCAAACATGGGCCTATATCTTTAGGCATGTCTGCATTTGGGCAACATTCCAATGAAGATGACTTTTGAATTGTGTGCATGTTATTAGATTGTTTATGTGCTTAATATGGGAATGCCTACCCTCAGCAATTATGATCAAAGAGGACATATCATGATGTAATGTATTGTAAGATTGATGTAGGTGACCACTTTGCTTCATCTCTAGCCCATCACAGTGTAAACCATCTCAATCAAACGTTATTATTATTTTGACTTCATGCTCTAGGGGGAAATTTTTATAGGTGAATTTGGGCACCATTCCCAATGACCTGGTTAACTAGACATCATCTCCAGGACCAATGATCAAGGGTCTATCATTCCCTATCATTTTAGTTGTTGCATGCCCTAAGACAAGAATAAGACAAATCAAGTAAGACTTTCATCAAGAAAAGGTTTCCAAGGTTTGAAGCTTATTATATAGCATACGAGAGCTCACCAACGCAGGCTCTAAGGGGCCTAAGTGCTTTGCATATGCATGTAGCCCCATGCAAGGCTACTCCGTAAGGCACTTCTTGACACTCACAGGTGTGTTGGTCACATTGGGAGCGAAATTCTCATTGTTTCGGAATCTCCACTTGGCCAGTGCTTTCTAGAAGAGTTGACATGTGTCAAGCTTCAAATCCAAGTGTCCATTTGACATCTACAAGATTGGGAACATGTCTTGCCTATTATTGGAAATTCATTGATTGCAAAACAACCTTCAGTTCATCTATAAATTGAGCACATATCTGAGTGTTTGAGAAGGAATTAATTTGAGTAGAGAAATGCTAGAGGATTTTCAATTGAGAGTTAGATTTGTGTAGCTGCTGCTGGAGAGATTTATACTGTGATGGGGCTTGGGGACGTTGCTAGAAGGGTCACTTCAAATTAGTCACTTGGTTGTAACCTCTCCTATCATCAATACAGAATACAACTTATTTTTCCCTGTATGCAACTATATTGGCTTTGATTTTCCATATTGCAAGATCTTAGTTGATGTATATGGTTTATGCTTTATTGATTTAGGAAACTAACTTGAATAAACATCTATATTATTTCATCTTCTATTGTTTCAGTGTTCTTTCTTGTAGGAAGAATTCCACACAAACCACTTGAATTTGAAGCTGCAATGGAAGTGACAGAAGGAGCCATTTAGAAGCACTTGTGATGCAGGAGCATCAAGGCCAATTTTCATTTTCAAATATGTAATAAAAGGGGGGTGTGACATTTTAATTGTTTTATTAATTAATTTGTTATTTTTAAATAAAATAGGAGATAAATCATAAAAGTGAGGATTTTGTAAATATTATTTTATTATTAGAGGATATGAGAGAAAATAGAATTAGGTAGAGATTTTAGGGAGTAGGAATGCTATGTACGGGACTTTGTTGAGTCCACACCTAAAATGAATTTAAATTAGATTTAGTTGAGGATTAGGTGGAAAGATTTTTGGAGTGAATTAAATTCATTATTTATGTATAAATATGAGTGGTTTTTGTGAGGAAACGACACTGGAATTGTTGCAGAGAGAGTGAGAGTGTGAGAAGTGAGAGGGTTTCTAATTGGGAGCCTTCGGGCGATTGTGAAGGGCCATAGGTTTTGAATATCTGGCCAACAAGAGTTTGTAAGTCTGTATATTAATTCAGAATTTGATTTCCTGGAGTTTATGCCATTGTTGAGTTGTGTAGAATTGGACTTGGGTGTTTAAATGTCTGAAAGGGAATTCAACTCTTTTTGCATTCTGGAGTTATTAAGTTATTACTGAATTTGTATTTTAATCCCTGTGGAAGAATTCCATTCAAAACTGTTCAATTAAATCGATCAAATCGATTAGGTTTGATCTTTGCTTGATTATGGTGGTCAAAAGGGCATTATCACCCTCTTAACTTCTATTGGATTATATCCACTGGTTAACGCATTTGATCCATGATTTTATTAATGAATGATATGTGTGTTGATATGTGGAAGGACGCAGAATCTGGTCCTTGATACATTTTCTACGCTAATCTCTAAGTGTTGAATAATGCGTGGAAATGCTCAGGTTTGTGAACTCTTGATTTGTTAATTCTTCATATCACTGAGCATTTGATAAGATTGTGCAGACATTCGAAAGGCTTGATGATACAGTCATCGATAAATAGATGGATCGATGACATAACAAATGTTTAATTAATGTTTTGAAACCTTGTGGTTGAATAGAAAGCCAGATGTTAATCCGGGCAAACATAGATCAATTCGGAGTCAGCACAAAACCATGAACAATGTAAGAAATGCAGAATCAATGACAGCACAGAGAAATCGTTAAAGGAATATTTAATAAACCCTTGAGTCAAAGGCAGAATTGGGAAATGGAGTTCTAAATAAAGAACAAAAAAAAGCGCGTCCATCCATCTCAGATCCGATTTGGGATCGATTGTAATATACAACATTGAAAACGGCGTTGTAAAATCCAATTTGGTGCAAACTGGCAACGCAGTGAACGATAGACATCGTTTTCAAAATCGGTGGAAGACAACCCAGCAGATGAAACAAAGCTGAATTCAATAACGCTGAATGACAAGGTAAGCAATTTCATGTTGCTTTGGAAATCGATGTGTATGTGACAGATATTGATTGATGTGTTGAGTTTAGAATCTGCGTTGAGTTTAGAGGACGTGCAGAACAGAATTTGTATTGAAATACATTCAAACATTTATTTGTGAAAGAGCTGAGTTATGGAAACTGGGTTTAAGGCAAAAGCACAGTCTACAGATGTTAGAAAGAGCGAATTTCTCGTGATCGGTTGGATACATGGATTCACCAAGTGTTGAGACAAAATGGTAAGTGCGTGGGTAAATGGTCAATACTTATGCCGAAAGTAAAGGCCTAAGAAGCATAAAATAGCACAGCACTGTAGTTGTTGTGCGTTCAAGTTCCTCAAAAGGCCGAAGACTCTTGGAATTAGTTATGCATCGAATATTTGTTCGTGGATGTATGGAAGCATTGTGAAGGCGCAATCAAAATTGGAGGGCGTTTATGAAGGTAAGCTCGATTGTATTAAAACCGTGTAAATTTGTGTGGGTCGGTGTTATTGAAAGGATTGTTGTAAAGGTTGATTCACATTAGGATACATAACTCCATATATATAATTCAAAATAGAGGCCGGCGGTCAGTGGTAGCAGGTGCACATCCTTTTGAGTTCTGATTTTAACGTCCGACGTTATAAAAATAAAAGGTGGGAGTTGGGGTCATTCACACAAAGAGATAGATTGTTTCATAACATGGATTGGATTTGAACTTTCGAATGATGGTTTTTTTAATTGAGTTGGGTTTCTTAAAAAAAAAACCCTTGTGCATTGAAGTAGGAGTTTCAAAGACCATCAGGAATTGTGAAAATATGTTACAAAGATTCCACAAAATATAATATATGAATTGTCGGATTGGAGTTTATTTGGGTAGGTGTTTAAGATGCATTTGTATATGCATAGTCTTGTAAATATTCTGGGTATTGCAGGCTAGCCCTGCTTGCATCATTTTTGGTATCAGAGCTTGGCTCTGTTGAAGATGTTTGTTTTTTTTTCTGAATGAGGACAGAAGGTTTTGTTGAGAACTAAAGTGTGTTTTCTTTGAATGTGTGATGAAGACTGAAAGAAAGATCATATTTTTAAATCTGATATGCAAGTTACACAATTGAGGTGAACGGATTGCAGAAACGAATGGAGGACAAGATCATACAGGATCTTAAAGGTGAGATGATTTTCTGATTTGAAATTTATGATTGAAGTTTATGGTTGCAGACAAGATGATGGCATTGAACCTGACCTTCAACTAGAGGCTGGATAGGGAGGACAATTGCAGTGTCCTAAAGAAAGGGTGATTTGAAGAGATAGCCTAGAGAGAGTAGAGGAGAATTCTCAAGAGGTTCCAGAGGCAGTGAACCAGTACTTACCAAAATACTGAGTGAGGAGAGCTTGGTGAGGTAAGTGGCAGCAAGACAGGAGAGCTTGCTATTGCAGAGGCTAGTGCAACTCATGGTGAGTGAGAAACTCATGGAGAAGATGATCATGGAGGATCAGAGAAGAGGTTCAGAAGAATGCCATAGAGGTGAGATGACTGATAAAGTCAGAGAAAGAGAAATTGCAGTAATGAAAGTACAATTGCAGGTACTAGAGGAATGGCTGCAAGAGCAGGAAGATCTGAAAGAAGGATGGATCTTTCCACTGAAGGGAAAGAGAGTGATTTGGAAACCATTGCAGATGAAGCTGAGGGAAAGTGTGATTGCCTTATTGAAGAAAGAACTTAGAGTTCTTGAGCCAGAGATGGAATTTAAAGATTCCACATGCAGATCTGTTGAAAGGGAAGCAGTCAAGACTAAAAAGTATTTTGGTTTTAAAACTAATGAGTTTTGTATGTTTGGAGGTATAGCATAGGGAGATGAGCAAGCTTTAGAGTTTGTTCAAGAAGAGTTGAATCTGAAGGCTGTTCAGATCAATGCTGAGATAGCAAGATCTCAGGAGGTAATGAAGACAAAGGAGTCTAATCAGAATATTGGTGCATAGAGAGAAGGACCAGTTGATGATTGGTCAATAGAAAAGGAAGGTATGGAAAGTTGTGTAAAATTTCCGAGTTCTACTCCAGTTGATATTGTTCATTTGTATCGGAAGTTAGATCTTCAGGGGAGAGAGTTGGAAAAGAAGAGGATTTGCTTTCAGGGAAAGTTGCTGAAAGACATAGAACAGGGAAACATTTTTCAAAAAAATGATGTGGAGGAGGGACTAACTGATAGTCTCATAGAAGAATTGAATCAGCATACTGATGTGCCGATAGACAAGGGAATTTTAGAGTAGCATACTGAAATATTGCCAGCAGCAGCAGAAGGCGCACTGAAGCTTTATGTTTTTTATTCTAACAATTGTTTTGTGAGTACAGTTTTTATTGCTGATGCTGGAGGAAATATATTGGATCAAGAAATTGAACTAATAAGGCAGATGATGATGAAAGTATCCCGAAAGAGGCCAACAACAGTGAAACAAAGAAGAAGCAGTAAGACAAAGACAACAGAAGATTGTGAAAGAATAGCCAGTGGGGCGATGCAACATAAAGTGTGGAAACCTAGAAAATAACAACAGAAAGAAGCAGTGACAAGTGGGAAGTTGCAGCACAAGATATGGGATCCAGGCAGACACAGAGATTCGAACACACGATCAGGTGATCATGAATAATTTCAACCTTGGGAGTCTGATGCAGGAGCATCAAGGCCAATTTTCATTTTTAAATATGTAATAAAAGGGGGGTGTGACATTTTAATTGTTTTATTAATTAATTTGTTATTTTTAAATAAAATAGGAGATAAATCATAAAAGTGAGGATTTTGTAAATATTCTTTTATTAATTAAGAGGATATGAGAGAAAATAGAATTAGGTAGAGATTTTAGGGAGTAGGAATGCTATGTACGGGACTTTGTTGAGTCCACAACTAAAATGAATTTAAATTAGATTTAGTTGAGGATTAGGTGGAGAGATTTTTGGAGTGAATTAAATTCATTATTTATGTATAAATATGAGTGGTTTTTGTGAGGAAAAGACACTGGAATTGTTGCAGAGAGAGTGAGAGTGTGAGTAGTGAGAGGGTTTCTACTTGGGAGCCTTCGGGCAATTGTAAAGGGCCATAGGTCTCGAATATCTAGCCAAAAAGAGTTTGTAAGTCTGTGTATTAGTTCAGAATTTGATTTCCTGGAGTTTATGCCATTATTGAGTTGTGTAGAATTGGACTTGGGTGTTTAAATGTCTGAAAGGGAATTCAACTCTTTTTGCATTCTGGAGTTATTAAGTTATTAGTGAATTTGTATTTTAATCCCTGTGGAAGAAGTCCATTCAACACTGTTCAATTAAATCAATCAAATCGATTAGGTTTGATCTTTGCTTGATTATGGTGGTCGAAATGGCATTCTCACCCTCTTAACTTCTATTGGATTATATACACTGGTTAACGCATTTGATCCACGGTTTTATTAATGAATGATATGCGTGTTGATATATGGAAGGACGCAGAATCTGGTCCTTGATACATTTTCTATGCTAATCTCTAAGTGTTGAAATGAAGTCCTACTTGTTGAATAAGGCGTGGAAATGCTCAGATTTGTGAACTCTTGATTTGTTAATTCTTCATATCACTGAGCATTTGATAAGATTGTGCAGACATTCGAAAGGTTGGATGATACAGTCATTGAAAAATAGATGGATTGATGACGTAACAAATTTTTAATTAATGTTTTGAAACCTTGTGGTTGAATAGAAAGCCAGATGTTAATCCGGGCAAACATAGATCGATTGGGAGTCAGCACAGAACCATGAACAATGTAAGAAATGCAGAATCAATGACAGCACAGAGAAATTGTTAAAGGAATATTTATTAAACCCTTGAGTCAAAGGTGGAATTGGGAAATGGAGTTCTGAATAAAGAACAACAAAAATCTCGTCCATCCATCTCAGATCCGATTTGGGATCGATTGTAATATACAACATTGAACACAGCGTTGTAAAATCCAATTTGGTGAAAACTGGCAGCGCAGTGAACGATAGACAACGTTTTCAAAATCGATGGAAGACAACCCAGCAGATGAAGCAAAGCTGAATTCAATAACGCTGAATGACAAGGTAAGCAGTTTCATGTTTCTTTGGAAATCGATGTGTATGTGACAGATATTGGTTGCTGCATTGAGTTTAGAATCTGCGTTGAGTTTAGAGGACGTGCATAATAGAATTTGTATTGAAATAGATTCAAACATTTATTTGTGAAAGAGCTGAGTTATGGAAATTGGGTTTAAGGCAAAAGCGCAGTCTACAGATGTTAGAAACAGCGCATTTCTCGTGATCGGTTGGATACATGGATTCACCAAGTGTTGAGACAAAATGGTAAGTGTGTGGGTAAATCGTCAATACTTATGCCGAAAGTAAAGGCCTAAGAAGCATAAAACAACACAGCACTGTAGTTGTTGTGCGTTCAGGTTCCTCAAAGGGTCGAAGACTCCTGTAATCAGTTATGCATCGAATATCTGTTCATGGATGTATGGAAGTATTGTGAAGGCGCAATCAAAATTGGAGGGCGTTTATGAAGGTAAGCTCGATTGTATGAAAACCGTGTAAATTTGTGTGGGTCGGTGTTATTGAAAGGATTGTTGTAAAGGTCGATTCACATTAGGATACATAACTCCATATATATAATTCAAAATAGAGTCTGGTGGTCAGTGGTAGCACGGGCGCATCCTTTTGAGTTCTGATTTTAAATTCCGGCGTTATAGAAATAAAAGGTGGGAGTTGGGGTTATTCACACAAAGAGATAGATTGTTTCATAACATGGATTGGAGTTGAACTTTTGAATGATGTATTTTTTAATTGAGTTGGGTTTCTTAAAAAAAAAACCCTTCTGCATTGAAGTAGGAGTTTCAAAGACCATCAGGAATTGTGAAAATATGTTACAAAGCTTCCGCAAAATATAGCGTATGAATTTCCGGATTGGAGTTTATTTGGGTAGGTGTTTAAGATGCATTTGTATATGCATAGTCTTGGAAAGATTCTGGGTATTGCAGGCTAGCCCTGCTTGCATCAACTTGGATCACAAGTAATCTTATAATCCTCCCTATGTGTCTATTCTTAGTTAGGAGAAATAGTCATATAGTCTTTCATCTATTGTTCTAGACTAGCACCTATTTAGGGAAGTGTGATCTATCCATAATTCACAATTCTGGCCCAACATAGGGCACAAATTTTGAGAAAAATCCAAAAAGGGGTCAAAAATCACCATTCTGCCTCTCTTTTTCACTTTATTTGTGCACCTGCAGACACCTTGGGAGAATGGCCATATCTCAGCCTAGAAAGGGTCATTTTTCATGCTAAAATACTATAAATACATCTACACTCTCCCATATTTCCAGAACGGGTGTCAAATTTCAATTTGGACTTCAACAAGGCACACAAAGCTTTGGCAATTCTCATTTTGACTTTAGTGAAAGTCAAGAGGTAGAAGTTAATGAATGTAAGGGGTCAAAGTAAATGTAAATGGGTAAAAATAGGGCTTCTTATGTGTTTTATCCTCCATTTAATGCTTTGAGGAAATGTCTCATAGTGGTCAGAAAAAGGAGGAAATGGTTGAGGAAACTCCCTTGTATATAGCAGATGTATGTATTTAGCTTTTATTGCTGGAAATTTGACTTCTGAGGGAGGATTTCGACTTGAATGAATATATGAGGCACTTTGTAATCATTTTCAAATATTGGATGTTATGGAATTGAGCCTTGTGTATACTAGTCTACGTTTGATTTGGCAAGAAGTAATAGATAGAATTTGTAGCTATTGTAGTGGGATTCCTGTGGTATGTACTTTAGTAGTGTTTTTACTTCTATGATCATATGTTTGAATGTATTGTACCTTCCATTTCCATTTCCATGCTTCATGTGTTTTTTCCTAAGATAATAAACAAAATTCATTGATATAATGCTCTATTTTGGAGAAGCTTTCACATTTTTGTTCATATTTCTTTTGATATAAATGAATTCATGAGATTCATGCTCGTTTTGAAACCTTATAGATCTACCCTATACATAAAGATGTCTCTAAAGTGATAAATTTTTTTCCTACCTTTGACCATTACATCTCTGCAAATCTGATTTTCAAAGCCTATACCTAGTCCCCCTAGACCTAAGCCACCATCCAGCACAAAACCATCAAATCAAACAAGCCCTAATCTAAACATACCTATCCTGATATCTTTCATGTCACAATCAATCCTTGGTTGTGATATCATTGAGAGAGCCCTCTTAGCCTAGTAGGGCTAACTACTAGGTCAAAGTGGTATGTGGTTACCTTTGATGGTCTCCTTTTCAGCCTTCGGAGAACTGTTGGAGTGCTAACACCGTGTAACAATTGGTTGATATTTTTTGTGGGAATATGAATGATATTATTGGTAACAACCTCAGAAAATTTCAGAAGAATATGATTTACCATTTAAGAGAATTTGGAAAAACAAATCTACTACATGAAAAATATGCATTCTGTGGAGGAAGGTTAAAGTGATAGTCAACACATAATGAGGTAGAGTACCTGAGCCAAATAAACACAAAATCAGCCATCAGATCATGTTCTCTTCTCCATTTATAAAAGGTAAACTTGAGGTAGAACTAGCTTCAATTTTTTTAATTTCTTAAAAATTTTGAAAATTGTAATGAGAAAACTATTGTAAAACATGTGGTCCATGTATTTCACCCTATCATATCCGCATTCTTCAAACCATTTTCCCAATCCTTCATCCATATTCTACTATTTTCAGCCCTCATATATTATTGGATGCTCTACCAATGTTGTTATGATTGAGCCCCATACTATGGTTGCATAATCTTTTCCTCCATGAGATCTTATGTTTACCTTTCTCTTCTTATTTCCATGAACAATATGACCTTTTTTCCTTCATGTGGGAATAATTCATTCTTTCCTTAACATTCCATCAACATGAATTTCTTGAGAAAAAGAATTATTTTACAGATATAACCAGCTTGACTTCATGGTAAATCTTTGTAGCACGTGATCAAAAGGTTGTGCTTTGTTTACATACAACATTCATGGTGCATATGGATATCATTCATTATTTGGGTTGGAAAGCACATGGATGTAGTAAGGGTCTTATTGATGAATTCCTCACAATATGGAATGTTTAATATTCTACCAAGGATTAAAAAATTTGTGCATAATTGATTAAGTGACAAAAAATTTATAAATTGTTTCTAAGATTGAATTTGCAAGGGCTTTAACAACAATGGCAAGTACTTGGAAATGGTACTTTATGGGCACCTTTATCTTTCAGACAAGTTGAATATGATAATGTGTAGAGGATTAATAAGCAATACAAATATGTTTTTTTTATTAAAGAAGAAAAATTCAACAATCATCATTTCATTCATCAGTAGCATACTATGGTAAGAATTTCAACAAGAGCATGGATAACTCTTGTTTTTCAGTTTGCAACTGTCAAGAAACAAGTGTTGAAAAAAAGCATTGTGCTACGATATGTGTAGTTTTTTTAGAATGAATTCATTTGTTCACTAAACAAGAGAAAAAAAAAATCTCACCAAGGTAGACGATCTATGCCAATTCCTTTTAGCTTTGGTCAAGGATTCAGATGAAATAAAAAAATAAAGGATTACCGAGAACCAGCTAAATTATTAAATTTTGAAAATATTTGTTTGCATGAGCACATGTAAAAACTCAAGTGTTGGGGAATCTTCGGCCTCCAATTTGTCATAATTTTGTTGATCAACGATCCATTTTCGCATTATTCTATTCACCCATTGTCATCATTTTTAACCATATTTCTTCATAAACACACCAAATTTCCGCATACTTGCTTACATGGTTTATTATTATTATTTCCATTATTTTTAAATAATTGAGGAGAATTATGCATGGTTTTACTAATGATAGATTTAGAGTTCAATTTTCTACAGTTTCCACATTTGTCTGCATGCTTGAGGTAGTAGAACCACTCTAGAAGGAAATCCAACACATGGAAATTATTTCTAAAGGATCCAATATGATTTTTATTGATAAAATTCCACCTAGCTCGCATGTGTGGACCTCCAGCATCAGATGAAGGAAAAAACACATCAGTTTTGACCAGTCAACTTAAATCACGTTTTCTCAGAAAATGAAAATGAAATTTGGGAAAATAAAAAATGGGGTTTGTTTCGCACTAGCCCAAGTAGGCTATCACTCTGAAGTTTTCTCAAATTCGTTACCATTTGAGAGATCTGTGAAGATATTTGGCGCCTTCATTTTCAAATTATGTGGATAGACGGTTGTTCAATTTGTCATTTAATGCACAATTAACAAAAAGGCTAGAACGAGCTGTTTTTTGGCAAATTCGTGGCATAGAGATAATTTTTATCAGATCTGGGCTGATCTTTCATCCAAAAATCCATGAAATTTTATTTGATATTATCCCATGACCATAATTGTAGCAATAAAACTCTAAGTCTCTTTTTTCTTCATATATATATAATTTTCAATCCCTTTAATGAATGGGTAGGAGATGATTTCTTGAAAACCATAAAAATTGTAGTTCCAATTTTTAGCATGCACTAGCCTAAAGTGACCGAAGGCTAGCTAAGGTGAAATTTGGCTAGCCTATTATTGTTGCACCCAAGATATCCTTGGTGTTTTTGTGCTAGATTACCCGTGACATGTTATCCACTATTTTGGATAAGGATATTGCATGGAATTTTTCATCATTTAACCAAGTATCATAGTGATTCTAGCTTTCCAACAACTAGCAATATGAAAATCTCTATTGGGAAAGGACAATTTTATGCAAAATTTTTGAGGCATCATGCCATAGTAAATGATATACTCAAATGAATGTTGTAGCTTGTAAACCCATAGTAAAACCATCATCTATGACACTAAATAAAGTTACAGGAGGGAAACTTTAAATACATATCCGCCTAATATAAACATTGTGATGAGTATAGGAATGAAGCAAGCAACACTATGAAGGATAGTTTCATAAGCTGAATAATAGATTTCAAAATGGTTTTACTCAAGTTCATTTCCATCATGGTGGCACTAATTGTATAGTTGAGGAAGAAAACAGCAAAATCAACAAATTTTTGTAGGAATATGAGATAGGGACACACATTGGAGAAACATGCCAATGTATATGGTACCTTAATATGTCATTTTTCCACCACAAGGTTTTGAAAAAAACTTTGGTTATGGTAGTGGAGAAGAAAAATGATAGGTTGTTGAATTTATAGAAGGAATGTTAAAGTGAAATTTTTATTGCAATAAATTAGTTGATGAAAGGTTTCACAAGGGTAGCTTGATGACTTGGCCTTGTATATTCCCTATGCTAGGGAAAGGTTTGAAAGTTATGTTGAATAGGAAAAAGGGAACGGTTGTCTTTGTGTCATATTTCACATACAATAAAAAATATGATCCCACAAGGTCAAATGGGGACATATATTCATGTTATTAGAGATATTTCCATGTCTTTATCCATACGGCCAACATAACTAGTGTCGCTAAATGGCCAAGTATGGCTATAGGATTCACATTTGAGGGGATATTTGGAAGGTTCAGTGAATGGTTTCTGCAATTATCCACACTCCTCTTCCTCGAAACTTTCAATAGGGGTTTCATTTTTATTTTAAGGAACAACTGGAAGAATTCAGAGCATCAGTGAAGAAGGAGAGACATGAAAATAAAGAAGAGTATGACATGGAATTATAGGTAGTAGCATATTGTGACAAAAATTTATTGGCAGCAGTAGATATGAGTGCTTCCTCCAACATTTGTTAACATAAGTGATGTATGGAAGAAAAATATAAACTGAGGTAGCTCAACATGCCTATGTCACTACAAGAAAAAAGCACATTGGTGAGGGCCATGCTTGTGACAGACCTTTAAGGTCCGTCACCAATGTCAGATATGGTGACGGTCATTAAAAAACCGTCACTGTAAGTGTATATAGTGATGGTCCTTTATGGTCCGTCACCAAAGACATTTTCAATGACACTTTTGGTGAGGTTCATTAAAGGCCCATAACTAATTCTCTCTTTGGCGACACTTCTAGTGAAGAAATTTTAATGACCCTCACCAAAGCTCTTTTTGTTACTTATGGTGACGGTCAAAAAATGTCTGTCATCATTGATCACTAAAAACCGTCACTATAAGTGTATATAGTGATGGTCCTTTATGTTCCGTCACCAAAGACATTTCACTTTTGGTGAGGGTTGTTAAAGGCCCATCACTAATTCTCTCTTTGGTGACACTTCTAGTGACAAACTTTTAATGACCCTCACCAATGCTCTTTTTGTTACTTTTGGTGACGATCAAAAAATGTCCGTCATCATTGATCATTCCAATGAGTTTTTGATGACGTTATGTGCTTGTTAATATGTTTTTTGTCAAAAGATAACAATTTAATACCATTATTGTGGAGAATTTTTTATAATATGTCCAAGGCCATAGTGGTTAGGGTTAGTCAATTTTTAAGAAGTAATAAGCATGTATCATTTCCCTCAAGTAATGACTAGTCGAATAGAGATTTCCTATGAGTCAACACATGATTCATATCTATTAAGTTCCGCTATTGTGTGTAGGAAGTATATTATTTAATACATAATCGAGCTCTGACAATTCTATTAATGAGAAAGACCTAACAATCCTCAACAATCTGGGCACACCTTAAAGTAATGCTTTGGTACACGCTAACATTTCTTAGCACCCCACATGTCTTGGAACATATTTGTACCTAGAACATCTTGTGATGACACTGACACCCAAGCACATGGAAGCATGCGCTAGCACAACATGGAACTATCCTAGCATGTGTTGGCATGCTGCATATAGTCCCTAGCATGCCCTGGAACACCTTGGTTGAATGCATTGACATACATTAGCACTTGGCACACAATGCCACTTGGCATGTATTGGGACCTATTATCAGTGTGCCTAGCATGCCCCTTTTCAAAAAGATAAAGTCCTGGCTTATTAACCCTCTTATTGGTTCTTCCTTTTGTTGCCTTGACACATATTGACATACCCTGGCACCCTGCGCCACATCCTTAGCACCTAGCATGTATTGGCATATCTTGGCACTATTAATTGGCACATGATATAATTAGCACACCCTAGAACTCCCAAGAACACTTTTGGAATTCTTAACATGCCTATATTCCCTAACATGCCTTACCACTGCTTAGCATACCTTGTCACTCCCTCCTTGGCATGACAACTAACACTTACCATTAACACTAGTCTCTGGCAGTACATGTTCCTCGTATTCATTAACTTCCATGAATTTTTACCTAGTGCTCACTTAATGTTTTTTCCTAGTACTCCTTAACATTCATCAACATGCGTTGTCACTCTCTAGAACACCTTAGCACTCTTCAACATTCCCTTCCACTTTATAACATGCATAACACTAGTCCCTGACACATATTGGCGCTTGGCACGTGTTGGCACTTAGAAATTCTTAGCATGTATGGAATATGTTGAGATGCCTTGGTATGATTTAGCATGGTTTAATATTAAATTTATTTGTGATGATCACTGTTGGAAAGTAGATGAGAAGCAACAAAGGAATACTTGGCACTTAGAATGCACTAAGACTTTGCACTTGGCACCTACTACCGCCTAGTGTTAGTGTGCCTAGCATGCCCCTCTTGGAAAAGGTAAATTGATGACTTATTAACCCTATTATATGTTCATTTCCTTGTATTTTAACTTTTTTCTCCCTTTTTTTGTCTTGACAGTCCCTGACAGGCATTGACACACCCTTGCACATCTTGGCATGCCTTATCACTTGGCACATCTTAGTATGTTTGACATGTATTCCCACTATCTGGCACATTAAGGGGGTGAAGAGAGATGTAGTCCTAAAGTAGTTCGAGTACGAGGGCAGTGGGGTTGCTAAAGGGATTATAATATTTTTGGGGTCTAGTTGAAGTTGATGCATTAGTGGGGTTCAAGTGTAATTAACTCAATTAAATGAGTTAAAATCAGTTTAACTAGTTCTAACTGAGTGATGAGCTAGTGAGAGGTCCAATGAATTAAATTAGATTTAATTCACAATGAGTTATCAATCAAATAAATGATAATTCGCTATTAATAGTTGCATGCATGTCAGTTTTGAGGAATACCCAGTTGAGACAGAGGTTAAAGGGAACATAACTATCAGTTGTATTCAGAGAAAATTTCCCATGTGCAATTATAAAGTCATTGGGATGCCATGATGGATTGCGCAATCAAGGAAGACAGATTTTCCTAATTAATGAAGAGTTAATTCCCTAGGAATTGCACGAGCAAGGTAGGCTGAAGTAAGGATGAGAATTGGCTAAGTACTAGACCGAGTTTGCCTAGATCAACGGGAGACAATTCATAGAGTGCTGGAGAATCTCATGAGAGATTAAGCATTGTATTGTTTCATGATTCCTTAACTTAATACACAATAGAGATAAAGGGGTTTTGATTAGTTGCTTTCCCCAAATACATCATGTTGTTGTGCGATTGATAATTTATTTCTCTTACTTATATGTGATTGTGTGATCAATTTTTGTTTCCGTAAATTGTAGGAAGGATTCAATATCTTGTTTTAGAAGATTACAGGATCAGATTGAATCTTGTTGGTTAGATTTTCTACATGGTATCAGAGCAGGAATTTTTTGGGCAGCAAGTTTGTAGAGAATATCTAAAGATTTTGGTGTAAAATTTTCGAAAACAAATCGAATATTTGGATTCCTTGCAAAAATCTACCCAAATGGAAAAAAAAATCGGTCAAATCGGAGCTCGGATGAGGGAGATATCATCGATTTAAAATCAACTCTTTTTTAGAAAATTTTTGTAACTTCGGGACAATTACACTGTGCGCGAGTCAAAAACCTATATGCACTTGAGTTACTAGATGCATGCAAAGCTTTGAGGACAAAGGCAGAAGTTAGAGACTTGGTGGTTTAGAGGGAGCATAAATTACCTCTCAACATGCATCCTCATGAGAAGCAATCTCAGAAGGTTGTGGAGTAGCTACCACAATTGGAGAAGCAGAGAGGAGACCGAGTGGAAGCGTCCATTCAAGCAGAGACCTCCATGAGGGGGAAATTTCGAGCCAGATGGGAAGAGGGAGCAGCCATACCTCGAGGTGTACGGTGGGGTTATGTGTAGACATAATCCAAAGATAAGAAATTTGGGCAAGGTCCATTGAGATGGCATGTCTCATGGATCGAACCTGGCTACGAGGAGCCCACAATACAGCAGTAGTAAGAAGGATCAGTTAGATTGATGTAGTCACATGTCAGCAAGACAAAAATCAGAGTGACAGATGTCAAATACTGGAGCACAAATAGAGTTAGCAACAATTCAAAGGGCACGGATGCAGATGTCAGTAGTAGTGCAGAGAATCCAGTACTAGACAGGTGTAGTAGCTAGCAGCAGTCAAAAGACTCTGATGACAGATGCATTATACTGATTCAGTTGTTCAGAGGCTATTCAGTTTCAGGATTTTCAGGTGCAAACAACACTAGAGAAGTGTAGCATGTAGAACATTCCAAATGTACCGGATGGGGATAGATTGAATTCCTTTCTTTTTGAGAGGGAGTGTTGAAATTTGCAACAAGAAACAGTGAAATTGGCGACTAGAAAGGACAAAAAAAAATTCACGCACACTGGTGAGGAATTTTGATGTACCAGGAGTGAGGAATGTGAGGCGTCTAATTTATTTTCCCCTTAAATAAATTGGACAATAAATTGTAATTTCGTCTCATAACAACTTGTGTCAGTTAACTAAGTCATGATGATTGAGTTAGCTCAAGAAATTCGATTTAAGGTGATCAAGGTGGATATTGGTGGCCACTCGCCTATTCCACTTGGGCCCTTACCATTGTCTCTTTCAGTTTTTCAGTTCCTTAATTATAGCACAATTTACTATTTTTGTTTGTTTTTCAGGTCCTGAACTTTCGAAGCCATTTTGAGGCCCCAAACAATGATTTTTGGGCATGAAAGGTTTGGTGATTTCATAGAAATCATATTATTAGTTGTAGTCCTCTGAGAGATCTTTCTAACGAGGTATCATGTGCGTCAAACGAAGATCATATGACCAAGTTACGACCTTGAGAAGTTGGCTGCCCAACTAACCCCAATGGGGCCCACAAAATCTTGGTGTTACATCTCCTCAGGATAGGGTTTTGGTTGTTTAGGGTTTTATCTTATTTTAAATAATAAAAAGACCCTTGATCCTTATTGTAACACAGTTCAGAGGAACATAACTATCAGTTGTATTTATAGAAAATTTCCCATGTGCAATTATAAAGTCATTGGGATGCCATGATGGATTATGCAATCAAGGAAGGTTGATTTTCCTAATTAATATGGAGATAATTCCATAGGAATTGCGTGAGCAAGGCAGGCTGAGAATTGGCTAAGTATTAGACCGATTTTTCCTAGATCAGCAGGAGACAATTGGCAGAGTGTTTGAGAATCTCAAGAGAGATTAAGCATTGTATTGTTTCATGATTCCTTGACTTAATAAAAAATAGAGATAGAGGGTTTTGAGCAGTTGCTTCCCCAGATACATCTTGTGTTGTGTGATTGATAACTTTTTTCTCTTACTTATATGTGATTGTGCGATTGTGTTTTTTTTACACAAATTGTAGGAAGGATTCAGTATATTGTTTTAGTACATGATTACAAGATCAGATTGAATCCCGTTGAGATTTTATACATGAAATAGAAGAGAGGGTTGATACCATCTCTCCTTGTGGTGTTTAGTAGGCTGCAAGGTCTGTGATAAATACCAACATAAATGGAGGAGGGCTTGCACTGTAATTTAGAGCCATAACAGAAGTCGACACAGGCATAATATTGACTGAGTTAACCCTAGTTTGAGGGTTGACATTGAGATCTGAATTTCATGTCAAGATTCAGTCAAAGAAATTCCCAAAATATATGGATCCATATGAGCTAGGTCGAGTCTCTTATGGAGGCAAGAGTCATGTTTCTTCTATGTATGGATAGGGTTTGTTCTACAACAATTAGAAGTACATAAATATAATGCCCTAGTTAGGACAATTTCCTAGCATGTTTAGTTCATAAGGTATGACCTTAAGACTGTGACAAATTTGCATAGAAGAAGATGGGTTGTGACCCTTAGAGCGAGGTTTATTTCTGCAATAAAGACCGCAGATCTGGAAGATGGTTTGCAGATTCAGTATGTGTGGAGACAACATATCCAAAGGAGGGTGGAACCTAAGCAGAAGATTGAGCATGCAGAAGAAATGTGCCATATGAAGAATGGATTGACATGCAAAGGAGTTGATTTTGGTGGAATTTCCAAAGAGTTTTAGACAAAGATCTGAAGAAACCTATAAAAAATTAGTAAATGGACTGTTAGTGGCTGATTTGTGACCCTAGTTTAGTCATCTACAGATTGTTAGAAGTATGATAAGAGGAGTACTTCATATTTGTTCATAGATTGGACAACAAAGATCAAATTTTCGATACACAAGAACAATGATCTTGAGAGGAATCAAACCATTGTTAGGTGGAAAATTTGAAGAGCCCTAGATGAAGACAATATTGTGGGCCCTAGATCAGTAAAAAGAATTGACTGTGGTTGGGTAGATTGATGGTAGGCCAAGTACAATTCTAGGGTTGTTAGGTTACTGTCAAAGAAGAGCCCTGACTCTTGTTCTGGTGAAGGACAACAAAATTGGTAGAAGGGAAGGTGTATAGGGCCTAAGGATGTGCAGACTTTGAAGGACTAAAGTAACATTCAAGTGGGCCAACCAACTAGCCCTATTTCACTATATTATAGATAATTTATTCGGTGAGAAGAAGGGTAGCCTCCATAGCCCTGGACTTCTCATCTTGGAGCTATAGTATGGCAAAAGTGGGCATACCAAAGAGTTGTTCACAAATGGAATTGTGAACAACTTGTTACCACTCAAACTAGTAGTGGATCTAAAAGGGGTTCCTAAGAGGGCAACTGCTAGGACAAGGGAAATGATGGAGGCTTAGCCCATTGTCACCACAGCTAAGGCTCCTTGCTCTTCATGGAATTTCACCGATGGGTGGAGTCCCAGTAGTTTAGGAAGTCACTTGTAGAGTATAGGTCAATGAATAGGTGGGAAGTGACCCTCAAAACCCTTTCCCTAAGATAAAATAAAGAGTGGGACTTGCTTTCCTTTTAAGCAAGGGAATTACCTTCTAGGGAGAGAGAAGGGGGATTGAAGGGTTGAGGGAGAATAATAAGACTTATGAAGTAAGTTCTCAATCCCTAAAATCCTTTGGGAACTTGGATTCCCAAATGGTCCTTGATGAAAGGCCTTTGACACCAAATGGGACCACACGGGGCCAAGTGGACCCAGCCCAGGTTCAGGGATGGAATTTAGCAACCAATGATGTTCCTATCCTAGAAAAGGTGAGGGGAAAGGATCAGACAAGAGTTTTTACTTCGATAGGTCAAATTGATCCTACTAGGTTCTATCCTTGGGAACACCTAGGAAAAACTTGATCCTAGAACTAGGGCTTGAGGTATCCAAATATTCCACCATCAGAATTGGCCCAAGTTCTGAGGAGAGTGAGGGCACCCAACAATGCAGCTGCCTCTAGGAGATAGAAGTTTTCCTCTAGCTAGATTCTTGGGAAATTGTTGCCCTAGGTGACCTAATGGGGCTAGACCTAGGGAATGTGAAAATTTCTTAATCTAAGAAACCTTATTGCAGTATCTTGATTTACTTCTCCTACTTGAATTAAGTTACAAGTTAATTTCTGAAATATTCAATAACTTAGCGAAGTAAATAGTAAATACAACTAGCAACCTACACATACATATCAAATACTGAATAACATGCTCATAGACAAAGTGACACACGATTTTTCTGGACAACTATCCCCAGAAAAAAACCCAACGTGGGAAAACTAGTGCAGCTAGCTCTAGAGGGTTTTCATTATTATGTCGAATCTAAGTACAACAATCCTGGGCACCAAAATTGGTTCACCCAACAGAGAAATAAAAACGACAGTAATACGTTGCTTTGAATCCCTTTACGTCAACCTAACTAGCCTGTGTCGGCCTCTGTGCTACTCAGTAAGGGCCTGCGTCACACCTAAAGGGCTTACACTGCCCATGTGCTGCCTTGACTGGGCCTGCGTTAACCTTGTGTGGCTCCTGCTGCCTCTGCTCCGCCCCTGCTAGGCTCTGGCTGGACTGCGTGGCTCCTGCTGCCCCTGTTGCTCTAGCTAGCTAGATTGCTTAAGCAGAAAAAACACAGGTAAGAAAGAAGGCACTGGCCAAAGGAAACGCATAACATTCAGAAAAATTGAAGAAATGAAATGAAAATAAATCAATGTCCACAAATAACTAAAATAGCTCAATGGGACTAGAGAGTAAAAGCTTTGACAATAGCAATAAGTGCTTATAGAATCGGCTAAGAGAACAGAGGAGACTAATTCATGAGTTTAAAATGTTGTATAATTGTTGGCACAGGAAAACTGTAGAATTGTTAGAGTAAATCTCTGCAGGTACCATTAGTTGGTGATCATCGATAATCATTTCATTTCATCAAATACCCTGATGAATGGGCCTTACAAGTTATTTGCGTAGACAAACCCCACAGAAGCTATGTGATGGAAAAATATTCACACTATATTGAAGAAAACACCTACCAAATAAGGATGACATTTCAAATGGGGCAAGAAACAATAGAGAGATAGACATCGAAAAAGTTAAAATGCTAGGGCAACAGGAAAGCAACTAGGTAGCATGGTAGAAAGCACAAAAAAGAAAATTATAAAAATGGAAAACCCTACAAATTAGCACCCATCCAAACATCACCACAATTTTTTCTTTAACTCTAAATCTCCAAATTCATCAAATTATATCCTGTATTCAAACCTGATCCTCTCTGTTAGCCATTCTGAAGATAAGGCTGAGAACTTACTACAGAACCATCACCTACATGTAGTGATCTTATTCTGTGACCAGAAAACCTACTTTCATGAAGAAATGGAAAGGTAAACACTCTCTGCCAAGATTTTCCATACAGCCTAGGTGGAGCAACCACATATACATCACCAATTTTTTCTCTTCAGATTTGTAACTTAGAAGAGCTTTGTCTGACCACCTCTGGGTTGCTCCTAGAGTCACCCAGGCAAGCCCTCTCAACATCATCCTCTTTTTGTAGTACCTAATTAGTAATTTAATTAACCATAACAGTTTCCTGATCATGCAGGTATTTAAAATATATTTCCAATAAGCATAAAGCTTTCATGTTAAACAATCAAGTCAAAAGACTTTAGACTATGATGCAAAAAATACAAAGAAACCTCACCAACACTCAAAGGACAAACAAAGTCAAACCTCTACAAAGTATAAATAGATATCTGATAAACTTCACTCCACCACAAAAATGTGCTTAACTAAAGAAAATTCTAATTACTGTGCTTTCAAGACAAAGCTTTCAAGGGCAGTGATGTTATAAACATACCCCTACACCTCGTGAACAATCAATGTGTATAAATAGACCATCATAAGGCTCATTTTAAACATCATCATTATCATTTTATAAATCATTTTTATTAAATCAACAAGAAGAAAGCAACAATTACATTCAGTTCCATTGAAGCAAAGTATATGGCAGTTTCATATACTTATTATGAAGCTATCTAGATTTGCAACTTGATTGTAAAGTCAACCAATGATTTGTTGAAGCCCAATATTATCTCTTCTGAGAATCAAAGTTACATCAAGATCTATGAAAATCCAATGTGTCGTGACCATTTCAAACACATTGATATTCAATACAATTTCCTAAGATTCCAAGTTCATTAGGGAGTTAGTAGTGTTGGACCACATTCTGACAAAGTTGCATATGGTTAATAGTTTGACAAAGCTCCTAACAAAGGGGAAGTTTGACAAGTTGGGGGAGAATCTTGGGTTATTGGAAAAAAAAAATTTCTCAAGAGTGTTAGATTACTTAGTTGGTCTGAGTTGGTCTCACCTCAGCCTTGAGAAGTTGAGCAACACCAGGATTGCAGAGCTAGATTGTGGTACACCAGTCAGAAAGATTCTTAAATACAACTAGAAGCTTATAACGACACCTTCGAGGATAGACGAATTAGTTGTTGGGTCACACCCACCAAGTATGACACACTAGTTGAGGAGATTAACACCATCATCTCAGTGCATTCATGAGGCACACTTGGTGGAATTAGGCACCTACGATTGGGTTAATTCCGCCTTATTGGAAAGGTTAAAATGGTTAATCTTCGATAGACAAAATGTAGATCAAATATTTAATCAAAAAGAGGGAACCATACCCTATATTCCAGGCTATGCCTATCAGTCACTTGGCCTCTTCTTTCTCTCACATAAATGCAGTCTTGCTTGACCCTTAAACCATAAACCTCTAAACCCTTAAACCCTTAACCCCTAACCTATTTAACCCCCTAAACCTCTAGTAAATCCCTAACCCATTTAACCCCCTAAACCCTAAACCTATAAGCCCTTAACCCCTAACCCCTTAAACCCTTAAACCCTAATTCCCAACCCCTAACCCATCTAACCCCCTAAAACCTAACCCCATTAGCCCTTAAATTCTAACCCCCTAAAACCTAACCCCATTAGCCCTTAAATCCTAACCCCTAAAATCCTTAACTACTAAATCCCCTAACCCATTTAACACCCTAAACCATAAACCTCTAGATGCATAATATTAACCCCTTAACCTCTAAATGCATAATATTCCCTTAACCCCTAACCCATTTAACAACTAACTCATTATTCCCCATTACTGAGATCACCGAGCATCATCATAGCATTGAGCACCATAACTAAGATAACTGAGCATATTCATTGAATTGAGTATCATAACATAGCACTGATTTTGTGGTAGATCTGTTTGAAACCGAGGCACTGTTTTGCTGCAACATCATATCATGGAAGTTACCCGATTCATAGCATAAATGGTTACCAAAATTCTGTAATATGTTCGAGACCTTATCCTCCAACACCGAACCTGTGATCATGATCTGAACTGTATCTATGCCTTGAAACTTCAGAGATTTCCAAACTTCTGTGGTAGAAATGAAAATTATACCCTTGTATATATAGTTGTTTGCCATAGTTATTGAGCCGACATGACAGTGTGAAGTGTTGTGTCTTGATTTGAGCCGACTTGAAGTCTAATTGAAGCCGACTTAAGGATGCAACTTTGATGACCTGTATCACTTGACATGAGGGTTGTATTTGAAGTAGATTTCGAGGATGATGACCTTGAAGAAGATGACTTGATGGAGGATCCTTTTGACAACCTAATGTTACATGATTTAAAAGCCCAAAAATTGGATCAATTTAAATTTGTAACAACTAACTTGGATGTCCACAATTGGGACCTTAATCTAAATACGACCCAAGCATGAAACCCATGCTTTAATAAGTCGAATAATAATAAGTTATTTTGACAAATACATTAATAATGAAGACCGAACCTAGTTACATTCTTCAACATTATGACTCCTAGAGCCTCATCCTTTTTCCTGTTGATGAAAAACTTTTATTAGTTATCCCTTGGATAAGAACCATCATTTTCGTAAAGTCCTATAACTCTTCACTCTTCAACAATGTTCCCATATCTTGTGCCAAAATTCCATAATTGTGTCCATTAAAATTTATAAGATCTAGCTTGAAACTCATAATTTGACCCACTGATTTGATCCTAGATTAGTTTGTAATTAGAAACCTTGAACCAATCCACTCAACAAATCTAACTTTTTAAGAGCATCTACAACTTGCATGAGACTTGTAGGCAACATGCTACATCTCAAACCATTTGCTTTAATACCATGTTGGAGAATCGAGGGATTTTGTATATTAGAAAACTCGTATTCTAAAATAGAGGTGGTGTCTAAATTCATTTTTATCACACCTAAGAACAACTAAACATAGTTCAACATACTAAGGATTGTAATAAACAAAATTATTTCCATACACAACACATATAATCTATTGTTCACCATATAATAAATACACCCATAAGACCATCTTTTGTAGCACCAAGATGCAACCAACACATTCCATACTTTTCTTAAGATAAAATTGATAATAACATAAGAATGATTTGAATGCAAACTAAATGGAAATGAGTCATGGTAGAATGGATGAATTCAAAAGGTTGAGTTGGAAATTCAAAAGATAATGCAAACCCTACATAAAGAATAAACACATCACAAGTAATATTGACCTTAGACAATGACGATAAAAACTCCTCTTAACCACCCAAGCTAAACCTAATTGACATCCTAATTTCTTTTTTATCCTTTTCTAATGCTTCATATATATGAAATTGAAATGAATATTTTTTTTTCTATTTATAAAAACTATACCTCGAGCTCCATTTAAATTTGGATAGCATGGGTTGCCTTTAAAATAGATAAATTGAATTGACATTAAGCATAACCATATTGAAACCTCATCGAGAACATGTTTTGGCATTAAAGAATTAAATTTGGTGATAGTGTGGGTTTTCTTTAAAATAGATAAATTGAATTGACATCAAACATAACCATATTGAAACCTCGTCGAGAACATGTTTTGGCAATAAAGAATTGAATTTGGTCATATAATAAGATTTAGAATTGTTTCTGATTGACTAAAAGCTTGTTTTCCTTGTACACAAGGAAATAAGTTAACTAAGCAATAAAAAAAATATCTTGCAATAGTGAAAGTCCACCCCTTAATGGCATGTGAATGAATCATTTCAAATAATTTAATTTTACTTAAATAAAATTAATGAATTAGCTCTCACTCTATTTTGATTATAGAATACAATAAAAACAATTACTAAAAAATGACTTTTTTCAAATAACTTTCCATAAAATATGGTGATACAATATTAATAAAAATTATACACTTGAAATAGCATAGTCCCTTCCATAGAATGAGAGGCAAAGGCTAAGATTGTTTTAACAAAAATCCAACACTAACATTTACCTTTTCCCGCCAAAGAGAGCAAGGGTTCCCTCCCTTCCCGCATCTACATTTTCCCTGAAGACGTAAACATGGTTCCTCATTCTTCATGCTTTGTTTCTAAGCTCTAATCTTGCTCAAGCTTTCCCGATACAGGTTGTTCAATTTTACAAACATGTTGTGATGAAGGTGCTTGTAGGTCATGAATGCATAGTTTGTTCATTGTTTATGTTAGTTTCATCATATTTTTTAACATAAAAGAAAGAACCCCAGAGGTTTAAAACCGTAACCCTAGAATCAACTTCCTAGTCGTGCAACTTTTGCATAAAATCTCTGTTTGGGGAACACAATTAGTCCATCTGAAAGAACTATATTTAGGATTACAAATTTTGGTTAACCCTAGGGAATGACATAAAAACCTCTGGACCCATAAATGGCCAAAAAACATCATTTAGGGCTACAAATGACCGTAGAAGTTCAAGACCCAAAAAACCATAGAAAAAATGATAAGAAGATAAAGAACCATTGAGTTAGTGGAAGATGTGGGTGGCCACCAAATATCCACCTGGATTAGAGTGCCACATAAGTTTAGGGTGGGAGATAAGGTATGGTTGCATTTGTATAAAGAATACCTCTTAAGATCCCATTGGAAGTTCCCCCCGACTCTCCATTATGATATAGGCCTTACACCAACACAAAGGTTGTGGGTGAAGATGCTTCTAAATAAAAAATTCCCTTTTCTTTGGATTGAACCTTATACTTAATGTGGAGCTACTCCAACCATATTTTCCACCTCTCATAGGCACCTCATGTTCCTAATTTGGCGCACATGTCTCACTAGGAGCCATATTCAACAAAAAATTCTCCACTTGACGAAGGAACTTGACACAAAATGGACCACTTATTCATAAGGGGGGACAATTGATTCAATAGAATACTAGTGACCACCCACTTGTTACATTGATTCAACATTATTCCACGTCTTGGTAGTTATATTATAATGTTTTAGGTCTCAAACTTCTGGTGCCTTTTTTGGGCATTTCCCTTGCATTTTTGGCATTTGTCATAGGCTAAAGACAAATAGTATGGATTGTATTGGTCCAAAAAATTTCCTAAATGGAGTTTGCATGCAAACATTGTAGCCCCACGAAGTTGATATATCAATTAGTCTCTTTGGGCCCACGTTATTTTTGGCACGCCATTTCCTAGGGCTAGGGTTTTGGATTTTAGAGTTTTTGGATCTTAGGACATCATACTTTATGTTCAAAGGTAGTTTTGACATCTTGTAATGTTTTCTTTTGATTAAGAGTAGTTGACACGTCTCTCTTCATAAAGAAGCTACCTCCATTCCGCTTAGTGTGTATCACTTTGCAATTTATAGTTATTTTCTATTTCATCCATTAATAGAATTTGGATTTTGTTCTACTACTCTACTCTTTGCAATATCTTTTCTATGTTTCCATTTATGTTTTTTCATAATAAAATCCCCTTCAAACCTCAAGTCTATCTATGGATTTTTTTTTTAGTAGAAGCTTTTACCTTTGGATGACCATGGGTCCTAATATTTGAATATTGGAGCAAATTGTCAACTTTTTTATGGTTAAGAACATGTGCTTCCTCATAAGATGTCATAGGTTCAAATTTAAAGGGGTAGAGTATGTACACCTTTGTAGAGTTTAGCGGATTCAAGTCCTTTGTCCTACAAACAATAAGATCACAATAAAAGTTCTACAAACAATGAGATCACAATAAGGTAAGATCACAATAAGAGTCCTACAAACAATAAAGGTCTCACTAAGGTCTTAAAAATATATTATTACTACTATATTACAAATATTAGCTCTATTTACCCTAGATTAACCTCAATAGCTATTTTTTTAATGAGAAAAAAAATATGCTTAAAAACATATAGAGTAATGCTCTAACATTTTTAAGTAATAAAATTTTACGACTTCTTGTATTTATTTTTAATATGACAAAACATATGTCAAAAAATTATAATATTTGAACTTTTCCGGGTGTGTTAACCATTTGAACTTTGGTGGCTTATCAATTGGAGGGAAAGCTAAGGCACGGGCACAGGGTTACTGGAGATTTGAGGGTTCAGCAGTTCTGGCCATTAAACATTTTTGCGAAAACAAAGCTTTCAGATATTCTGTGCAGTGATGGTTTCCGGGGACCTTTAAATAGGCAGAAAGGAGGGATTTTAGGCCGCCGTCAGTGTGAATTTAGGCATTCTGCTGCGCTTCATCGCGTTCTCAACTATCTCCATTTACTGAAATGCGGACTCGTTCATCTGAGATTTTGGGGATAGTGATATTATTTTGACTGGTGTTTTATTTTGATCTTCTGTTATATTTTGGAACTTATATTGCCATGTTAGATGTTGGAAGGTCCTTCAAACTGGGGCTGGCATGCCAAAAGCAGCAATGTCACATGACCAACCGGTGAGGTGCTTCAGATAGTGGTTGGAATTCTAGTACCCGTTATTTTTTCTTCTGAATTTTATCCAAAAGTTGTAATATGCTTGCAGGAACCAGGGTTGTATTACGTATGGCAAGAACCATAACTGAAGTTTCAGAGTGTGCTTCTAAGTTTTTTTATTATGTAATGTTTCGTATGCAGGTTCTCTGCTCGACATGGAAGCTCGACATGGAAGGACGATGGCACTGCTATTTTCTCTGTTGGCTGTGATAAACAAGCTAAAATGTGGCCATTGCTGACTAGGGGCCAGCCAGTGACTGTGGCTATGCATGATGCACCTATTAAGGAAATTGCATGGATTCCAGCAATGAACTTGCTTGCAACTGGAAGCTGCGACAAGACACTTAAGTATGTATATGATGGTTTTTTTTTATTCCGTCTCTCTTTGCTTATTTATGTTATGAGGTTGCTTGTAAATGTTAGTGGAGTTGTGACCTTATGAATTTTAAACCCATTTGAGCACAGTGCCAAAAAATTAATATCTTTTAGGCTTTGAGTGAAATAGAAACTTCTCATCTTGCCAATTTTTTTATAAAATTATATGAAATTATTTTTATAAAATTATATGAGATAAAGGGAAAAAAAATTTGTTAGATTAACCCAGGTCCTAGATTAACTACTCAACATTCTTCGCTTACTGCCATAGCCTCGTACCTATGCAAACCTTGTTAGAAACAGAGACACCTTCCTTTTAATTTGGATCAGCATTGTATTATGAAAATCTTCATATAAATTGTGTTGTCCCTGGTGATAAATTTTAATGCCTGGATCTCCTGCTTGCCTGCTTGCAGCTGTCTATCACTCTCTCCTTTTATTCTATGCACTGCTCCACACGTACAGGACCAAAGGTTGACTGGAACATCAGCAACTTGAAGTTATTTAAGACTGCATCAACCTCTCCTCCAAACTTGAAGCAAATTTTGAAAGCTTCCTCAGCCTTTTCCTCTAAGGCTCTAGCCCCGTCGAGACATTTACAAGCTTCAGAAAAACAGATTATTTTCTCCAAGTCACGGAGCTGAGGAATGTCTACCCCCTCATCAAGATACTGTATTTGCCATTGAATGATGTCATCTAGCATATTTAGAATATTCTCCAATTCTTCCTTGACAGGCACCATCCTCTTTATATAATCATCAAACTTAGGAGTTTTATCTTTGATGCCCTGAATGCTCCTGTAGAATTATTTCTGAACCGTACTCAATTCCTCTTGGATCTCAAGTGATTTCCCTTTGAACTCTTTAACTGAGTCTAGTTCACCTTGCTGCTGGAATTCTAGCTCTGTAATTCTTTGCTTAGCAGCACTGAGTTCCAACTGAGCAACATAGACCTTTCTCTTCAGCATGGCAACATTATCACCTGTTGCTTGGGCCATGGTAACACTGGCACCTGCAGTCATCTCTGGATCAGTTGTTGTTTCATGAATGAGAACCTCCTCAGTGACAATCACTCTCCCAACCTTATCATTTTGGAAACTCTCCTGCTAACTTTGTTCTTCTTGTATTCATAATTGAATGTTTTCAATACTACTACTGGGTCAGCCATGGTCATGGGGAAAAATTGCTCCTTCTCCATTTCTTCAATCCTACATGGTTCAACTGGAGACTGAGGAGTGGGGTTTATCTTCGGAGATGATGGAATGCCAAGGTGTTCAATCCTTTTATCTTTCCACATAGCTTATTCCTTCTTCTTTTGGAGTTCCTCATCTATTTTCCTCCGAAGCTCTTCATCTCTTTTCCTTTGTTTTTCCTACTGCTTGATTCTTTGTTCATTTTCCAAAGCCAATTGTTTCACCAGGTCATCTTGTTCTGCTTTCCTTCTCAGTTCTTCTGCCTCCTTCGCTGCTTGCTCTTCTTCAATCCTCCTCTTGAGTCTCTCTGCTTCTTTCTCCAATGCTTCCTTCATCTCCTTCACCTATTCCAACACCCTCTGGAGCTTTTCAACTTCTTCCTGGAGGTTGACAATAGGTGAAGCATGGGTCTGTTCGGCCTTCTTTTGAGGTCCTTGATTTAGCTTTTCTTTAACCTCAATGGATAAATAAGTCTCTTGAATATTTCCTCATTAGTATCCCTCTCATGAGTATAAGGCCACATCTGGTTGACAGCAACACAATGACTAATAACCAAATCTTCAGAATCATGTTTCCTAAATCTTATCTCTCCAAAATGATATGATTCAATTTCACTGGCCTCTTTCATGGCTTGGTTGGTGCGATCAAATACATAGTATCTGATCCTGATAGGAAACTTAGGCCATATTGACCACTTTTCCCTCTTAAGAGTACTTGTCACTCGATGAGAAAATGCCTGATATAATATTTCCAACAGAACCACTATGTCTGGAGCATATAAAGGTAGTAGATGAGGAGCTCTCGATGCACCATCTCCATTACACCATTACACCATACACCATGGGGCTCACAAGAGGAGAGATGAAAAAAAAACAATACACCATCAATCTACTCTCAGAAGAGATGAAAACAATGCACCATCAATCTCCTCTTAGGAGATATTAACATAGTACACCATCAATCTCCTCTGAAGAGATATGAAAATAGTACACCATCAATCTCCTCTTATGGAGAGATGAAATTTTTACACAATTAATCTCTTCTTAGGGAGAGATGAAATTTGTACACCGTCAATATCCTCTCAAGGAGAGATGAAATTTGTACCTCATGATTGCAAGCTTTAGAACCAAATTCCCTGACCACATAGGTCTTACGGTAACCTGATGATGCTATCAAACCAATGCTCCCTCTCAAAGGGATCCTTAGCCATTCTAGGCTTCTTACATAATCTTCAACCTACTCAAAAGAAGAAAGGTAGCCATGGTGGATTTCAATACTTCTTTTATTAGTAACATCTAGCTATTCGTCCAGCTTTAACCAAAGCTTTGAACAAAAGCAAACACCAACAACCTATCAATGCTATTTCTTTGCTCAACAACATATTCTTGCAACTTTTTCTTCATCAAGGAAGTAGCCATGGGCTCACAATCCATCATGCCACATTCTCAACAAGTATTTTATCAGGCTCATGTAACACTTTCAATCAACTCCCTTTTACACTAAAGAGGTTCTCATCCTTTGTGAGAAATATATCATCAACACAGAGAGAATTTCACAAATTCGTCTTCAGTAGATCAACTTATTCCTTCATAACTTCACCCTCATCAAAACGAAAAGTAGTACGTGGTGAGCCCTTGGGGGGAGGTGGGGTGAGAATGGGGGGGTTGTCAGCACGGAGAGAGAAAGAAAGAAGAGCATGGTCAACTAAGGGGATGGGGGAAACAAAAAAGTGATGAATGAAGGGGAGGAGGTTCTGGCTAGAGAGGACATAATCAACAATGCTTGCTCCTCTACCATGAGGCCTACATGTGAAAAAGCGGGAGTTTGGAAAACGCGGGAGGCCATTAAGAATCCACAGCTCCTAAAATTCGTCCAAGTATAAAAGATGTCGACCATAGGAGGTAAGGGGCCCCAACACATCATCAGACATCCTGTGAAATCCCACTGACTCTTGATCGATCTCTTGGATGCAGTACACGTCCTCAGACCGATTGTGAAGAGGGATCTGGAGGGCTCTAGTGCGGGAGTTGAAGTCACCTAGAAGAATAACCTCCCCAACTGCTGAATACTGGGCTATGTTGACATACAAATCGACAAAGGGGTCCTCGTTAGGTCCATTATGAATGGCATATGATGAAGAAGCAGGAGGGAAGTAACAAACACCAATGTAAATGTCCTTGGGGAGAGGAAAGGCCCCTCGAACCCATAGTATTAAAAATCGGAACCGGTGACTGGACCGGTGGACCTAATGAACCCGCAACCGGACCGGTGGACCTAATGAATCGGTAATCGGACCAGAACCAGTCTAACCAGTACTGGTCAGGTCTAAACGAACGAGTTTTAAAAAAAATACATTAAATAATTATTTTTTAATAAAAAAAACTATTTTTAAGATTTGCAACCATGATTCCAAGCCAATAGAGACAAAATATGCAAAGTTTGCTCATTTATATACCATGTAAAGGTGAATATATCAAAATGGCATTATGGCACCGAGTGAAATACATATCATCGAAAAAATACATAAGCAATGAGGCTCCAAATGACCCATAAAGTCCAAAAACAATGCTACAAGCTATGAGCATTGAGGTCGTTGGCCTACATAGTACAGTGACAATCTACTACAAATCTACATATATGATATTACTAAATTCTAATTAATGATCAACATTATCACTTGAAAGTTGAAACTTCTAATCATGATCAAAGTTCAAACTCGGTTGGTTGAACTTGAGTCTCCCGACTCTCGACTGCCAAACTTTGCAACTGCTCCAGTCACAAACTTCTCTATTGGTTCAGTGACTTGAGTCTCAAACTTCTGAAGGTATTCTACCCTAATATGCCCTATTACTTCATTTGGTGCTCCACATGGCTTTACATGGCCTCCTATCCCAGCCAAGTGTTGCTTGAACCTGTAAATACCCCTTCCTACAATAGATTTTTGGCAATATTTGCAAATCATTTTGCCATCAATCATATCACAATGAGCCCATGCAGTATCCTTTCCTTTTGGAGGCATGATGGCTACTACTTAGCTCAAGCAGCAAGCCTCAAACTCTATGCTGTTCCACTACTCCAGCAAAAACTCAACTCTCCAAGCTCTCAATCAAACACACAAAATCTCCAAATGAGATGGTGTGAGACAAATGAGAGGTTGCCCCTGCTTATAAAGGATTGGAGAGGGTCTCCAAGATAGCTCCAACTCCAACTCCAAGCCTCAAAGATCACTGCTCCAACAAACACTCAACACTCTCCAAGCTCTCCATAAAACTCACAAACTACAAATGAGATGGTGTGAGACAAAGGAGAGGCTGCCCCCTGCTTATAAAGGATTGGGGAGGGTGTTTTTGGAGGGAAAAAACCCTCCCCTTCCCTCCAAATCAGCCCTAAACATCCTTGCTGGCTGTTCGTGGGTCCCTACAGCAACTTAGGTGCTGACTGGTCGGTTAAGGACGGAACCGGCCAATCAACACCGGTTAACCGGATTTTCAGGCTATATGCAGTTGCTGACCGGGTTTTTCAACCAGTTTGGACTGACCAATGGTTTGACTGGTTTCTGGTTTTAATCGACCGGTTTTTAACACTATGCTCGAACCCGAACCCACATTAACCTCGCAAACTCATCCACAACCACCGAAGAAATCTTGCTCTGAAAGGAATCTCTGATGAAGCAAGCAACTCCCCCAAAACCTTTAATACCACCAGAACCCCTTGTCTCCTACCTACAAGTTGAGAAATTATGGTAACCTGAAATGTCTGGGAGAGGTCGAACATGGCTCTCATGTGTCTCGGTGATGACTAAGATATCCGACAGTCGAAGAGAATCATATAATAGACATGGTGATGCCCAAAATGACCCATTCCCATTACAACAATTGACGGAAATGGATGCCCCTTGTTGCCTCCCCCAACGAGCCAGTCATTTGGAGGACCCAGAACGGGGCTTCCATCCAGGTGGAAAAGTGTCCCAAATCACTGCTTTGAGGTTCCTGATAACTGCCCATTTCCCTGCCTGACGTGCTATTGTAACCAACTCCCTAGAGCGTTTGAGCTCAGCAACCCGTGTTTTAGTGAGATCTTCATTAAGGAAGATCTTAATAGGAAGTGAGAATAGATTTCTCTTAGCTCTAAGAGCCCGAAGGCGATCAACCACTGACCTAAACTGGAGAAAGAGAGTGGAATCGTACCCAAGCTAAGCTCTATCAATGGCCACGTCCTGAAGATCTAGTTTTTCATTGAGGAACAGGGTCCCAACCACCATGGGGTCTGAGGATGTGAGAGGCAAAGGAAGTCCTCTCACCTTGAGGTTCAATTCTCGCGCTTGTCTAGTGTGTTATTCCATGAGTTTAGATTGTACCACCTCCTCAATTGCGGCTAGAGGAGGAGCGATGGGGGTATCCCTCCCTTTAGCAACATGTGCCCATGAGCTGATGTGTGTTTATGTTTCTTGTTTAAAGGCCACTTGCTGAGCTTTGATCTCCTCCTGTTTGTTTTTCATATCGAGAAGTTCAGTGTGTAGATTTTCATTAGAGGGGTGGTGGTGAACTGCTTGCTCCTTGTTATCCCTCAACAACTGCTTCAGTGAACCATTCTCGCCTTCCATTACAACTAATCTGTTCCTAAGTTCATCGACCTCTCTTATTAGTGCCTGGTTAGAGGATTCAAGGGTTTCCAATCTCATAAATAGTTCCTGAAAATATTTGTTGTCGTGTCGAAATCCATAATCGGGCAAGGGTGACGGTTTCGACAAGATTTGAAAGAATTCTTCAACACCTATGTCTATGTCGGTAGGAGTTCTTGACGACATCGTCACCTGCGGTTGATTCTGACAAAGAAGCATGGAATCTTCTGAGAGCTGCTGTTGTGAATTATTGTGGAAGCCCAATTGCAGGCACCCCAAAATTTTTCAACTTCTTTGTGCTAAACTTGGATGCGAGTGGATCAAGATGTGGCTCGTAAGAGAAATTGCTGAATAGGAAGTGTTGTGGTTCCTAGAGACAACCTCGAGTTGTCAGAGACCAGTGCCTAGGACATCTTAGCTAGTAAAGAGTGGAAGGTATATCCTAAGGCCATTATTCAGCTCAGGGCTCTTTACCATCTCAAATTTTCTAATGAGTCACAAGATTAGATGGGACTAGACAGCTTTCAAATCAGCAACATATAGAAACATGTAGAGGCAAGAGTAGAATTAATTACACAGATGCATCAGATAGCTTAGAAACAACTTTCATTAAGGAGGGCCAATTTCCAAAAGTTATATGGAGATTGTTAGATCGAGGCGTTTGTGTTGCAGAAGGTAAAATAGGTGCACTAATTACCAATGGAAATGTATTTGGAAAACGTATTTTGCTATAGTATGGGCTTAAGAACTAAGAATCCATATATACCAATCAGTTCTGAACAAATAAGATTCCACGATATTCAATACAGAGGAAATCTGAATGAAGTGTAAAATGAAACATCATATCATGTATGAGCCATATTTAAAGTAGTTAGGCCAGCCTCATATAAGTACCACATAACGATAAATTCATATCAGAACTGGCAAGTCACTCGCATTCCAAAACATGATATAAAGAACATGGAGACAGTGAAATAGATAATGAAACAATACTACAAAGAAAGAGTCACAGACCATACAACATCCGGACCAGAATCCTCACATAAAATAGAACTTCTCTTCGCTGAGACCCTATGGGCTCTGTGCATTTGCATTAATAATTAAACCACAAGCATACAAAATATTCTTACATGGCAAGTTTCTTCAGGAAATATGGAACCATTTTTTCTCATTGGATCTCACTTATATAGACTTCTTCCTATCTCAGCGAGAAGACATTTTTGGAAAAATATATTCTTCGCATAACCAAAATTTGTTAAAGGTCGTTCTCAAAAAAATAAAATTCGTGATGAGGAAAAAGGCCTCTCATCATGGATAGTCAGGCACTTGGTTGTTTTCAAAAACAGAAAATTAAATAGTAGTCTGATGAAAAGTAAAATGCTGGAGTGGAGTAAACAACCCACTCGAAACTTAAAAGAAACTAATTCAGTAAAAATTAAATAGGCCGTTGAGGCCGAATCATGAGTTGACAAGATTTCATAGGTGTGGAAGAGTTGAAGCAGTTGCTGATGCTGGCGGTGGGACGTTCGCTGATGAGCTGGCAATCTGGTTTGCAAACTGTATGCATCTCTGTTGGCAGTCGGCTGAAGGTTCTGGCATCACAGCGAACCCCTCCACTTTGACATAGGCTTGTGTGAGGGCATTGAAACCTGCCTTTGTAGGCAGCTTGTGCCTGATCAAGTGTTGGAGGAGAAACTCTTGGCTGAGGGATGAAACAATGTTTTCGCCCTTTAACCGAGCAATCTTATCTGTCAGGACGTCTATCTGGTCTTTTTCTTGATGCAGGCATGTCTTATATTCTGTCAACGGTTGTAGGGCAGACGGAGTGGTTGGGTCCCAGCAATATGGGAGTCTAGCTGCTGTAATCTCGTTCCACACTACATCGAATCGGTGCACGTTCGATATCACCTGTTGTAAGGCTTTCAAATTTTCATCTCGGGCTGTCTCTTTGTCGATGATTTTCTGACATTCGAAGGCCTCCATGAACCGACTCGGTATGCTGTGCTTTTCTACTTCGTTTGATTCTAACCCCTGCAAGAAAGAAATGTAGCTTTTAGAGTGCGGAGTTCTTCTGGACACATTGAGATCTGCCTCTTGGAATTTCCTGTTGAGATAAAGAATAGTAGCTTTATTTTCCCCTATCATTTTCAGGAAAGCCCATTGTCCTGTCACTGCTAAGATTATGTCCAACCAGATTATACTCCTCGCTTCCCTAAGAGTGATATTTCCCTTCACGCGATTGTTGAGTTCAGCGATTGTTTTCTACTAGTCAGCTTTTGTTTTCTTCTCCTGCTCGATCTCTTTTTGTATTGTTTCTATCCTCTTTCCATTCTCAGCCGCCAAACCTTCTAAATCGGTGATTTTCTGCTTTGCGGTGATTTCTTGTTTCTCTAGCACGTCATTTGCAGCTTTTGCTGCATCCAGATTTTCTGAAAGAGAGCTCGTCTCAGGTGGCGTAGTAGCTGGCACACAGCTGTGTGTGTCCCAGGTGCTCTGTAGTTCTGCCAACCTACTCTGAAGAGTAGCGATTTTTCCTGCCAATTTCTCCCTCTCTTCTCTTACCTGTGACAAAGTGCTGACCAACTCCCTTTTCTCTTTCTCGACTTGTGCCAACTCGACTGTCTGTGCATGTTGGGAGGCTGGCATGTGGGCTTTGCCTTTCAGTGAGATGACTTCCTTCTGCAATTGATATATTAAAAAGGCCTGTGGGTTTTTCTCCCCAGTGTCTTTCCCTTTGATTTGATCCTCGAGACTGCGTATTCAATTTTCCTGTGCACGGGCACTTTCCTGCTCGTTCTTCAGGGTGGTCCTCATCTGATCATGCTTTTTCTCAAGTTTCCTTAGTGCGATAGTAGCTTGCATTACCTCATCTTTTAGCATATCAGCTACAACTTGGAACAGGTTACACATGTCAGTGGCTGGCACCTTAGACATATCAATTGCGTGTTGGAGTACCCGGTAGCTAGTGGCGCCTGTGTCAGGGTCCAAAAGGGCTTTGGCCATAGACAGTACCAGATGCGCGGTATCCACATTCATGGTGGCGGAGATCCTGGTGTGATACTTTTCTACATACCCCTCCAGCTCAGTTTTATACTTCTCTCTAATTATACTGTTTTTCTTGACCCTTTCGGCAGCCACCAGTGAGGTATGATCTCCCATGGCCTGTGAAACCTCAGTGAAATCAGAAGAGGTGGTGCTGTGCCTCAACACTTTGATCCCGACCTTACTTCTATCAAGTGGCGCATATGGAATGAACGGCTCAAGCAACTGTTCCTCTCCTATAATTTCGGCTTCACTTGAGACTGTTTTCTGTTTTTTATGAGAGGGAGAACCTGTTCCTGAAGGACTGACCTCCTCTTCTTGGTCTTTGTTGACGCCTTCCTCTTCTCCTGTGGCAGATGAATCTGTCTCCATCTCCGAAACCAAAGGCCAAATTTCCATGTTAGCCTTCCACTCCATGAACGGTCTTGGTTCATGTACATAAGGTGCAGACCGATTTCTCTTTCTCCTGTTTGAAATAATCTCCAGGGGATCATAAGCCCAAGTCTTCCCCTGTCTTAGGTCCATACCCTGCAACAGATTTTCGACAATGGGAAGGGCAAGTATCGAATTCACAACGAACGGGCCGATTTGGGTAGGAAGCCTCAGAATGTAACCTTTCTTAGCGGGGACAAAGTGGAGCTGGTCGGCTTTAAGGGTTTGCCGAATATACTCCAGAGCGTAAACTCGCCGGGCGGGAAACACCGGCAGCAGGTAAGGGGTGACCTCGGCTCCATAGACCCCAATTTCCGTATAATTATCAGAGAGATACCAGTCCCCAGTGCTCTGGATTTTACCAGCTTGCAGCTAGTTCTTCATTTAAGGAAAAACCCTAGGGGAGGGAAAACCATGAATGATGGTGTAAGCGATGGACATGAAATCGTTCAGGAAACTAGAGTAACCCACCCCTTTTGGCAGTTGGCGCATTGCAGAGTTCCAGTCAAACATGGGTCGGGGCTGAGAATTGACCTCATATACCCTATCCAATCCCAAATTCTCAAAACTATCAGCATGCTGATACAAGAAAAGATAGAAAACTAAAGAACAAAAACAAAAGTGACTGGTTTCGGGAAGTTCTTGGAACTGGGTGTGGATGCTGGCAGATAAGTAACCCGGGATATCTAGAACAACCCCCTTCTGAGACATTAACCATAGAAAGAAAACACATACTTTGGAGGTTTCCCCCAACCCACCTACACGTAACAGACCCACAATGAGCGCAAGGATGGGTTGTACCTCCTCCTTGAACAGGTTTAATGGGAAAAGTTCCGTTCTGGGAAGGGTAGTAGCCTGGCTGCTGGAAATAGAAGCAATGAAGCTTTTTTGATGCTCCCATGGTGATTTGGTAAACTGGGAAGTTAGGGCTTCGTCGCTGAAAGCAATGTAGGTGGCGCTGGTGGGAAAACGGAGGGCTTGCTTGATGATGTCGGGCGAAAGGGAGAAAATCTAATTTCCTTGGGCGGAGGTAAAAGTACCTTGGTCTTCATCGTAGGCGTCTCTGAGCCAGTAGATGAACTCAACCACCGGGAAGACTGGGGGGGTAATCTGATGGTAAAATCCTGACACAACCACCTGGTATTGATCCCTATTATGAACATGACGCGAAAAAAGCTCAGGCCTTATACTACTAATGGGGAATGGGTACTGGTGGTCGCAGACTCCAGCTTGCTTGTCGATGAAAGGTTCGAAACCGGGAGGGTTTCTGGTTTCCCGGACCTGGGGAGTATCTGGTTCATTCTTCTTGGGTGTGCCCCTTCCCATGATTGACATATGAAAACAAAAATAAAAACGAAGGGAAAACAAAGGGAATAGAAAGGGACAGAGTACCTGCACAAGAGGTAGATTTTCTTGGGAAAGCGACGCAGAGGGTAATCTGGTGATGATTGGGTAGACCCGGTACTTGTTCTCGCTTGGTATATACCATGACCAGAAGGCCTGAGACTTTTACCATAGAAAATGATGGGAAACTGTTGTGAAGACTGGTAATTCTGAGGCAGGAAGGGGTAGAAGTGAAATAGGTAGGGCAAGTGTCGTAAGGACACTGACAATGGGGCATACGGCGTGTAGGGATTGGGTGTTATTTGGGGACAGGTGAACACCGCGTGCCAGGTTTACTACTGGTACGGGTCTCAGTACCAGCTCATCTAGGAATTACCTTACCTCTTTGGCCGCATGCGCTGTATAACTCCTGAAACATGTCATTCCCAATGCAGATTAAATACATAACCTACCAACTGTAAGGATCCACCTTTCGTTCCGCCACGTCACCCTGTCACGCGACACGCCCCTGTTGCCTCTTTCTAACCTTGGGTCCCCACCACGCCACGCTGTCACAATTCTGCGGGGGTATGGGTCTCTTCCCTTCCTTGCTGCTCGACCTCCTCGGAATTTCCCTTGTGTGCAGAGTCACGCGGTGGTAATTCTTTCAATGTTTGCGTTTTTCACTCTTCGTACCACTCTTTGCACTTTTACGTTTCCGTTAGCCTTTTCGCTTTATACTCCACCTTTGGCTTTTAAGCACGTGAATTTCGTTACCTTGCTTCATCTCGACCAACTTTTGAAGTATCTCACCCTTCGATATAATGTCTCAATGCATGACTTGTCAATATTTTAATAAACCAATGACTAATGTTTAAGGTTGAACAACATTGGCTCCACCCGGGGACGACACATTTATCCTTGAATGTGTCGAGAACTACGCAGACCACCTGTTGTCTTCTGTGAATGCCAATTCTCATCCTTCTCTACTCTTGACCTCTTCTTCATGATTCACCGTCAATCGACATTATTCAAACAACGCTTAAAACAGGAAATAATATACAATATGGTACATCAGGCTTTCTCGACCTGAGTCAGTACTAGAAATAAGGCTTGAGGAAATGACCATTAACAGGGGCATCCAACAAATCCCCCTGCAAATTCTCCAATCTAAAAGTATTGTTTCCACCTTGTTCTGCAAATTTGAAAGGGCCAAACTAGAGGGGATCGAATTTCCCGTGTTTGCCCTTATCGGCCCTTCGTACGTCCCACCTGAGTACTAAATCCCCTGTCTGTAGCTTTCTGTCTTTAGCGTGTTGATCAAACAGCTCTTTCATTTTCTCCTGGTATGCCTCTAGCTTCTGATTTACCTAACTACGCGTCTCTTCGAGCTCTACCAACTGATTAATTCTCCTAGTAACGTCGTCAGGCTCGTCTTGATTTTCTTGCATGAACCAGGCTACCGGGAGAGCCAAATGCACAGGAAAAACTGTTGCTCTTCCATAAACTAATTTGTATGGGGACTTCCCAGTTGCCCTCTTACTAGTGATTCGGTTAGCCCACATAGCGAAATTCAGTTGAGAATCCCAATTCTTCTGATTCTCGTTGATAGTCTTCTTCAGTGCTCGGACCAGAGTTTTGTTTGAGGACTCTGCAAGACCATTTCCTTGGGGGTAGTAAGCCGTGGAGTGACCCAATGCAATATTATACTGCTGGCAGAAGTTGACAAATTTTGTGGATTTGAAGGCTTGTGCGTTGTCAGTTACTATCTTAGCGGGACAACCAAATCTGGATATGATATGTTCCTCAATGAATTTTATTACCACAGTGTCAGTTGCGTTCCTGGCAGGTACATCTTCTACCCATTTTGTGAAGTAATCAGTGGCCGTCAATATCCATTTATGCTGCCCACTTGAGGGGGGATGTATTTCCCCTATGAAGTCAATTCCCCACTGCTGGAATGGCTCCTCTACGTGGACAGGGATTGTTGAGTCCCAAAATTGCATCTTTCTTATACACCTTTCTAGACTTTTTCCATTTACCTGGACCTCCTAAGTCATCAACATCATTGCATATTAATCATAAAAGAGCATTTAAAGTGGTTTTTAACTATGTTTTGTGTCTGCTGTTTGAATTAGATTTTTGCTCATTGAGCTGCGGAATCTTGTCACTTTCCGCAGCTGCTTCAACTTTCCGCAGCCATTTTGTTAAAGTCTATATTGCAGGTGTCTTCAGGCAAATCAAGTCACATGGGCAAGTTGGAAATGACATGGATATGGACCGAGTCCTATTGGCTCAGTCGAATTCACGAAAGAAGGCCGTGGTCAAAGGTAGTCAAGCGGTGGTCAACCTAAGAGTCCTACGGGGACAGAACTCCGTTTTTCACCACGTGAAGACTTGCGTGGCCGTTCCTAAATCTAAGGGACATATCAACACCTGTGAACTGCTCCATAAGCCGAATCCAACGACCACCCTCCATAGATTTAATCTTCATGGCAGCCATAATGCTAGATTTCTGGACGTGGTTGTTCACGTGTCTTTTATCAGCGCAGATTGTAGGAAAGTAGTTATGTCATCCTCTGTTATAAATAATGCATTCTCATACGCATAGTAGCTAGCTTTTGTAATGTAATTTTGCTGTAAAGAAAGCCCACTGTGCCGTGACATTATTTCCTTGTTATGACTGCGTTTTGAATACATGAGAAGACTCTGTTCATAAGCATAATTCGTGGTTGATAGTTGTTGCCGAGGATTGTGCAGAGGGCCCCTGCACACACCGAGGTTTTGTTTATTGCGGTATAGTTTCATGCTTTATTTCTGTTCATTACTGCATAGTTATTCCGTGTATATCACATCTCATAGTATTAACGTTTATTTTTTGTCATAGTTTTCATGCTTTATCTTGTTGTTAAGCGAAGTCGGTGTCTTTGTTCCAGTGCAATAGGCGGCCGAGAACATTGCACATAGTTTTAGGTATGAAATGACATGGGAGTCAGTCTGCGTCCTTCTGCTAATTTATTTTTACTTAACTTTTAATTCAGTGCTTTATTTATTTCAGTTTGTACATTTTGCTTTATTAGTTAGATTAGATATTAATTACTCACTGTCATTGATTTACCTAGAAAACCATAGCGAGACTAATGGTGAGGGATTGAAGTATGAGTGTGTAATTTGATATTAGTTTATTTTTCTGCAAATTAGATATCAGATTGCTCAAGTTATTTATGATTACCTCCGAAAGCCATAGTGAGACTAATGGTGAGGGGTCATAATATGAGTTGATGTAATTTGGTTTTAGCTTTACTTTGCTTGCAATTATTGGATTTCTTTGAGTACAATTTCTTTTGTATTTAGATATCAACAAGGGTAATGGGTTTCATGATCAATGGTTCATTGTTTGTTTGACTAGTATAGTGGCACATTTTCATTCTCTTTTAGGAATTAATTTTGTTATTGCATGTTTTAAAACTCTCTTGAAGTTTGAAGTTTGGGAAATCATTATAAAGGATATCATTGCCTTGAACATTTATATCCATACTTTTCTTTTAGAATTTCCATCTCACATTAGGAAACCAACCAAGATAAAACCCCCAAGATAACAAAAAAAAAAAAAAACAAAAACGACAAAAAGTAAGAGATAGGTTATCTTGCACATATAGTGTGCCACACTTCATCAGCTTACGAATCCTGGATTGAAAAATTAATGTAGCAATTTAGGACACACTGATTGACCAAACATTTTGGCATTCTTTATGATGTAACTAGGTAGCCAATTTCTTAAAAAAAACACAAAATCATAAAAGAAGGGAAATTTTGATAACTTCTTGAAGTATGCTCTCCTCTTGCACCTAGTGTGATCTGGAGGATCAGAAAAAAGAGTTATTGGTTCAATAATTTCTTAAGTATGCTCTCTTCTTGCACTTAGTGTGACCTGGAAGATCAGAAAAAGAATTATTAGCCCAACTTAAAAATAAAAAATGGCATGCATAGAGCAAGAGATTCTAGGGGAATATTTATAGCTAAAGCCAAGAGTTCGATTTTCACAACTCCATCTTCTTCAAGGCATAGACAAGATTCACCACCATCCACCCCTAGCCTTAAGATTCTTGGAATTCAAGGAGCGGCTGAATTACAGGATTCTCCTACACCATCTACCAAATCTCATTTAGAAGAAAACCATTTCTTTACTTCTACAGGAGAGTATATTGTAATTAAAGAAGAATCACCTGAAGAAGAAAAGGAAGAAACTCTCTCTCATCCTCCCTTGATAGAAGAATCGGAGGACTTTGAAGAAACTATCATGACATAGGAAGTAGTAGATGGATTCGGAGGTAGAGGTAGAGGTAGAGAAGGAGGAAATAATGGAGGCAACAATGGTGGAGGTGGAGGTGGAGGTAATAGGGAAGGAGACAACTCGTTTGGATTCCCTATAGTTGATGAGGAAACTCATACAACGATGAAAAACATCTCACCATCTATCCTCCCTAACTTTTATGGATTGCAAAGTGAGGATCTTGAAACATTTCTGTTTGAGTTTGAAGTCGAGTGCCGAACCTATGACTATATGGAAGACTCTCAAAAACTCAAACTGTTTCCTTCAACATTGAAGGAAGCTGCTTTGAAATGGTTCATAGGATAAAGATCATAATCTATTAGGACTTGAATGATATGAATTTTTTTTTTGGATAGATACACAGACCTATTGCATGCCCACCAATCACAAGGATGAGGTATTCAAAATGGGCAAAAAGAAGATGAAAATTTGGAGGATTTACTTAGGGAGTTTCAATACACAATTTAAAAAGAGCAAATAAACTTAGATGAGGAAACTTTGAAAGCCCTTCTATTAAAAGCCATCAGAGATGAATGGATAGATATTTTAAACACGATGCGGAAAGGAGACATTTCTCATCTTCCACTTCGCTCGCAGAACCATGTCCATCTCTTCGGGAAAATAAACGGGAAAAGGGCACAGAGATCCTTCTCTGACAGAACCGAACGGTACTGTTGGATCAGTAAGTAGGGCAGAGATTGGTAATATGCTTGATGAGTTCAAAACTGATATCTTAGGGAGCCTTGGTGAACAACTAGACACCCTTAAAATCCAAAACAAGCAGAAAGCAGAAACAGATGCTTTAGCCATCTTTTGTCCGAAATGTAGAAAGAAACATGCTTTAAGGGAGTGTCCCTTGGATGCAAAAGTTGTAGAAACATGTATGATTTTCTCAGAGAATCATGAGACCAAGGATTGTCCTTCAATTCCTAGACTCAAAGCTGTCTTTCAAGAAGATCCAAATTCAATAGAATCTCTCTGTTTTGTTGCAAGAAGACCTTGGCAGGGGCAACAAACTCAAGGGTTTAACAACCTTATGAATTTTCAACCCCCACAAAATTGGAATCCTTGGCAACAACCTTGGCCCCAACCTCAAAATTCATATCAGTCATGGGTACAAGGTATGCAAAATCCTTATGGGAGATTTGCTCAATTTTATCAGTATCCTCCATCTTTTCAAAATCAACAAGCTCCACAACTTCCAAACCCAAATCTACAACTTCCATTTCCATTCTACATGACAACCCTAAGGAACAAAAATCCAGTCCTCAACACATTCCATTCCAACAAAAGACAAATCAACTTTACATCTCACATTTGAAATCCTAACAATAAAAATCCTCGGAATACATACATGATGAGACAACAATTTCCTACCTATATGATTGTCCCTCTCAATGATGTACAACTCGGTACGGTAGAGTTTTATAAAACCTTGTAGATGTCCAGGCAAAAAGATTCCCTTTAAGGGACTCTAGTTTCAATAAGGGTTACGAGAATCAGAAATTCAAAAACTCAAATATTCAAAAAGAGAAAGAAAAATTAACACCCACAACTCCTATAGTTGAGCAACCTGCATCTTCATCTACACCTCCTTTTCCTGAAAGACTACAAATTGACAAGGGGGTGGAAAAACAAATCTTGTTGCATAAATATGATTTTCTAGATGAATTAAAGAATGTTTGTATCAAGATTCCCTTGCTACAAGCCATTCGAGAGATTCCTATTCTAGCAAAAACAATAAAGGTTAGTCAAAAGACCGGAAGGAAACTAAGAGATACAGAATCCACTGGTGGAAAAGTGGAATGTCATGATGGGAAAAATTGTATACGAAGTGTAGATCTAGGTAGTCCAATTGTCAAGACACATATAAATGGGATAGAAATTCCAAACACATTGATTGACTTAGGGGCTGCTATCAACATTATGAGTAAACAGACTATGGAACAACTAAAACTTCCTAATCTTCTTTTTACACCTACTTTACTGCAACTTGCAGATCGATCAGTTATCAAACCAGATGGTGTATTAGAAGATATTTCAATCTCCTTAGATTCTTGGGAATATCCAGTAGATTTTATGATTTTGACTCCCAAGAGTAATCTAGGAGGGCACCCACTTATCTTAGGAAGACCTTGGCTAGCCACAGCTGATGCTTTCATTATTTGTAGATCTGGGGATATGTACATTTCTAATGGTGATTCGACAAATAAATTCAATTTGTATCCTCCAGCAAAAGCAATCACAGAAGTAGGAGACAATGAATGGGTCGATGATGAGGACACTATACAACCTGTCTTTACCATTTCTGAAATCAGTGAGGATAGTCAAATTCTGAACACATTAGAAAATTTTGAGACATTTTCAGAATATGACCCCACACAATTTCAGTTGGAATCTGACATAGAATATTTATCATCAAGACAAATGTCTCTTTACTCTATGGAAGAGTTCGGTAGTTCTACCATTGAGATTTTTCCAGGAAAAACATTGAATATCAACAAAAATTTGGAAAAGTCACAATAGGAAGAACTAACCAAAATCTTGCAAAAACATTCTACTGCATTTGCATGGGAGTATACTAATATGAAAGGTATTGATCCTAAGACTTGCATCCATCATATCTATATTGAGGAAAACAATAGATCAATCAGACAACCTCAGAGAAGGATGAATCCAAACCTTAGGGAGATAGTGAAAGAAGAGCTCCAAAAACTACTCAATGTAAACTTCATTTATCCAATTTTAGATAGCCGATGGGTTTCTCCTTTGGTTATAGTACCTAAAAAGAATGGTAAATGGAGGGTATGCATTGATTACAGGGAATTGAACAAAGCAACTTTGAAGGATCACTTTCCTTTGCCCTTTATCGATCAGGTATTAGATACATTAGCAAGCAAAAAGTACTTTTCATTTTTGGATGGTTTTAGTGGCTATAATCAAATTCAGGTAGCACCTGAAGATCAAGATAAGACCACATTTACCTATCCATGGGGGACTTTTTCCTATCGAGTGCTTCCTTTTGGGTTATGTAATGCACCCGCAACATTCCAAAGAGCAGTACTAGGAATTTTTTCTGATCTAATCCATGATTGTGTAGAGGTTTATATGGATGATTTTAGAGTTTATGGTAATTCATTTGAAGAGGCATTAGAAAATTTGGAAAAAGTCCTTATAAGATGTAAAGAAACAAACCTTTCATTAAGCCATGAAAAATGCTTTATGATGTTTACTGAAGGTAATTGTTTTGGGCCATCATATTTCAGGAGATGGGATTAAGGTTGATAGATCAAAAGTTGAAGTCATCTCCAAGTTGTCTATTCCAAATTTTCAAAGAGATGTTAGAAGTTTTCTAGGATTTACTGGATACTATAGAATATTTATAGAAAACTTCACTAAAATAGCATCTCCACTCTTCAAACTGCTTACAAAATAATGTGAATTCAAATGGGATCCTGATTGTCAATCAGCCTTTGAAACTTTGAAAACAAGAATATCTGAAGCACCTATCTTGAGAGGACCAAATTGGAAACTCCCTTTCCATATTTCTATAGATGCTTCAGATACAACTCTAGGAGCTGTGTTGGGTCAAAAGGATTTAGTCCCTTATGCCATTTACTATACCAGTAAAAATTTGACTCCCACTGAGTTGAACTATACTGTAACTGAAAAAGAGTTTTTAGCTATTGTTCATGCAATCAATAAGTTTAGACATTATATAACAGGCTATGAAACTTTTATTCATACCGATCATTCTGCGATTAGATATCTAATGAAAAAACCTGTTACTAATGGCAGAGTGACAAGATGGCTCCTAATTTTGCAGGAATTCAATATTACTGTGTTGGATAGACCAGGGAAACAAAATACAATAGCTGATTTCTTGTCTAGGATTCAGAATACTAAAGAAGATTCTCCTGTAGAGGATAAGTTTCCTGATGAATACTTGTTTGCAGTAACTACTAAGACTCCTTGGTATGCAGATATTGCTAACTATTTGGTTACAGGGAAACTGCCTCCACATTTATTTCCAAGTGAAAAAAGAAATATTATTCAGGAGAGTTCAAAATATTTGTGGATTTCTAATGAATTGCTTAAAACAGGGCCAGATCTTGTGATCAGAAGATGTGTCAGGGAGGATGAAATGCCTGATATCCTCAAGGCATGTCATGATGAACCATGCGGCGGACACTTTGCGGACAAAAGGACAGCCTATAAAATCCTCTCTTTAGGATATTGTTGGCCTTCCCTCTTCAAATATGCAAAACAATATGTCAAAAGGTGTGACAGCTACCAAAGAGTAGGGAAACCTACCCTTTCAAATGAAATTCCATTGCAACCATAGGTACTCATTGAACCCTTTGAAAAATGGGCTTTATATTTCATTGGACCTATTAATCCACCATCTAAGCAAAAGAAGTATATATTGGTTGGTAATGATTATGTTACTAAATGGGTGGAAGCCAAAGCATTAGTATCTGCTACTAAAAATTCAGTTGTTAATTTTCTTTATGAGGATATTTTTACTCGCTTTGGTGTTCCAAGAGAAATTGTGACAGATCAGGGAAGCCAATTCACATCCAACCTGGTGGAGAAGCTGATGGAAGAATACAAAATCAAGCACATAAGATCTACTCCTTACCATCCGCAAGCAAATGGTCAAGTGGAGTCTACAAACAAAGTTCTCGAAAGTATCATCACCAAAAATGTTCATCTACATAGAAGAGATTGGGCAGAAAGGCTTCCTGAAGCCTTGTGGGCCTACAGAACTACATGGAGAAATACAACAGGACATTCTCCCTATGAACTTGTTTATGGGAAAGAAGTCCTTCTCCCCATTGAGTTCCAAGTCAAAACCTTCAAGATGGCAGTTCAGTTGGGGATGGATCTATCAGAAGCCCAAAAGCATAGAATGGAGCAGTTGAATGAACTAGATGAGATCAGACAAGAGGCAATTCTAAGAACTGATCTAGTTCAATATCAAAGAGATAAATGGCATGAAAAATACATCAAAGAGAAGAAGTTTCAAGAAGGAGATTGGGCATTGCTATTTGATTCCAAGTTTAAATATTTTAAAGGAAAATTTCAGACTCATTGGCTTGGGCCATATGAGATTGACAAGATCTTTAGAAATGGAGCGGTAAGAATCAAGACCATTGATGAATCTCAAACTCCTCTTATTGTGAATGGCCACAGATTAAAGATCTATCATAAGCCACTCTCAAAAGAGGACTTTGTCAAAATGTTTCAAGATAATTCTGCAATAAGGCTGGTGAAGAAGAATCCTTCTTCTCCACCAGCATAGCCTTTGTTCTTTTCAGTTAAAAAAAAAAAGAAAAAAAAGAAAATTGTATAAGCCTGAAAACCAATCACTGATTGGCAGTCTTATACAGAAAATGTAGGGTGAAAATCAGGAACACCTGATACCCTATATTTTCCAAAAAAAAAAAAATTCTCTCTCTCTCTCATTTCACAAGTTTAATGACAACCCACTCCATTTCATTCCATTTCATTCCAGTTCATTCCACTCCATTTCATCTATTTCATTTCATTTCACCAATAAAATTTTTTCTTTCATGACCATTTTCATTCAGTCAGTTATCATCTATCTATTTCCATTCACCCAAATAATTGTTGTGTTAGTTTTCGTAGCTGACACCAGTTTCCGCAGCCAGAAGCAGTTTCTGCAGCTACCACTCTGTTTTTCAAAAATTTACAGTCAGATGTTAGTTCAACAATCATGAAATCAAATGTAGGTATGAGGACATATTATGAAGACATGAGGCATTCAAAAGCATCAACGAGGAGCAACTGATTGAAGACTAATGAAAAATGGCAAGAATTCCAAGGTATGAGTAGAAATTTATTTCAAATGGCATTCAAGCACATTTTTACATAGTTATAAACCATAGCTCCATAATATGCAATGATTGCGTTGATAATTCCATAACCGTTCCATGATCTCTATACGATTCCCCCACAACCCTTGCATTCATTTTTAAACGGCCTCATAATCAAGCTTCCGATCCTCACTCGCGTTTGGCTATACTTTGATACTCCACCTGTAATTATGGAACGTAGTTGATTTGACTACAGCTTCTCTCAGCTGCATAAAATCCATAGCCGTTGCATAAACATGCTTGCATCTACTCTGCAGCCACCCAATTTTAAATACTGTCGGATGCACTTTACTCCCCCTACTGTTCTGTTGACCTCACGACTGCATTTCCACTGTGCTCACATAAGCCTTCACCCCATTTTGTTCTCTATTCCGCTTCATTCCGTGTACCTATTCTCTGATATCCGCTTACAGTCACTGGTCTCCTTCATAAACCTTGTTCATTTCCGCTAATTCAGCCGTCTTACCTCCGCTAAACCCTCCTCACGCAGACGCGTTTTAAAGAACAGAAGGAAGGATGGGTCAGTTGTTGAGGACAGAACCAGAGGGACCCAAATTTATGGAAGGATACCTGCAAGTCAAAAACATATTGAAAAAGGAAAAATGGCTTCGGTTTATTCAAAAGTTTAAAGGCTACAATAAGGAGGTAACAAAAAATTTTGCGATATCTTTCAATGGTCTGGAGGTAGAAATTGGGGACCTCAAATTTACAGTGACTGAGGCATCCATAGCAGCAGCTACAGAAATCCCTCAAGAAGGTGAACTCTGGTTCAAGAACAAGAGCATTGGCGAGGAAACCTGGAGAGTGATCCTACGTAACCCAGGTATGGATGTCACCATTTTTAAAAAGGGAATTCCTGTCCATGCTTTAAAAGAAGAGTGGGCCAGTTTACTGTTGGTTATTCAAAATTTTATCACCTGTGAGGGACGTTTTGGATCAATGTACATGTATCATACCCGACTGTTGATGAATTTCCTAGACAACCAGTCCCTCAATCTGCCATAATTTTTACTAAACAGTTTGAAAAAGATGTCTGTAACCATCCAAAAGAATTTGGGGGACGTAGAACCACATTTGTATCACCATGGTCTCGTAAAAATCTTGATAGAAAAACAATTAAAAGAGAAAAAGGACACCTGGGAGCAGTTTTTAATTAGAAATTTCTTTGAAGAACCCTAAGAAACCCCTGAAGGCAGTGCATCAAAAAGAAGTAGAAGAAAGAAAACAGATGATAAAACTCAAAGCACTCCTACTAACACAGTTGAAAGAACTAGTAGAGAAGAAAGACTGTCTAAAAGGAGGAAGGAAAAGACTGAGGGTAAAAAGCCAACAAAATCAAAAGAGAAAAGAAGCATTGAGGCTGTGCATCAAACCCCTTCCTCAGAAGAAGACCATCAAGTTTCATCTGAGAGACTAGTTCACCTTCAGGAACAGTCATCTATGGCCAAAAAGAAAGGAAAAGAAAAACAGAAGGAAAAAGATAGTAGTCCACAGCATGTAAGAAGAAGCAGCAGGCTTAAAGGAAAATGGAGGAAAGCAGAAACAAAAGGACCCCATTTTATTGATTTGGGAGAAGGAACACCTGAAAAAACTCCAGCTGGCCGTAGTCCATCTCATTCTCAGCCAAACGTTGAAACTAGTCCTCAAGATGTTGACGTGAGTCCTTTTCGGCCAGATTTTGAAGTCAATTCTCCTCCACAGCATTTTGGGGACAGCCCAAGGAAAACGACACCCGAGATATATCCAAAACAGCAAGAGGTGTATGATTACATAGAATCCTTAGAAAGAATAGCCACGGGTCCCAGCACTTCATCCACTCAGCCTAACACATCACAAGAAGCCCTAGTCCAATCGTTGAAACAAGAAGTCTTTGAGTTGGAGGTTTTAAATAGACATATTAAAAATGAAAATGAAGTATTAAAGGAGCAAAGCAGATTGGACAAGATCATTCATGAAAACACTATGCTACATCTGGTATTGTGGTAGAAAAAGAACAGGAAATTGAAGAAGAAATGCAAGAAGATAAGTAGAGCACTGATTAATCTCAAATTCAGATGCTTGATGAAGAAGCCTAGGATGTTAGCAGCACCTAGAAAGAGGAGAAGAGGACTGGATGTACTGGCGGAGGTATCAGGGCATATGAATTGAAGGAGGATGATCAAAATTTTGGTTGCATAGGAGACATGCAACACCTTCACAGTGGGGGTATGTTGAGTCCCAAACTTGCATATTTCCTATACACCTTTCTAGACTTTTTCCATTTACCTGGACCTCCTAAGTCATCAACATCATTGCATATTAATCATAAAAGAGAATTTAAAGTGGTTTTTAACTATGTTTTGTGTCTGCTGTTTGAATTAGATTTTTGCTCATTTAGCTGCGGAATCTTGTCACTTTTCGCAGCTGCTTCAACTTTCCGCAGCCATTTTGTTAAAGTCTATATTTCAGGTGTCTTCAGGCAAATCAAGTCACATGGGAAATTTGGAAATGACATGGACATGGACCGAGTCCTACTGGCTCAGTCGAATTCATCAAAGAAGGCCGTGGTCAAAGGTAGTCAAGCGGTGGTCAATTTAAGAGTCCTACGGTGATAGAACTCTATTTTTCACCACGTCAAGACTTGTGTGGCTGTTCCTAAATCTCAGGGGACATATCAACACCTGTGAACTGCTCCATAAGCCGAATTCAACGGCCACCCTCCATAGATTTAATCTTCACGGTAGCCATAATGCTAGATTTCTGGACGTGGTTGTTCACGTGTCTTTTATCAGTGTAGATTGTAGGAAATTAGTTATGTCATCCTCTGTTATAAATAATGCGTTCTCATATGCATAGTAGCTGGCGTTTGTAATGTAATTTTGCTGAAACGAAAGCCCACTGTGCCATGACATTATTTCCTTGTTATGACTGCATTTTGAATACATGAGAAGACTTTGTTCATAAGCATAATTCGTGGTTGATAGTTGTTGCCCGAGGATTGTGCAGAGGGCCCCTGCACACGCCGAGGTTTTGTTTATTGCTATATAGTTTCATGCTTTATTTCCTTACATTCATTATGCCATAGTTATTCACGTGTATATATCACATCTCTTATGGTATTAACGTTTTATTTTTGTCCATAGTTCTTAATGCTTTATACTGCTGTTAACTGATCAGTGTCTTTGTTCCAGATTACAATAGGCAGCCCAGGCATTTGCACATAGTTTTACAATGACTAATGACATGGAATCAGTCTTGTCCTTTTGCTGATTTATTTTTCTTAACTTTTAATTCCAGCACTGTTTTATTTATTTTAGTTTTGTACATTTGCTTTATTAGTTAGATTAGATATTAAATTACTCATGTCATTATCAGTTACCTCTGAAAACCATAGTGAGACTAATGGTGAGGGATTGAAGTATGAGTGTGTAATTTGATATTAGTTTATTTTTCTGCAAATTAGATATCAGATTGCTCAAGTTATTTATGATTACCTCCGAAAGCCATAGCGAGACTAATGGTGAGGGGTCAGAATATGAGTTGATGTAATTTGGTTTTAGCTTTACTTTGCTTGCAATTCTTGGATTTCTTTGAGTACAGTTTCTTTTGTATTTCGACAGCAGCAAGGGTAATGGGTTTCATGATCAATGGTTCACTGTTTGTTTGACTAGTATAGTGGCACATTTTCATTCTCTTTTAGGAATTAATTTTGTTATTGCATGTTTTAAAACTCTCTTGAAGTTTGAAGTTTGGGAAATCATTATAAAGGACATCATTGCCTTGAACATTTATATCCATACTTGTCTTTTAGAATTTCCATCTCACATTAGGAAACCAACCAAGATAAAACCCCCAAGATTAAAAAAAAAACAAAAACGACAAAAAGTAAGAGATAGGTTATCTTGCACATATAGTGCGCCACACTTTGTCAGCTTATGAATCCCGGATTGACAAATTAATGTATCAATTTAGGACACACTAAATTGACCAAACAGGGATCATGGGGAGCGGTGCTAGTTTCTCTCTCTCAGCAAACCTCTGACACTTATCGCAGGCTCTGACTCGAGCAAATACGTCTCCAAACAGTTTAGGCCAGATGAAAACCGCCTTCAGAATCTTGTGAGCAGTAGCCCTCCAACTGTAATGACCTCCACAAATTCCCTCGTGGAATTCAACCATTATACTCTCCACCTCCTCTTCCGTAAGACACAGGAGTAGGATACCAGAGGGATCGCGCCAATACAATCGACCGTTTGCAACTATATACTTCTGTGACTTCAATCTCAGTGATATGTATTTAGTCTTCTCACAGCTGGGTGGGAAAATGAGGGTTAGGAGGTACTATACCAACTCTTTGTACCATGGGCTGAGAAGGTACTTCATATGTATCTTCTGAGAGGCTACTTCTATTCTCTGTGCTTCCTACCCTACTCCAGTATCTTCATTTGCTGTCGTAGACAAGTTGATACCCAAGGCCTGACAATTTGATTCAGACAGGATCTTGGCTAAACCTTGCCCCTTGATTAATTTGGTAGGACGAATATCTAACTCGTATTCCTATATTTTTTCTATCCACTTTCCTCTTTTTCCTTCACTGTCCCCCTGGATAAGAATGTCTTTAACTACTGCTGTAGGGATGAATACAGTGATGTGGGACTGCAAAACATACATTCAAAAAGCTTTGAGAGATTTCACTAGAGCATACGCTTGCTTCTCCAATATGTTATATTTTAGTTTAGCATCCCGAAGCACCTGACTGAAAAAGGCAATAGGCTGTTCGTAACCCTCTTCGTTTTTCTGCAACAAAACTCCAGCTACTATGTGGGGGGATGCAAAGGAGAAGATCATAAATGGTTTGGCATAATTTGGCCCAGCTAACACAGGAGCTTCAATAAAATCATTTTTAATTCTGGAAAAATCTCCCCTTGACTCTGGCGACCATTTCACTTCATTATCCTTTTTCAACATATCAGTTATGTACCTAACTATCTCAGCGTAGTTAGAGATGAATCTCCTCAAGAAGTTTATACGCCCTAGGAACACCTGAACTTCCTTCTTGTTTCTGGGAAGGGAAATATTATTTATGACTTCCACTCTTTTGGGGTCTATCTTTACTCCATCTTTAGTGACAATGTGTCCCAGGAGCTTACCCTCTTCTAGTGCAAACAAAGACTTCTGTGGGTTAAGGGAGAGGCCATACCTTCTACACTTCTCGAAGGTTCTGCGCAGGTGTTCTATGTGCTCTGGATCATCCTTTGAAAACACTGTAATATCATCCAGATATACCACCACGAACTGGTCCTGCTCCCCAATAAAAGCAATATCCATGGCCCTCTGGAAAGTGGCCCCTGCGTTAATCATCCCAAAAGGCATTCTAGCGTACATAAACGTTCCCCATGGGGTGGTGAAGGTCATCTTCTTTTGATCTTCTGGCAACACAGCTACTTGATTATACCCAAATAATCCATCCATCATTGACATCCAGGCAACCCCTACCACTTTCTGCAATATGTGATCCATCTTGGGCAGTGGGTAGTTGTCTTTCAATGAAGCCCTGTTCAGGTTCCTAAAATCAACACATAGTCTTATTTCTCCATTTTTCTTCCGCACAGGGACTAGATTAGATACCCACTCAGAGTACCTCAATGGTACAATGATTTTAGCCTTCAGCAGTTTCTTAATTTCTTTTTCAATGGAAGGTAGCAATAGTGGGTTTATCTGTATAAGCTTTTGCTTATGGGGCTTTGCGTCTCCCTTCAGTGGAATATTATGCTGAATAATGCTGACATCGAAGGTTTTTAGGTCTTGATATGACCAGGCAAACACATCCTTATAGGACTGAAATAACTTCTGATACAGCTGTTTATATTCTCCCGGGACCTCCTTAGACAGCTTCACGATTTGAGGGTCAGCTTCAGTGCCCAGGTTCAGGTCCTCAACCTGAATTTCTTCTACAACTTTGTTTGGCTGCAATGGAACATCATTTTTGTTGAATATCCTTTCCAAAGGCACTAGCCCTCGGGGAATAACATTCCCTTTCAACTGTAGAAACTCGTGACCTGCTACCCTTTCTTCCCATTTGTTTCCTGATGTTTCTTCAGTCCCTTCTTCTTCACACATGTCAATCTCCATGTTGGAGAACTCCCCAACTGTCTCCAAGAATCTCTTGGCTTGCTCATCATCTTCGAATACCTGCCAGTGCTTGATGTTGTATGGGATTGATGGCCTATAGCGCACCTCAATCTCATATCTCAATAGAGGGTTCTGAGGTGGCCGAAAAGTACTAGCAGCCACTGCTAGAGAATCTGCCATTCTGTTTTGCTCCCGAGGCATAAACTGGATATTAAAAGCTAAGAAAAAGTTCTCCACCAGATCCCAGACTTCATTCCTATAGGCTCTCAGCCTAGGATGCTTAGCTTGACACTAGTTCTTCACCTGCCTGACCACTAGTTCTGAATCTCCCAGAACCTTTAGACTTTGTATGTTCATGCTCCTGGCTGTCTGCAACCCAAGTAAGAGTGCTTCATATTCGGCCACGTTTTTCGTGGCTTCATACTCCAGTTTAAATGATACAGGTACCCACCTCCCTGCCGACGAAATCAATAACACCCCAGCTCCATTCCCTTCTCTAGAGTTGGCTCCATTGAAGTGAAGAGTCCAGATTTCTGACTGAGGACTTTCTTTGAACTGTTCTGTCTTGATCTAGCAAAATGATGGTTCATTTGCATACTCCTGATCTTCCTCAAGCATTAAGCATGAGAAATCCCCCTCCCTGCTATAAACCGGAGAATTCACTGAATCATCCACTTTAGTGACTGTCTTAACAAATCTAGTCTCTCTGTACAGCCTCCTCTCTTGGCCACCAAATACAGGGATAGTGGCATAGGTCAAATCCAGCTTAATCGATCCCCCAATTTTGGTTCCCCAAGATCTTGATAGTAACATGCCGAAGCGGGCTGGGATGTCAGCCACCACTATATCCATCACTACACTTTTTGTTGGGATCTGGGCCAGGTTAACCACCAAGTCTTTTATCATACCCAGGCACTTAACTCTTTTGGAGTCAAATGAGTAAAGGTCTTTGTAAGGGCGAGTGATCTGTAGGCCTAGTTGCTCCATGACTGAAAGGGGTAAAAGATTATGAGAGGCTCCTGAATCTAACATGCAGTTATGCAGGAGTAGGTCATGTATTACTAAAGACACATAAAAAGGTGGAGTGGTGGCATCCAATTCCTCTACATGCGGGCCAAAGACAACCATAGGCCTTTCTTCTTGCAGGTTGAGACTATCTGGAATGTGTGTTACTTCTGGAGGAAGCATGAAGGGTGTGACTTGGGACTAATATGCTGGCTGTTTCAATAGCTCAGTCAAGGGAACTTGGATTTTCACTTTTTCAAGTTCTTTTTGTAAACTAAAGACAGATGAAGGCTTATCTATTGACACTTCTTTTTCTTTTGAATCTTTGCTTTGGAGGGGAGGCTTAACTTCTTTTGCAATGGGCTCGTCTTTAGGAGGCGCAGTTACTTGCGAAGATGAAGGCATTAGAGCATCAGATTGTAGAGATTGGTTAAGAGGCATCTTACCTTTTTCTGGGGGTTTTTGAGGAGTGACCTCCTTCTGTGCAGGTGCCTCTTCTTGAGGTGTGTCCTCCTCTTGATCTTGGGTGCGAGTTCTATTTCTAGAGGACCTGAGGTCATATCTTCTATTGAGCTGAGCTTGCATGAAATCAACGAACTGCTTGCAGTAGTCATCAATCTCAGGCTCTTCAATATCTTCATTGGCCTTCACCTCTGAGTGAGCTTGTACTTCCTCTTCGTCACTTTCATGTACCGGACATTATATGTCATTACCGTTTGAGAAAACAAGGCATGCCTCCTCCTGTTCGTAGGCAGGGCCTTCAGTGAAACCCTCTATTTTCCCCTCCAGATATAGAGGATGCGGTACCTGATCTTGCTGCTCCTTCTGTCCCCTCTGCAGTATCTTCAAGGATGGTTTTATGAATTGAGGATTGAATCCTTTGTTTGGAGCATTTTGGAAATTCTTTGGGGGTGAATTCTTGGCCTCCATCTCAAGCTTGATCAACTTACTTGAGAGATTCTTGATCATCTTATTCATTTCTTCGATATTGTCATTAACCGAATCTCTGTCTTGGCTTGAGGTGGATACTTCCTCTTTTCCCCTTCTTCTAACATCCTGTTCATGTTTCCCTTTGGATTTTCTAGTAGAGGCAAAATTTTCTTCTATTTCCAATGCGTCGGTCTGCGCATCATCCAGAGTGGCTGGCTTCCTTTCTCTCAAGGAGAAACCGAATTCAGAATCAAACGCTGCCACAAAAACGACCTTGGCAGCGGTCTAGTGGGGCTTCATGTCGACGGGGAGACTCAGGTACAATTTGTTAAATATTATAATAAAATCTAACACTCCTTCATTATGTTTCTTTCTCAAAGTGTTGAATTCAGTAAGAATATTACCATGATCTTTATTTTCTCCCCATTTTTTGATAAAGGTATCCTCCATTCCCTCCCATGTATTTATAGAACGAGCTCCAAGTGCCTTGAACCACTTCCTAGCTTCCCCATCTAAGGATTGCACAAAAAGCCTTAGGATTACGTCCAGATGTTCCACATTAAAATTATCTGCAAAAGAGCAAAAGACTTCGATATGTTTCTGGGCTTCAATCTCATTCTCACCACTGAATCTAGGAAGAAACTTTAAATAGTCTTGTGGCATGTCATTTAATACTGCAGGTAGCTCCAGAGGAGCGTATCTATTTTGCAGGAAGCCAGGGACATTCGCCATTGGAGGAGGAGGTAACAATAGAGCTTGGTGAGCAAGTGGAGGGTTAGGTGGAAGTGTGGTGTGAATGATGATAGGAATATAATGAATAGTAGCTTGGAATGATGGAGACGAGGGTGGAGTGATAACAACAGATACTTCCGTGACTTCTTTAACTTCCTCGACCTCTGGAGTAGGATGAAATGTGTAACAGGTTGTATCTACTGACTCAGCCTCGTCCTTGATTCGGACATTTCCTGCGGGTAGATAATCTGAGTAATAACCGGTTTCACCTAGAGCGGAGTTAGGATCTTGCCACTGGGCAACCTGAGAAGAGGAAGAAGGAAAGTCTTCCAGAGAGAGTGGTGGAATCTCTGTATGAAAAAATGGTCTCCCTCTCCATCTTCTTCTATATAAAATTATTTCGGGGTCAGACACAGAGGGTGTCTTTGGCTGAGAAGTATCTGACCTAAGGTGTGGCTTTCGAGGAGCCAGGACTGCAAAGAGATTTAGCAGGGGAAATGAATGTAGAGTCGCTAAGGTGAGGGATGTACAACTCTCAACTCTCCATGCTCACCTAACTGAAGAGTGAAATGGGGTTTTGTCGAGGCCCAGGTATTTCTATCTTTCATCAACTTCGTTCCTCGGCAACGACGCCAAAAAGATGTTGTGGTTCCTAGAGACAGCCTCGAGTTGTCAGATACCAGTGCCTAGGACATCTTAGCTAGTAAAGAGTGGAAGGTATATCCTAAGACCATTATTCAGCTTAGGGATCTTTACCATATCAACTTTTCTAATGAGTCACAAGATTAGATGGGACCATACAGCTTTCAGATCAGCAACATATAGAAACATGTAGAAGCAAGAGTAGAATTACTTACACAGATGCATCAGACAACTTAGAAAAAGCTTTCATTAAGGAGGGCCAGTTTCCAAAATTTATATGGAGATTGTTAGATCGATGCATTTGTGGTGCAGAAGGTAAAAGAGGTGCACTAATTACCAATGGAAATGTATTCGGAAAACGTATTTTGCTATAGTATGGGCTTAAGAACTAAGAATCCATATATACCAATCAGTTATGAACGAATAAGATTCCACGATATTCAATACAGAGGAAATCTGAATGAAGTGTAAAATGAAACATCATATCATGTATGAGCCATATTTAAAGCATTTAGGCCAGCCTCATATAAGTACCACATAACGATAAATTCATATCAGAACTGGCAAGTCACTCGCATTCCAAAACATGATATAAAGAACATGGAGACAGTGAAATAGACAATGAAACAATACTACAAAGAAAGAGTCACATACCATACAACATCCGGACCAGAATCCTCACATAAAATAGAACTTCTCTTCGCTAAGACCCTATGGGCTCTGTGCATTTGCATTAATAATTCAACCACAAGCATACAAAATATTCTTACACAACAAGTTTCTTCAGGAAATCTGGACCCATTTTTTCTCATTGGATCTCACTTATATAGACTTCTTCCTATCTCAGCGAGAAGATATTTTTGGAAAAATATCTTCTTCACATAACCAAAATTTGTTAAAGGTCGTTCTCAAAACAAAAAAATTCGTGATGAGGAAAAAGGCCTCTCATCATGGATAGTCAGGAACTTGGTTGTTTTCAAAAACAGAAAATTAAACAGTAGTCTGATGAAAAGTAAAATGCTGGAGTGGAGTAAACAACCCACTCGAAACTTAAAAGAAACTAATTCAGTAAAAAGTAAATAGGCCGTTGAGGCCGAATCATGAGTTGAAAAGATTTCATAGGTGTGGAAGAGTTGAAGCAGTTGCTGATGCTGGCAGTGGGACGTTCGCTGATGAGCTGGCAATCTGGTTCGCAAACTGTATGCATCTCTGTTGGCAGTCGGCTGAAGGTTATGGCATCGCGGCGAACCCCTCCACTTTGACATAGGCTTGTGTGAGGGCGTTGAAACCCGCCTCTGTAGGCAGCTTGTGCCTGATCAAGTGTAGGAGGAGAAACTCCTGACTGAGGGATGAAACAATGTTTTCGCCCTTTAACCGAGCAATCTTATCTGTTAGGACGTCTATCCGGTCTTTTTCTTGATGCAGACGTGTCTTATATTCTGTCAACGGTTGTAGGGCAGACCGAGTGGTTGGGTCCCAGCAAGATGGGAGTCCAGCTATTATAATCTCGTTCCACACTACATCGAATCCGTCCACGTTCGATATCACCTGTTGCAAGGCTTTCAAAGCTGCATCTCAGGCTGTCTCTTTGTCGATGATTTTCTGACATTCGAAGGCCTCCATGAACTGACTCGGTATGCCGTGCTTTTCTACTTCGTCTGATTCTAACCCCTGGAAGAAAGAAATGTAGCTTTTAGCGTGCGGAGTTCTGCTGGACACATTGAGATCTGCCTCTTGGAATTTCCTGTTGAGATAAAGAATAGCAGCTTTATTTTCCCCTATCATTTTTAGGAAAGCCCATTGTCCTGTCACTGCTGAGATTATGTCCGACCAGATTATACTCCTTGCTTCCCTAAGAGTGATATTTCCCTTCTCGTGATTGTTGAGTTCAGCGATTGTTACACCATTTTTTGGTCATCTAACCTACTATCATTAGATGGACCCAAGTACACCATGTAAGACCAATTTTACCCTAAGTAAAATTTCTCCCACTATGTCAAATAACTTAATAAACCACATTTATTAGGATGTTTATGGTCTAAACATGAAACCCCAAAAGGAAATATTAAACAAATCTATATTTGTTTGATTTTCCTCATGGAATAATTAATTAAGCAATAATTTAATTATTATTCCTCATCATGTTTAACCCAAAACAAAGAAATTAATTAGATAAATCTCTATTTATCTTATTATTTTCTAGGAATAATTATTTAAATCTTATTTAAATAATATTCCTTATTAAATATGACTAAATCACCCACAAATAATTAAATAAATCATTATTTATTTGATTATCATTCAACCACTTCCTTAAAATGATAAATAAATCATTTATTTATTTATTATTTACAAATAAAGGGATTTGACCCAAGTCAAATACCTTTTCCTCCAACAAATATAATAAAATATTCCATAAAAGGTGGATCTAGATTTGGTTAACGTTATTTTAATCATGCACCAAGATCTAGAATGACCCAATATTTTGTTATAAATAGGAGGGTTTTCCCTACCATTCTTCACCTTTTGTTGCCTATTAGGTCACATTCTACATTATTTTCTGTGTGAGCTCCCTTTGAGTTCTATCTTTGTCTGGGTTTTCTACACCAACAAGAGAGAGAGATTCTAGATCTGAAGTGCTGAGGACTTCCAAGAACCCATCCCATTGAGAAGAATTGGATACGCCTTCTTGTTTTCCTCCCAGGTGCCCTTAATACAAAAATTCTTTCAAAAAACATTGTTCTTGTCTTGTCTATTGGATGTATTGAGCAAACCCTTAATTTTACTGCTTAAGGTCTTTCTATGCATAGATCTGGTTTTTTGCAGCACTTGTCTTGATCAATTAACTGCAGATATGAAGATATTGGCAGCCACATTTGATGTTAGGGCTATAAGTTATGCGTAGCTAAAGTGGTCCTTTTTCGTACGCTTCGACAAAATATTCATACTAACAATTGGAGACTCCACACGGGTTCTCAATTACGACCGCTGTTGTTTTTCATATTCCTGCATATCCAGCTCCTTCAGAACCTAGGGTTTCTTTTCAGCTTTTTGTTTTTCCTATTTTCATGTTGTTTTTCACCTATAAAACCCTAAAACATTAAAATTTCTAACTTCCGTGTGTTTCTGGCCCTATTGCATAGGTGACAGACATCAGCCGCAACTGAGACGACAACTTTTTCAGAAATCTGCTGCTGAGACACCCGGAGCTTCAGGTCGCACTTTTCAGCCCATAAACTGCGACCTGGACCTCCAAGTCGCACTTTTCAGCCCTTTTTTTGTGACCTGCACTGAAAACAAGTCAGAACCTGCGACCTGCCAATTTTTCAGCTGTTTTTCTGCAATTTTTCTGGGTTTTTCTGAAGCTTCTGTCAGGGTTTTCCAGCCTCTCTCTCAGCCCGTTTCGACCTGGTTATGATCTGTTTTTTCTCATCTAAGTGGGAACATAGCCCCCTAGGGCTTCAGTACCCTCCACTTTTTGTGGAAGAGTTTTTATTTGTTTCAGGTCTGTTTTTTCAGAGTTTCAGCCCCCCTTTTTCCAGATCTGATACGTCCTTTTCAGACCTCTTTTAATCAGCTCTTCTCCCTTTCAAATCACCTCCTGAAGATTTTTTTGGATCTACTTTTAGGGCCTACTCCTTGCCCCTTCTGCTTTTTGCTGATTTCCTCATTTTTTCCAAGCGCCTTGCCTCTGCCTCTTGGCTGTGATCTGCACCTCTTTTCAGCAGCTTTTCCCTTTAGATCCCTGTCCCTTTCGACCCTAGATCTATTGGCCTCTTTTTAATGCATTTTAACTAGATTTTTTCCCTCTTTTAGATTAGTTTTGAGAGACCCGCCTTTTTGGGTTGAATCGATGCACTAGTAGCTGTTAATTTTTTGTTATTTCAGCATTATATACTGTTTTTGCAGCATTATTTTCAGTTACTCAGCACACTTTTTCTCTTGCTCTCAAAACGAAAAGGGTTTAAAAATTAAAATTAACGCACGCCACACACTCACCCTAAGAGAAGAAGAGCCTGGTTTACACCGTCAGGCAAAGACTTTAAAATCAATTGACACTGCACCTTTTTTCCCTTGTTTCAACATTGTAATCACTTGATTCTGCACCTCCCTGCCTTTGTCGGTCGTTCTTCTTCCCCTCGTGCTGTGTTTGTGTTGCCATCATTGCGCCCCAAAGGCACGCTTCCCGGAGACTTCTTGGCCTTCACCCTTAGTTCCCGGTCGATTGACCTGCTCCGTCCCGCCGTCGTCGAGCCAGTCCTCCTCCGAGTCCGCACTCTGATTCCTTTTCTGATTCATTGGGTTCTCCTTTTACTTCTGGTTCTCCCCCTGTCACCTTCACTATGTCTGGTCCAGGGCCTAACGCTAGCGGTGCTCCCGGCCCTAATGCCGGAACTACTACTAGCGGAACCACCACAGGAAATACCTCGGCTGCACCCTTGCTCCCGTACATCGCAGGCCTCAGCCTCCCCGATTTCAATCAGTTGATCAATAACCCTATCTGCCACGATGTTGGTTGGCCTACTATGCCAACCAAGCTCCCCTCTGACATCCCTAAGTTCGAAGGCCTTGCTGGAGAAGATCCAACCAATCATGTCTGATATTTCCACATGTGGTGTTCTTCCAATTCCATTACCGATGATTCCATCCGTCTTCAGTTGTTCCAATGCACGCTTACCGACAAAGCTTCTAAATGGTATGTTGACAAAGCCACTTCTTCCCATACCATCTTTGTGACCATTTCCCAAGCCTTTTTATCCTATTTCTAGCTCCCTCTCCAATACGATACTGGTACAGAGCTTTTGACTTCTTTCAAGCAAACCTCTTCAACCCGCCTTTCCACTCATGTCCAGGAATGGCGAAGAAGACGAAGCTTATGTCGAGCTCCCCCCTTCGAAGATCGAGTTTATATGGACTGGTTCCTTCGCACTCTCTTAGCTCCCATTGGCAAAGATGTCACCTCCCATTTCCCTCAAACCGAAGAAGCCGCCCTCCAAATAGCCTTGAAATATGACCTGATCTATGCTCAGTCTGGTTATGTTTATACCGTCCTTCCTGACCTCCCCAGGCCCAGAGGTGCTAACGCCGCAGGGGCATCTCAGTCCCCCGACGGTATCGTTGGAGCCCTTTCTCATTCGTATGCTCAACCTCTTATGGGCTATGGTCTCCCTCAGGGAGGGGCCAGCACCTCTAGCACTTTTCCCCCTCCAGGTAGCATGTATCTAGGATATGGCATGCCTCATCCTTTTGCCCAACCTCCTGCTTACCTCAATGTTTCCCAACCTAACCATTACCCTTATCCACAGCTTGGTGCACCAGCTCCTCCAGCATATGTGCTTCCCTCTCCCTTGCCTCCTCCAAAATCGCAACAGCACCTACAACCCCCTCCAGGGCAAGTATTTGCACAGCAGGGCACGACTAATCCCCCTTCTTCTCAAAGAAGGTGGAGAGGCAATCCAAATCAATCTGCCCCTGGTACTCATGGACCCAATCCTCGAGGTGTTGACCCTAACACTGCTAACCAGCAACAGGGCACTCAACCCAATCCGGATAGGCCGCTTCACACAAATAAGCCTTGTTCATGTTGCGGTGTTTATGGTCATTACACCCACGATTGTCCCCTCTTACCACAGATGCGGCAGATGTGGGAGTCTCAAGCCACATTGCAAGGACAACATGCCTCCCCTCATGCCCCCCCCAATGTGACCACCACTCAACCAGCTGTGTTTACTGATCCTTTCCCTCAGCAAGGATTCGTGGCTACCCAACCACCTGACGGACAGGTTGCCACTCCACCTTCCCTTTCTGGTTCCTCCGATTACCAGATCCTCATGATGAACTCTGATCCATCCCCAACTATCGACCTTCACCTTCAAACTCGGTCTCGCCAGCACCCCAAGCCTCTCGCTCAGTCTGCCCCCGAGTCCTCCTCTTCCGGTTCTACAGAGCCTCTTTCGACATCCAATGGTCCCGTACATATCCCTCAATCAAAATTTTAGGTCCATACAAAGATTCCTAAAGGACCGTTACGTAGAAATGCTGCTTCTGGTCGAGCTGCTCATTTGTATAGCATAGTAGATGATTTGGCACAATCTTCTGCTGCCATTTCCACACTGGAACTCCTCCAGTCGTGCCCTTCCCAAAATAATGCTCTACTATCTGCCGTGGGCACTGTAGATCCTGCTGATGACCAAATGATTTTTTTTGACGCCCATCAATCAGAACATCCTCCTCTTCCTGCTTCCGTCGCCTTCCAAATCCCAGTCAAAATCCGGAATGCCAACGTTTCTCGGTGTATAATTGATGAGGGGACATCCACCTGTGTGATGTCCGCTTCGGTTTGGAAGCAACTCGGATCTCCTGAGTTGCCCCCTTCCACGATCACCCTTCGAGCGTGGGACGGCCACGCCTCCCAGCCCATTGGCCTTTTCCGTAATTGTCCTATCACCCTTGCCGGTAAGACCGTTTGCATTGACGTTGAAGTCATTGACGCCCCTCTAGACTACAACATTCTATTAGGGCGAAGCTACACCTATGCCATGTCTGATCCGGATTTATGCAGGAACGCAACAGAATAAACACATAACCATAAATACAGATATGCAGCGGAAATAACACTTCATTTCATTAATATCAAAATAACAGAAAGATGCTTACAGACATAATGGAAATAAAATAGCTAGGGTGCTGGTAGCGAATCTCTGAGAAGAGATGTGGTGGCTACAGACCTCTGAACTCCATTACAATGAGGCTCGAGGGCCTATTTATTATTGAGAAACAATGGAGAGCCCTAAACATCCCAAAAACCTAACCCTAGGAGATGAAGCGCCAAAACTATGGGCCCCGTTTGGGTAAATTGGTGTTTCAACTTCCCAGGGACGTAACTTTGGCATACTATCTCCGTTTGACGCACATGATACATCATTAGAAAGCTCTATCCGGGGACTACAACTTTTGTGACGATTTTGATGATCAAAATCGCAACAAATTTCATACCCAAAAAACGTCGTTTAGGGCCTCAAAACGGCTCCGGAAGTTCAGGACCCGAAAAACTGCTAAAAATAGTAAGTTATGCCAAAACTGAAAAACTGAAAGAGACAATGGTGGGGCCCAAGTGGAATAGGCGGGTGGCCACCAATATCCACCTGGATCATTCCTCCCCCCTTAGGAAGCAATGGTCCCCATTGCGTTAAGTTCCTCCATGAGATGAGGAAATTTCTGCTGAACTTGGTCCCTGGTGAACCACTTTCCTTGGTGCAGGAGTTGGCCAGCTTTGACAACCCGATACAGTTGGATCTGCTGTCGACGAGTGTTCTTGATTTGCATGTCCATGATACAATCTGTGGTGGCCTGTTCCATGCAGTCTGGGTTTAACTCTGTTGGTGTGAGTTGTTCTGCAATGTCCGAGGTGTCCAGTAGAGGTGGAAAGTAAGGACGAAGGCGATCCACATTGAAGACCGGGTGCAGACCAAGGAATGGTGGAATACTAAGCTCGAAGGCATTGTTACCTACAGCCTTGGTGATGGTGTACGGCCCGTATCGGAGCGGGCGAAGCTTGCGGTGAGGTCCAGTGAGGCGCTCCTTCTGCAAATGTAGCCATACTTTGTCGCCCACCTGGAAGTGGTGTGGCACCCAGTGTTGATCATGGCGTTGTTTGTACTTCGCATTGGCTCTGTCCAATATCTCATGAACCTGTTGGCGGATGTGTTGAATGCGCTCGATGAAGCTACTTGCTTTGTCAACTTCAGACTGGACATGAGCTGAATCGGCCTGAGCAGCTGCAAACGGCATGGCTATGTCAATGGGACATAGTGGTTGGAATCCCAAGCCCACCCGAAAGGGGCTATGGCCAATTGAACTGTGGAGAGCCCGGTTATAACTGTGTTGTACATAGGGGAGGCTCTCGTCCCATGTGCGTGGATGCTTTGAGTTGTACATGCGTAGAATGTGTACAATCATTCTGTTGACGACCTCTGTCTGGCCATCTGTTTGGGGATGGAAAGCTGTGGACTTGGTGAGCTTTGTGTCCAACATTGACCAGAGGCTGGACCAAAATGTGCCGAGGAACCTGCTATCTCGATCTGATATGATAGACTGTGGGATCCCAAAGTGCACCCACACTTGTTCAAAGAAGAGTTTAGTAGTGGCTTCTGCTGTGATATTCTTCTTGCAGGTCGCCATAATGGCTGTCTTCGAGAATCTATCGAAGACCAAAAAAACACAGTCTTTTCCCTGCTTAGTAGAAGGCAGGCCCGACATGTAATCCATGGAGATAGATTCCCAAGGTCGACTAGGGGTAGGTAGAGGAGTATATAGGCCTTGCTTCTTGATGGTCGGTTTGGCAATGGCACAAGCAGTGCAGGATCTGATGTGCTTCTCGACATCCTTTCGAAGGTTCGGCCAATAGAAATACTTCTGTAGTATTGCTACTGTTTTCTCGACTCCGAAATGCCCAGCGACTCGACTGTAGTGTGCTTCCCATATCATCTTGGCACGCTCGCTTGAAGGAACACAAAGGTGTCCCAGGTGACATAAAAGTGCATCTTGGAGGTGAAAATTTGGAACTTGTGTGCCCCCCAAGAGTGCCTTGTAAGTGTGGCCGAATTCTGGGTCACTCTCACAGAGAAGCGGCCAATCAGAAGTCTCGTGCCCACAAGAGTTGAGCACGGTGGTGAGCGCCACGATCGGTGGTCGGCTGAGGCAGTCTGCAACATTATTGGTGCTACCCTTCTTGTACTTGATGTCCAAATGAAACTGTTGCAGATATGTGGACCACTTCTGATGGCGATCATTCTGCAACTTCCCTTGTGTCTGTATGAACTGCAGGGGCCGGTGGTCTGTGTGGATGATCGTTTCCTTCCCCAAAATGTAATGCTTCCATTGTCGACAGGCTTGCACAATGGAATACATTTCTTTGTCATAGGTGGGATACTTGCGAACTGTCTCAGACAATGTCTCACCGTGATATGCCACTGGATGTCCCTGTTGAGTAAGAACTGCCCCAATAGCATAGTCAGAGGCATCTGTCTCGATCTCAAACGGCTGCTGCAAGTCTGGTAAGGTGAGCACTGGGGCAGAACATAGGCGATTTTTCAATTCTTTGAACGCCTTCTGTTGAGGTTCCGACCAAAAGAATTTTGCTCTCTCTCCTCCTTTGGTGACTTGACTCAAGGGCCAAGTGATATGAGAGAATCCCAGCACGAATCTACGGTAGAAATTAGCAAGACCCAGAAAGCTGCGAAGCTCTGTTATAGTAGTCGGGGCTGGCCAATCCCGAATGACTTGGATCTTGGCCGGATCCACATGCACCCCCCTTTCATCAATAATGTATCCCAGATATTGAACCTGGGTCATGCCAAACGTGCACTTCTCCAAATTGGCACACAACTTGTGTTGCCGCAGTGTTTGGAGGACTTGTCGGATGTGATGAAGGTGCTCTTCCCAAGTCTTGCTGAAGATCAGAATGTCATCCAAGCACACCACTACGAATGAGTTGGTGAATGGCCGCAAGATGTCGTCCATCATCCTCATGAAGGTTGCGGGAGCATTCGTCAACCCGAAAGGCATGACCAACCATTCAAAAAGGCCTTCCTTAGCTTTGAAGGCAGTCTTCCACACATCATAGGGTTCAATTGGTACCTGGTGATACCCAGACTTCAGGTCGATCTTACTGAAATATTTTGCACCTTGGAGTTGGTCCAGAAGGTCATCAATCCGTGGGATTGGGTACCTATTCCGGACAGTAATCTTGTTCAGTGCCCGATAGTCAATACAGAGTCTCCACGTCCCATCCTTTTTCTGTACCAACACGATCGGGCTCCCACATGGTGATGAACTTGGTCTGATGTGACCTTTCTGCAACAGCTCCTGAATCTGCCTCTTGATTTCATCATTTTCCAGAACAGAGCGTCGATAGATCGGTCCACTGGGCAGCGGCGCACCTAGGGTCAGATCAATCGGGTGCTTGACCTGGCAGTGCAGAGGAACCCCTGTGGGTGAGGTGAAGATGTCCCCGTACTCCTCCATGACCTTATCCATTTGTTGTTGTCGTGCAGAGGGGCCCTGTCTGGAGGTCGTGGCCACAGTCTTCTTCTTGCCCTGGGGGCGGATCATCAGGAAAACGAATTTCCTGGTTTGGGAAATGAGCTTGCTACATTGTTTTGCAGTAACCAAAGAGATAGTCGTAGGAGGTGGTACCTCTGGTATCCTGTACAACTTATTTACCAAAGTAATAATAACAGCACGAGGTCGAGACTCATACACAGCATGACGCTTCCACAATTATGGTTGTCCTAATAATACATCAGAAACATCAATAGGAGCAACGTCACATAATACCTCATCCGTGAAGGGCTTGATGCTATAGGGAAGGCGGCACTGCTGGCTGACGCGGAGATCTCGTCCTTGGTGAAGCCACCCGATGGTGTATGGATGTGGGTGAGTTGTGGTCGGCAAGCCCAACCGCTTCACGGCGTCTGCTGAAATGAGGTTCTTTTGGCTCCCATTGTCGACAATGAACTGTACCGGGGAGCCCTTTACCCACATCCGGGAGTGGAAGAGACGTTCCTCCTCCTCTGGATCTTCCGGTTCCTCCTTTTGGATCTTTGCAGTGGCAACAGTGGCATTGGGCTCCACATCAATAATCTGTTTCCCTTTTTCATTCGCCTTTTCAGGTTCTGATTCAGAGTCAGAGCATGCATCTGACTCAGAAGCCCTCATCTCGGCCACTAGCGATTGCTTGGCCCGACACTCACTTGTGTTGTGAGTGGAGCTCTTATGGAACTCACACCACTTTCCCGTGTCCTTCTTTGGCTTTACGGTGTTGTTCTTGTCTTGTGGCTTTGACGGGTTGTCCTTAGCCGCCATGCTCTGTCCTTTGTTCTGCAGTTTGGAAGCACCTTTTCCTTGCTTTTGATTCGCAGATCCAAAGTCTCGCTTCTTCTGTTTGAATTTCTGCTCAATCTTGGCAGCATACCGGTATGCCGTACCAAGCGAGGAGATGTCGAGAAACTCCATTTCCTCCTAAATGTATCTGTGCAGACAGCTGCGATACTTTAGCACCAAATGTTTCTCTGAATCTTTGATACCCAACTTTGTGCGCAGGGTATGGAACAGATTCGTCAGCTCGTGCACATCTTGATCCCTTTGTTGTCGCAGCGTGGTCCATTGTATGTACTTGTCCTCATAGCTCCCCACGGGATAGTACTGTTCCTTGACGGCGTCTCGGAAAGAATTCCAAGTTGGTACGACCGAGAACAGAGAGGGTTCTATCTGGTCCTTGTTCTCACAGTAGGTTTCCCACCAGTCCTTAACATGGGGGGTAGCTTTGAGGAGTGCAAAAATAATCTTCTCCCGGTCCGAAAAGTCATGAACAGAGAAATATCCTTCTAATAGATTCAACCATCTATCTACGGCATCTGCGTCTATTTGACCCTCAAATATGGGAATGTCAAAATTTACTTGCACCTTAAAGGGAGTCGCAACTCCAGAGTGGCTACTGGATGCAGATGCGCCGCCGGTGGGCAGCCGTTGAAGGATCTGAGCAAAACTATCCATCATCGCGTTCCTTTGTTTTTCGAGGGCCTCCTCGAGCAATATTTTGATAGGATCTCCTGCTCCCTCATCTTTCTTTTCGCCCCCCATGGGCGTCCGTCGAGGTTTGCGAGGCTGATCTTGCAAAGGTTCCACCAGATCAAGCCCTAGCTCCTTATACCCCGACCTCGTTGGGGACATGCAAAGAAGGATCGAGAAAAAGCAGACCCCTCTGATACCACTGATCCGGATTTATGCAGGAACGCAACATAATAAACACATAACCATAAATACAGAGATGCAGCGGAAATAACACTTCATTTCATTAATATCAAATAACAGAAAGATGCTTACAGACATAATGGAAATAAAATAGCTAGGGTGCTGGTAGCGAATCTCTGAGAAGAGATGTGGTGGCTACAGACCTCTGAACCCTTTACAATGAGGCGCGAGGGCCTATTTATTATCGAGAAACAATGGAGAACCCTAAACATCCCAAAAACCTAACCCTAGGAGATGAAGCGCCAAAACTATGGGCCCCGTTTGGGTAAATTGGTGTTTCAACTTCCCAGGGACGTAACTTTGGCATACTATCTCCGTTTGACGCACATGATACATCATTAGAAATCTCTATCCGAGGACTACAACTTTTGTGACGATTTTGATCAAATTTTCATACCAAAAAACGTCGTTTAGGGGCCTCAAAACGGCTCCGGAAGTTCAGGACCCGAAAAACGGCTAAAAATAGTAAGTTATGCCAAAACTGAAAAACTGAAAGAGACAATGGTGGGGGCCCAAGTGGAATAGGCGGGTGGCCACCAATATCCACCTGGATCAATGTCTGCTGTCCCATCCGCGGTTTTTCGCAAGATTCCTTTTCCTCACAATGGAAAGATCGTCACCATTGACCATTTGACGTATCATGAGCCAAAATCTCAGACCTCCCCTGAGACGACCATCTCTTCTGTAGCCAATAAGAAAACCATCGATTCGTTGAATAGTGACTCTCCCGGTGTCTACAAAGACTCCTCTTTGCTTGGAACCTTCCCTGTTCTTCCTCCTCCTCCTGTCTCCGACCCCAGCTCATCGAATGTTTGCATGATACAATCGTCTCGGGCTGCTCTCAAGCAACCTGCTCCTAGCCCTTCACCTACAGCTGGTATTCATGAGCCTCTTTACCCTCCTGGAATGGTTCCTCCATGCCTTAACCCTTTAGGAGCCATCCCACCTGGACATTACCCCTCTAGTGAGATACCGTTCCTAGCTCCCCCACCAGGAGTGTACACGGTACCTGTCATGGCCACCCTCTCTCTTCCTAACCTGACCCTTGGGATTCCCGTCTGGTACCTTGATCCTCCAGCCCCAACCTTGCCTGGTCAACCCAAACCCTATCTCGCTTTGACCCTGGTTCAACCGGTCCACAGGACTTCTCCCGCCGCAACAGTGCCTCAGTCACCTCAACAGGAACCACCTCCTGTTGCGACCGCTTCGGGTAAGAAGGGCAAAGCTCGCAAGGGGGCATCAAAGGACAAGGCTGCCCCGACAAACCCTACCCCTCCTTGGCCTCCAAAGCATACCATCCAGTGTGCTTTGTGTGATATTTTCGATCACGCCACCCATACCTGTCTTGAATTGCTTCATCTCAAGCCCATGGTTAATGTCACGTTCCCTGAGTCCCCGGTCTCAGAAGCCTCTGTTCCTTCCACGACCGCGGCCAAGAACCCCACGACTATTCACACCAACCACCCCTATGCTTTGTGTGATCTCCATGGCCATTACACCCATCTTTTTCCCCGCCTCAAGGAATTCTGCACCTCTCTAGCCGCGGTCCCCCAATTCGAGGCCAAGCGCAATGAGTCCACCTCTCCCCTATTTGTGTGTTTTTTTTTCGGCAGAACTACCAGACATAACTGCTCCCATTAACATTCCCCCTCCTGATGTCAAGATGACGGAGCCTTCATCCACCATTTTCTACCTATCATCATCCATGAGACCCTCGGGGAACATTCCCTCTGAATCCTCCCCTGTTGTTTCGCTTGACCTTCCTTCAGTGATCACCCTGGGCTCAACATCGGTAGATCCTTTATCTGCTTACTTTTCTGTCACTCCTTCTGACGATGTGCATGTGAACCTCTCTTCTCATGATGATGAGTCAGGTAGCTTCGCCACGCCAGGTGGTCTTTCTTCCACTAGTCACCCCATCTTCTATCACGATGACGACATTATGGTTGAAATACCCACCCTTGACTTTATCTATCCCCCCTTACATCAAACCCATGTGTTCAAACCACATGCACCTTGTGGCCATTACATTGAAACCCAATATTTGGGTAAGGGGGCACCCATATTCGAGAGACCAGGAGAAGAAATTCCCCAAAACTCTCCTAGTGTATCTGGTCGTGTTGACTTTAGTACCATTATTCTTCCACATTTAGAAGAACCTCTAGAGCCCCATATCACTTCAGATCACTCTAAGGATGATACCCCTTATCATTCCTTCATCTTACATCAGCAACTCCATCTCTTAGACATTGTTGTTGACCAACCTATAGCTTTTCTACGAGAGCATTAGTTCATTATCTCCAACTCCTCTCTTTGGGATTGTGACACCAGGTATGCCAACCCAGAAACTTAAAGTCCATTTGCTTCCTATATGCAGTACCAAAAGAGATTGGTAATCCTCCATTCCCTTTCTCAAACTGCATAACCATAACGAAAAAAAATGGCACACCACATCATTAAAATATGTTTAGATTCCCATTTTTCTAAATACATTTTGGCATGACCACACCATGCTTGGGGGCACCTATGCCCCTCAAACATAACCCTCCTCAAAATCAAATTTCTTCACTTGCAACACTCATACTAGGGGCACCATTTGGCCTCCATACTTATCCATGCTCGTGTTGATGTTCGTCGTGAGTTACCATCTTGTACTCATGTTTTTATGGTCCCCCATTGGACCTTTACTGTGTGGCAGCACCATCAAGTCGCCCTTGTTTAGAGCATCCAAGTTGAGTCATCATCACATTCATGGAGTCTATCCCGAGTCCCTTTGTACCCCGCTATAGTCCTCCATCCTTCATTGTTTGGTCCCTCTCTTGTGTCGCACATTATGACCTTCAGTCCCACTGTCCCTTATCCCTGATGATATTGTGTCAGTCGCTGCCATGTCATTCATGCCCTTTATGCTCTAGCAAGGGAAGTCGTCCATTCGCTACTCAGTCCCCTCCATTCCACCATCATCATTGGTATTAGTCTGTCCGTTGCTCTACTTTTTTCTCTCGTGCCTTAGTTGGGGATCTCTTATTGCCTCAACTAGGGTGGACCTCCTTCTGTCGACATCAGCTCCTTCATTCTAGAAGACAGGTCTAGAGGGCAGTGTACCTTCGTTCCAGCTTCCATTCTTGTTGGGTGCCTTGGATCTGGCAAAGGGATCTCTCATTTCCCTTTGACTTGATTGTTTCTCCACTCCAGCTCCTTTCAGCATGATCGAGATCCGTATACTTGATGGTTCAGTGATGCAGCAGCAGCTCTTGGTGATTCCTGGGTGTGTGTGAGATGTCTTAGCCCTCATGAGGGGGTGGCCCTGCAGGTAGCCCCCCACATGCCCGGATGACCTCTTCATTGCAGCCCTTGATGTAGCTCCATATATTTGATGATGTCGTCCTTAGCCACTTGCAGCGCCTCTTTGATTTGCATGTATCAGTCAGATTTTGTGAGCCCTTCCCCGCTTATAAGGGGCATTTGGGTTGTATTTGTATCTCATGTACTCAGATATTATTGTATAAGTCCTGGCTGTTATCCCAGGCACAACATGTATGTGGGATCCCTCATTGTATTTTTATCTGGCTCATGTTTATGCCGGCTGTACTTTATGGTTCGGTCCCTTGTTTACTGAACACACTATTCTTTTGTACTTTGTCTCGGCGGGCATGGGTATGCCTCCCCTGTCGCCTTTAGCACAGGTACCCTCTCATAAAAAGAGACTTGTTGCACCTGCAAGTCTCGTCTCCTCAGGGTCTAGTTCTTCAGCACATTAGTCTACCTTACATTTCTCTCTCTGACTTCCCTTTTTATGTCTGGTGATTGAGTTCTTACAACGTACTTCGGTCATACGATTTGCTCCTAACACTCACATGCTGGGGGGCAATCTGTTACACCATTTTTTGGTCATCTAACCTACTATCATTAGATGGACCCAAGTACACCATGTAAGACCAATTTTACCCTAATTAAAATTGCTCTCACTATGTCAAATAACTTAATAAACCACATTTATTAGGATGTTTATGGTCTAAACAGGAAACCCCAAAATGAAATATTAAACAAATCTATATTTGTTTGATTTTCCTCATGGAATAATTAATTAAACAATAATTTAATTATTATTCCTCATCATGTTTAACCCAAAACAAAGAAATTAATTAGATAAATCTCTATTTATCTTATTATTTTCTAGGAATAATTATTTAAATCTTATTAAAATAATATTCCTTGTTAAATATGACTAAATCACCCACAAATAATTAAATAAATCATTATTTATTTGATTATCATTCAACCACTTCCTTAAAATGATAAATAAATCATTTATTTATTTATTATTTACAAATAAATGGATTTGACCAAGTCAAATACCTTTTCCCTCCAACAAATATAATAAAATATTCCATAAAAGGTGGATCTAGATTTGGTTAACGTTATTTTAATCATGCACCAAGATCTAGAATGACCCAATATTTTGTTATAAATAGGATGGTTTTCCCTACCATTCTTCACCTTTTGTTGCCTATTAGATCACTCTGGATCTATATACTTGGTCACATTCTACATTATTTGCTGTGTGAGCTCCCTTTGAGTTCTATCTTTGTCTGGGTTTTCTACACCAACAAGAGAGAGAGATTCTAGATCTGAAGTGCTGAGGACTTCCAAGAACCCATCCCATTGAGAAGAATTGGATACGCCTTCTTGTTTTCCTCCCAGGTGCCCTTAATACAAAAATTCTTTCAAAAAACATTGTTCTTGTCTTGTCTATTGGATGTATGGAGCAAACCCTTAATTTTACTGCTTAATGTCTTTCTATGCATAGATCTGGTTTTTTGCAGCACTTGTCTTGATCAATTAATTGTAGATCTGAAGATATTGGCAGCCACATTTGATGTTAGGGCTATAATTTATGCGTATCTAAAGTGGTCTTTTTTCGTACGCTTCGACAAAAGATTCATACTAACAGCGATTGTTTTCTGCTGGTCAGCTTTTGTTTTCTTCTCCTGCTTGATCTCTTTTTGTAGTGTTTCTATCCTCTTGCCATTCTCAGCCGCCAAACCTTCTAAATCGGTGATTTTCTGCTTTTCGGTGATTGCCTGTTTCTCTAGCACGTCATTTGCAGCTTTTGCCGCGTCCAGATTTTCTGAAAGAGAGCTCGTCTCAGGTGGCGTAGTAGCTGGCACACAGCTGTGCGTGTCCCAGGTGCTCTGTAGTTCTGCCAACCTACTCTGAAGAGTAGCGATTGTTCCTGCCAATTTCTCCTTCTCTTCTCTTACCTGTGACAAAGTGCCGACCAAATCCCTTTTCTCTTTCTCGACTTGTGCCAACTCAGCTGTCTGTGCATGTTGGGAGGCTAGCATGTGGGCTTTGCCTTTCAGTGAGCTGACTTCCTTCCGAAATTGATCTATTAAAAAGGCCTGTGGGTTTGTCTCCCCAATGTATTTCCCTTTGATTTGATCATCGAGACCGCGTATTCAATTTTCCTGTGCACGGGCACTTGCCTGCTCATTCTTCAGGGTGGTCCTCATCTGATCATGCTTTTTCTCAAGTTTCCTTAGTGCGATAGTAGCTCGCATTACCTCATCTTTTAGCATATCAGCTACAACCTGGAACAGGTTACACATGTCAGTGGCTGGCACCTTAGACATATCAATTGCATGTTGGAGCACCCGGTAGCTAGTGGCGCCTGTGTCAGGGTCCAAAAGGGCTTCGGCCATAGACAGTACCAGATGCTCAGTATCCACATTCATGGTGGCGGAGATCCTGGTGTGATACTTTTCTACATACCCCTCCAGCTCAGTTTTATACTTCTCTCTAATTATACTGTTTTTCTTGACCCTTTCGGCAGCCACCGGTGAGGTATGATCTCCCATGGCCTGTGAAACCTCAGTGAAATTAGAAGAGGTGGTGCTGTCCCTCAACACTTTGATCCCGGCCTTGCTTCTGTCAAGTGGCGCATATGGAATGAACGGCTCAAGCAGCTGCTCCTCTCCTATAATTTCAGCTTCACTTGAGACTTTTTTCTATTTTTTACGAGAGGGAGAACCTGTTCCTGAAGAACCGACCTCCTCTTCTTAGTCTTTGTTGACGCCTTCCTCTTCTCCTGTGGCAGATGAATCTGTCTCCATCTGTGAAACCAAAGGACAAATTTCCATGGTAGTCTTCCACTCCATGAACGGTCTTGGTTCATGTACATAAGGTGCGGACCGATTTCTCTTTCTCCTTTTTGAAATAATCTCCCGGGGATCATAAGCCCAAGTCTTCCCCTGTCTTAGGTCCATACCCTGCAACAGATTTTCGACAATGGGAAGGGCGAGTCTCAAATTCACAACGAACGGGCCAATTTGGGTAGGAAGCCTCAAAATGTAACCTTTCTTAGCGGGGACAAAGTGGAGCTGGTCGGCTTTGAGGGTTTGTCGAATATACTCCAGAGCGTAAAATCGCCGGGCGGGAAACACCGGCAGCAGGTAAGGGGCGACCTTGGCTCCATAGACCCAAATTTCCGTATAATTATCAGAGAGATACCAGTCCCCGGTGCTCTGGATTTTACCATCTTGCAGCCAGTTCTTCATTTCAGGAAAAACCCTAGGGGAGGGCGAACCATGAATGATGGTGTAAGCGATGGACATGAAATCGTTCAGGAAACTAGAGTAACCGACCCCTTTTGGCAGTTGGCGCACTGCAGAGTTCCAGTCAAACACGGGTTGGGGCTGATAATTGACCTCATATACCCTATCCAAGCCCAAATGCTCGAAACTATCAGCATGCTGATACAAGAAAAGATAGAACACTAAAGAACAGAAACGAAAATGACTTGTTTCGGGAAGTTCTTGGAACTGGGTGTGGATGCTGGCAGATAAGTAACCTGGGATATCTAGAACAACCCCCTTCTGAGACATTAACCATAGAAAGAAAACACATACTTTGGAGGTTTCCCCCAACCCGCCTACACCTAACAGACCCGCAATGAGCGCGAGGATGGGTTGTACCTCCTCCTTGAACAGGTTTAATGGGAAAAGTTCCGTTCTGGGAAGGGTAGTAGCCTGGCTGCTGGAAATAGAAGCAATGAAGCTTTTTTTATGCTCCCATGGCGATTTGGTAAACTGGGAAGTTAGGGCTTCGTCGCTGAAATCAATGTAGGTGGCGCTGGTAGGAAAACGGAGGGCTTGCTTGATGATGTCGGGCGAAAGAGAGAAAATCTGATTTCCTTGGGCGGAGGTAATAGTACCTCAGTCTTCATCGTAGGCGTCTCTGAGCCAGTAGATGAACTCGACCACCTGGAAGACTGGGGGGGTAATCTAATGGTAAAAGCCTGACACAACCACCTGGTATCGATCCCTATTATGAACATGACGCAAAAAAATCTCAGGCCTTATACTACTAATGGGGAATGGGTAATGGTGGTCACAGACTCTAGCTTGCTTGTCGATGAAAGGTTCGAAATCGGGAGGGTTTCTGGTTTCCCGGACCTGGGGAGTCTCTGGTTCGTTCTTCTTGTGTGTGCCCCTTCCCATGATTGACATATGAAAAAAAGAAGAAAAACGAAGGGAAAAAAAAGGGAATTGAAAGGGACAAAGTACCTGCACAAGAGGTAGATTTTCTTGGGAAAGCGACGCAGAGGGTAGTCTGGTGATGATTGGGTAGACCCGGTACTTATTCCCGCTTGGTATATACCATGACCGGAAGGCCTGAGACTTTTACAGCAGAAAAAGACGGGAAAATGTTGTGAAGATTGGTAATTCTGAGGCAGGAAGGGGTAGAAGTGAAATAGGTAGGGAAAGTGTCGTAAGGACACTGACAATGGGGCATGCAGCGTGTAGGGATTGGGTGTTATTTGGGGACAGGTGAACACCGCGTGTCGGGTTTACTACCGGTACGGGTCTCAGTACCCGCTCATCTAGGACTTACCTTACCTCTTTGGCCGCATGTGCTGTATAACTCCTGAAACATGTCATCCCCAATGCAGATTAAATACATAACCTACCAACTGTAAGGATCCACCTTTCGTTCCGCCACGTCACCTTGTCACGCGACACGCCCCTGCTGCCTCTTTCTAACCTTGGGTCCCCACCACGCCACGCTGTCACAATTCTGCGGGGGTATGGGTATCTTCCCTTCCTCGCTGCTCGACCCCCTCGGAATTTCCCTTGTGTGCAGAGTCACGCGGTGGTAATTCTTTCAATGTTTGCATTTTGTGCTCTTCGTACCGCTTCTTTTCAATTTTACGTTTCCGTTAGCCTTTTCGCTTTATACTCCACCTTTGACTTTTAAGCACGTGACTTTCGTTACCTTGCTTCATCTCGACCAACTTTTGAAGTATCTCACCCTTTGATATAATGTCTCAATGCATGACTTGTCAATATTTTAATAAACCAATGACTAATGTTTAAGGTTGAATAACAGGAAGGAAGGCCAAATCCGGTATCCAGTACTAATTTTGAAGAGTAGAAAATGCAGCAAATAATACGATCTTATCGAGAGCTATAAGCGTCCATATTCGCCGCAGTGCAGATATCAAAGTGACGGCCCGACTTTCATCTTTGATAGCGTTTCCTGATTTCCACCAGCTTCCACCTGGTAAAAATGGGCATCAATTCACCTTTCAAAATATATACTTTAATGGCTTGTTCTTGCCATAATGTTGTGTGCAATGGGGCCTCAAACAAACAAAGGAACTCTCAAACAACTTCAAGATTTGGGTTGATTTCTGAAAGTACTGATGTTTTCCACATGTTTATGCAACAGGGAGAGTTGACAACACACCATGTTGTACAAGTTCAGAAATCATGTACAAATCCAAAACAAGCGCTGTCTTTCTTCACATGGGAAACTCATAAACCAAAATTTCTGCACCACATAGAGGCGTACAATTCTATGCTAGAAATCCTCATCCTGCTCATATGCCATAGGAGAAGGTGACCCACTCATCCTATGCATATCTCATCACTCGTAGGGGAAGGTGAACCACTCACCCTACACATGTGTCCGCAATCGTAGGGGAAGGTGAACCCCTCACCCTACACACATGTCAACCACCATGGGGTATCACAGGGGAAGGTGAATCAGTCACCCTATGGTCGCTCATGGCTCAATATGTACCCCAAGCCCCCAGGAGCTCCCAGAGCTCAATCTTCAATCAAGGATCACTTCATGTAGGGAATAGTGCCAGACTGCTTTCTGAAAACCAAGACTAGTTCTTGATGATTGTATTGATGATTGGTATGTCAATAGGATCCTCATTGCTCCACCCAGCAGCATATAGATGTATATATGAAGGCACACAACTTACAAACAAGCTTCAACAGACATACTGACTTACAACTCGACATTCGAGCAGCAGATATCTTAGCAGCACTGAGAAATCCTTGGACTTCTACATTTTAGGATTCCAGATCTTGGTAAAGAAAATACTTAACTGCTCTTAATCCCTCTTACTCAGGGAGACCATAATCCTAAGCTTTTCTTCCCATAGATGATTCTACAATATTTCATATGATTAGACTTTCCCCCAAAGTATCCATCTGGCAATTTTCTCAGCATGAGATCCATTTAAATTTGAAGATAATTTATTAATGCAATCAAGCATGGTATGATTCTGGAAGTGCACTTCGAAAAACAAAAATTTCTTTTGCTATACTTGCGGGGAGGGATAAGACATACCTTTACTCAAAATGTAATGATTAGTATATTATTTATTTTATTTAAATCCCGAAGGTAGCTTTAAAAGAGCTTCATCATCAGTAACCAACAATCATGAGAGGATCATATCATGGACATATCCTTGTAGTAAATCAGGGAATCTTCCAATCTTACTCCAAAGTCTGGGCTTTTGCTTTTATTCCAATCTGGCTGATCTGTATTCTTTATGTTGTCTTTAACACAATGATTCAATTAATTATCCGAGCTATACTATAGCTGTACCAACATCTGAGTATTGTATTGAATATAAGGATTCAGTATAAGATCTGCATTTTGTTAATTTTATATGGTAAAACATCCTTGGACTTGTCACCGTCAGACAAGTTTTAGTATGAAGATTCCCAGCAAGACATATTTTCAATGAGGCATGGTATGCTGATTACAACTATAGTATATACCTCATCTAGTGAAGGGTCTCAGTGAGCTGATTCATACATACCCTTGTTTTAGTTATCATTTTGGGTATGTTTAACCTTGTTAAAGTTTGTTTTTAGATCTTCGTTAAGCCTATGGTTAGGTCCTGTCTTTAGTAAAGAAGTTAGGGTATGCAAAATCCTTAACAAAGGCTTCATAATGTGTCTTTTACCATGCTTGAGTAGCAAGCCCGTGCATCACTACAATCTTGGATTGCAGATCAAAGTGTCATCAACATTTAAAGAAAGCAACCTACAATAATGTAAGACATTTCACCTTGGAACAAGTAGTTTTTCAGCAAAGGTATTCATCATTAGTCCAATACTAGAGGTGACGTTGTGATTTGTGTGATGTGATAGTGGTGTAACTTGAAGATATGGTTTTTTCATACAATCTAGCTAATCTGCATTATTTATGTTGTCTTTAACACAATGATTCAATTAATTATCTGGGCTATATGATAGTTGTACCAATATTTGAGTATTGTATTGAATATAAGGATTAAGTATAAGATTTGCATCCTGTTAATCTTATATAGTAAAACATCCTTGGACTTGTCACCATCAGACATGTTTTAGTATGAAGATTCTCAGCAAGACATATTTTAAATGAGGCATGGTATGTTGATTTAAACTATAGTATATACCTCATCTCGCGAAGGGTCTCGGTGAGCTGATTCATACATACCCTTATTTTAGTTATCATATCTTAAATTATAACCATAACTTCAACATATTGTATTTCTTTTGATTCAGTCAAAATATGAAAAATCTCAGCAAAATAGATTCCGATCTCCTGTAGAATTTCGATAAAATATCCTTAGTACATATCAAATATCCTCAGATGTCATACTGTAACTTAGGATGGCACATATTACGATAATTCAATCACCTGTAAATTTAGTAATATGTAGAGTAGCTCTTGGAATACTTAGATCAAGATCATCAACCAATTGATGTAGTCCTTTTAAATCTCATCATCTGACAACCTACCTTAGCCAAGAATAATATAAGTTACCTATTTATTGCAATCCTAGTTATAAAAGCCTTAGAACAGTGCCATAACATGTCTTCTTAGATTCGTCAGAGATATTATTTGGATACGAGTCTCAGCTCAACTTGGATAGGTGACACAACACTCATTAACAGAGATCTTAACAAAGAACTGTAACTGATAATAGAGGAGGGTCTGGTAAATTTCTAATACCCTCTTCAAGGACATATTCACTAAGACACTGAAATCCTTTCTTTGCTGAGGCCTGATCAAACCAAGGCACCAGCTCCCTCTTGGTCAGATGATCCTTCTCACTGCATAAGATATGGAATTGTACAGAGGATCTCGGTCTCTATATATCAGGTCTGTACTGTATAAAAATTTATAGGTTTATACCAACTCAGCTCCATGTGCAATATGTTGTAATAGGATTGTTCTCATTGTATGATTTCACACAGGAATGAATCCTATGAGAATCTTTCAACGCATGCTCTCGGCCTTATTACCAATCAACACATTCAGGACCTTTTCTTCAAGGAGCAACAATAAGATTGGCCTATACAGGTTGGTTTCTTTAGAAGATAGGGATAGGATACATATATGAGACCAGGTCGTAGCTGCTCAACTTTTATACCACATAAATGTATTAGCAGTGGCTTCTTCTTCTAACGGTTCTTCATGAATGAGCATTTCAAGAGTGCTATAGCCCTTGTCCAAGACGCCAAATTCAAAAGGAGTTGCATTTTCTTTTACTGATAGATCAAAAACTTTCAAAAGGTTACAATTTTTCTATTCCTGTTATGTTCTTCTTGCTTTAGAATCTTTCTCGAGATAGGACTTTGATTTTCTCAAAAAAAGACTCACTTATCAGAGCCTTCAATTATTTCGGAAGTAGCTTTGTATAGTCTCAGGAAATCACCCTCATTAAACACTTCAGAGAGGTTGATCTGTGGTCCTTGGTAGCTTCATCACTTTTCGCTTTAGAGGCTTTTCATTTCTATTATTGCAATTACCTCAGAGAATTGTCATAGGACCCCACAATATAGGGAACAGTTCTTCAAGAGATAGGGACAACATACATATCAATATCTTCATAGGATCAGCATCACTCTATTTCTGAAATGATATCTCAACCAAACCTTCAATGTAAGAGATAAAAATTTGAAATGAAGGGCCGAAAAAGTAATCAAACCTTTGTTCTAAGGAAGACCGAGTGATGTTTAAATCATCATCAGCAGATCCATTTCAAGAGTACAGAACACTGGTTGAAATGGTGCTTCAACTACAACTGGTTGGAGATGACTTGTTGCTAAATTCTATTGTCCTATGAAAAAATGTCATGGCTAGCATTCTCTGACAAATCTGGGCACATTTTTCAATATAGTAGGCCAATCGTAGCCACCCCTGAGGATCTTATGTACAATTTTATTTTCTATGTGATGTTCTCTCTCAAAACTATATGGATCTCATTGGTCAAGCTTGTTTCTTCATTCAGGCTAACAGATCCAAAACAAAACCATTGTGATTTATCCATCCCAAAATTTTCTCTATGAAGCAGTATCTTGAATCTTTTAACCTCAAGGCCCTTTTCTTGTGCTCAGGAAGGTGTCTGGGTCTAGTCACATTCTTAAGGTAGTAGACGATCTCTGTATGCCAGTTGATGTAACAACATTAACCAAGTTAATTCCAAGAGCTTCTTCATTGCCCTTGGTCAAAAGCTTTGTTAATCTCTGACCTAGCTTACTGTTTTTTGTGGGTCTTATCTCTAAATCATATTCTCGAATCTTAGCAACCCACTTACCCCTTGATCCCAAGCAAACATGTTGTGACAAGATATCCTTCACTGTTGGATGAGGAACAAATGCTATAATCTTTGAAAACCCAATGTAGGTTCTAAAATGCTTTAGTGATTTTACCAAAGCATAGGCCTGCTTCTCCATGATGGCATAGTTCAATTTTGCATCCCTTAGCATTTTACTCACAAACACAATTGGCAGTTCATTTCCCTGTTCATTATTTTAAAGAAAAACTCCTGCAATAGTATAATTAGAAGCAAAATAAAAAACAAGAAAATCTTTTTCAAAGTTAGGGCTCATCAAAACTGGAGAATTGATTATAACATCTTTGACATTATGGAATGTTGTATGGCTTGCATCATCCCATATAAAAACTGCATCTTTCTTTATCAACTCTTTAAAGGGTTTTGTGATCTTTGCAACATTCAGAATGAATCTTCAGATGAAGTTTACTTTGCCAAAGAAAAATTGCAACTCTTTCTAATTTCTTGTCATGTCTTTTAACATCCTTGTATATTTTGATCAAAGACCCAATCTTCTCATTCTCTTTCGAAGTGATTACTTTTCCAATCTTTATCAAGATTGGATTTGTCTCTATCCCTACATTGGTATCTTCATACTCATTTGTTTGTAATTGTATTGTCTCAATTCTACCTGTAAATGCATTGTCTCTGTTGAAGCTTGCTCAAGATTGGATTTGTCTCTATCCCTACATTGGTATCTTCATACTCATTTGGTTTTATTGTCTAAATTCTACCTGTAAACATGTTGTCTCTATTGAAGCTTGCTTCCAAAGGAACCATACTTGAAGGGATTTTGTTGGTTGGTTGTTGTTCTATTGAATCATCTTCCCTCATGTCAATCTCATACATTTCAAATTCTTTTGTGTTGTCAAGGAACCCAACTATTTCTGCATCACCTTCAAAAACTTACCAATGCTTGATTTTGTTTGGAATTGAAGGTGTGTAAATCGTCTCAATTCGGCCACCTTGGTCTAGCTTTGGAAAAGGTTGAATAAGGTGGTTGAAACTACTAAAGCATCGACTATTTCAGTCATGGCCTTGGGCACCACTTCTAATCCCAAGATATCAAATTGCTCTATGGAAATTGGTACAGCTTGTCCATATATTTTCAACCTTTCATTTTTCCAAGCATGCAACCCTTTCACTTGGCATACAATGAGGTGAAAACCACGTATTACTTATAAAATTTTATTTCCTAGATCTCTAGATGTAGTTATACCAAGCAAAAGTGCCTCATACTTGGCAATGTTGTTAGTAGCTTTGAATTCAAATCTATAGCTAAATAAATCAATACCTTATCAAGAGAGGTTAGGATTATACTTTCCCCATCATCTTTTTTTGAGCTTTCAAAATCGAAGTTCATCTTCCACATTCTTCCTGTGTTTGTCCTTGGTGCTAGCTCTGCTGCAAGTACAGTGTATGATCCCATGCTTTCCTCCAAACAAGTGAAATAGTTTTCAAGTTTCCTTGGGCTTCAACATGGTTTTCACTGAAAGGTTATTTATACAATATAATTGTCTCAAAAAAAGGAGTTAGGATGGTAGTATATGATAAATTCATTTGTATGTGTCCATATTTGATGTCCATTTGCGTGACAACAACATTCCCTTGTTGCACGAATGTCCAACACTACTATGTCTATAATGATGAATACATTAGGGTAAGTTGTTGGATGGACTTGGAGGTTCTTGATCAAACCCACTGAAGGAATCTCTCGGGAATAAAATTCACATACATTTCGATAAGTTCTTGAACTATTCAAATCCATTTTCTTTGGAACTTCAAGTTCCATTACATTCATGGTGTCTTCAGAGTCTAGCTTACAGTTGTGCAAAATCCAAATTGTTACCACCAATGAAATGAAGAAGGGCTCATGCAAAGGGTTCATATTTGATCTTCAATAGGTTGACACGAGGATAATATGAGGATCCTCTTTCCCATATAATTTTGATCTTTGAGATTTTGTAACTTCAAATCATAATGTCTATCCAATTTGTTTCTTTCATGTTGGAAACTTCACAAGTTCAACCAAAGGCATTGAAACGTTCACAATTGTTGTCTAGCATGAAATACCATAATTTGAAATTTTCAAAGTTTATGTTTCTGTACATGTTTAGAAGTGTGTCAAGAGGGCTACTTCTAAGCTTGAATCTCAAATACAAGCAAGGAAGTCTGATGAAGCAGAAAACACAGGTTTGGAGATGACTTCGAATCACTTAATGGCCATTCCAGACATTATTTGCAAGCAGGAATTAATGGAATCCTCTCCAGAAAATTTTGAATCTGAATTTGGAAGCCAAGCCATGATGGCAGGTAAAATGGCAAAGGCAGATTCAAGGACAATCTTTAGAAGCAGTCCAGACATTCTTAATGTGGGGGAGTTAACTGTCACATTGCCAAACATTTCCACTGTAGCCTCTGCAGAAAACTTTAAGGTGGATATTTTGGAACCTGAATCAGGATGTCAAGCAAGGATGGGAGGTGAAATGGAAAAGGTGTATTTAGGGACTTCATTTTAATGCTCGAAGGTGATTGCATATGAAGAAATCAGTAAAAGTGGTGAATTTCCAAGGGAAATGAATGACATATTCCCTCTAAACAGACAAACATGGAGAGTATAAACAAAAGTTGCTAACAATTAAATGAAACATTAAACTCGAAGGAACTTGCAATTATAAAATGGGAGACAGTACTTAAGAACCCCATTTTGGAGCTTGAGTCTGAAAGACAAGCAAAGAATGCTGCAGAAATAGAAAATATGGTTCCAAGAGGACATTAAATCACATAATATCTATTCCAGACATTCACTATAGGAGGGTTTTAATGGCCATTCAAGTCGTATCACCGAATGTTTTTTCTGAAGCCTATGCAAAAAAAATTAAGACAGATATTGTGGAATCTAAATGTGAAATGCAAGAAAGTATTGTAAGAGAAATGGCAAAGTCGGATATAGAGATATTTTTTACAAGGAGTCCAGAATTATTTTACAAACAGGAATTAATGGCCATTCAAGTCATATTGCCAAACATTTCTTTTGAAACATCTGTAGAAATTATTAAGGGACATATATTGGAACTTCAATCTGTAAGACAAGTGAGGATGGCAGGTGAAATGGGAAAGGCGTACCCAGATATTTCATTTAAGTACTTGAAGATGGTTGCAGATAAAGAAATCAATCGAAGTGGTGAAATTGCAAGGGAACAGGAAGAGGTCCTCCATCAAATCTCAGAGACTTGGAGGGTAGAAACAAATCTTGCAAAAAAATTAGATGAAGCTTTAAGCTTGAAACAATCAGATGAAGGAATTAAGAGAAAACAGAAACGACTGAAGGAGGCTATCTTGGAGCTTGAAAGTGAAATGCAAGCAAGAAAGGCAGCTCAAACAGAAAAAGCATGTTTGGAGACAACACTAAATCACTTGAAGGTGATTTTAAATAGAGAACTAAAGAAAAGTGACGAATTCAAGAGGCAAAGAGATGAGGTTCTTTGTCAACTGGCAGAAGCTTGCAGAGAAAAAGAAAACATTGCCAAGCAATTGGATGAAGTATCTAGGGAAAGGAATGATGCACTCAATCAAAATGAAGAAAATTGGAAAGAAAATAGAAGGGTTGCAATACAATTAGCTGAGGTTTTGAGATTGAATGAAATTGCAGTTAGGCAGAAGGATGCAAGACTTTTGGAGGCTCTGTCAAAACTTGAATTTGAAAATATCAGGCAATTGCACATTTGTGTATCGCAAGATCTTTTCGTGCACATATGCAACCCACTTTAAAATTTCGTGAATATATTTGAAGGCTTCATTCACTGTGCTGTGATTTCATGCCTTCATTTTCCATATAAACAACTTATGACTACTAAGAGATGCATAGAGATCCTTGAATTTCATTGCCACATAACAGTAAGCTTGATGGTCTAGTGACTGATTGTTGTGGTGTGCTTCCACTGGACTGAAATCCTTAAAATACTCACATATAGTAAGTGGCACTCTGTTAATTTTATCCTCAAAAATGTCATATTTATTTAGTAATAGAATGAATGGTGTATCTCTGAAACATGAATGCTCCTCAACATTCTCAAAAAGTTATTTACTGAAGGTCATCTTATTTCTCAACCCACTTTTGGTCATATTCACTTATAGGAACACAGAAGATTACAGCTTTTACATTCTCAAATATTTCCAGCCACTTACAGCCTTCATTTATTCCTTTATTATTTACTCTAATAAGTTGATACTTCAAAGTTGGAGTTGGACAACCAAAGTTTTCATTATAAGGTTCTGACATTGGACTGCGATCATCAGTTGAAAATTCTATAAATGCTAACCCATTACTTTGAATCACTCCAGCATATAAAATGTGAGATTCTGATGAATTGGATGAATTACTTGATACCTCAATAGCCCGTTCCTAGAAGTGACCAGCAACATCAGGGAGGACATGCAGCTCATTTCTTCTTGCATACGTAGCCTGAATTGCAGGGTACCTCCACATTTCATCAACTATTGGGGCATACTCACGTGTTGTAGCTGGGAAAAAACCATCTAAATCCCCCATTTCCATAATTTCCAGAAGCCAATTGGAAAAATGTTTCAATTTTGGATTGAGAGAGTAAGTACATTGAGCAACTTCTTTATCATCACTTTCATCTGAGGCAGAAACTTGTTCATGTGCACTGGAACCATCCATATCTGCTAAGATTTCCTCCTCAAAATGCTCACACCCCTCAAGAAATTTGCAAAGGTATTTATATAGGTTGCTCTGTATCATCAGTTCGATGTTTTTCAGCTCCTCCTGTGAAAAATTATCACCCTTGTAGAGAAATTTTTCCTAGTTGAAAATTGTACTAGCACCAAAGCCTTCATATCGAAGTAACAAGAGCTTTTGAATTTTCTTCTGTGTCAAGCATTCCTAGACAGAACTGCTGGAATGACTATCTGTATTTTCTCTCGAGCCCTCATAGTTACTCTAAGGGGTAGGTAATGATAGTAAAGAGCATATCAACCTTGTTGAGAAATTAGGGCATTTAATTCAATTTCTCTTTCATGATAATTAATTGTGAATTTGTTATGCTTCTTTTACTTAGATCTTATCTTTGTTATCTTATTATGTCTTTCATCAAGTCAATTATCAAAACATAAGAGACACAAAGTTTAGGCTCTTCAAGCCAGGGCCAAAACCTCTCCCTCTTAGAGAGGAAAACCCAAAACAAATTCTTCTTATATATTTTCCATTGACGAGTACCATAACCATGAAATAGACCCTTGACACCAATATGCCTCCAAGACCCTTGTCACTCCTCTTCTTAGCTTCTATAGCTGATCTCTTCTTTCTACACTGCACTGCACCTTTACTAGGGAAGCTTGGTCCCTAGTCTAGCAGCCCCAAACTGTGTGCTTCTTCTTGGCTTCCTTTGATCTTATCCTTAGCTTCCTAAAGTCTTCTTCTCGGCCTACTTCCAACATCCTTTGGACATCTTTGAAACTCAAGACCGAGCCTTTCTTCATGATGTTGTAGCCTTCCTCTTTATTGTGATTACCTTCAGCCTCCCTGAGATATGCGAGATAAACTTGCAGACCAAAACATAGATATGATAAGACTTTCTTCCTTCGATAGCACACCTCCTTTCTTGAACTAATCATAGATCCTTTCATCGTTGTATTACCTTATTCACGCATTTTTCTATGCACTAGAAGAGAGAATTATCTTTTGCTTTGATAGCCTTCCGTCTGAAATGTGCGAGGTGTTATAGACCCAGAACAAAGGTAAGTAGACCTCTTCTTTTCTTCCCAGACTAGCCTCATATTCTCGCATCAATGTAGACCCAAACTTCGCTCTTCTATCACAGTCATGATCCAAAATTTCTTACACCATAATGAGGCCGCATCATCCTTTATATAGTGTCTGGCTTTATCTTGTAGGCCGACATGAGGTTTGTGTGTAAGCTGACTTCATCAAGGAGAATTTTCACCATCTTTAACTAAAGCCATACACTATCTTTGTCTTCTTCATTACATAAATTCATAATTACAAGTCATTATGAAGAACGAACTTAGTTACACGTTCCAACATTCCCTCTTAACTAGGGAGGTATTCATAATGGTACATAGTCACTCTCAATCTGAAGAATCTCATAAGAAAAATTCGATTGGTAATCCATCTATTATAGCATCTTATTAACCAACATTGTCACAGTGCAAGGCCTTTATTAACAACTCCATCTCTTCATGAGACTATGAACAAAAAATGCTGGCGAGACCAATGATTATAGACATCTTCATCATTGTCTCCAAGGTACATACTCCACCCGCGTGTTCACCGAGTATGACCTCATAGGACTATTCTTTTGGGGATAGCTAATCCTCAAAGAATACCCGTCCTTTCATGACTAATCTTACCTTGGATTTCCTAATACATCCCCAAAAGAGTATCATATGCCAGTGGATTATCCAATCCCACATGATGTCTTCCAGGTGAAGACCAAAATGATACGTCTATCTCTCCCTCTTAATTAGGGAGGACATACCCGTTCCTATCAAGGAATTTTCTCAAGCTCCCTCTTATCCAAAGACTTGTCAAGGCTCCCTCTTAGCCAAGGACTTGTCCAGGCTCCTAGGGACTTGCTTCCAAGTTTCTACCAGGTAATAAACTTATTACCAACCCCCCTCTTAAACAGGGACCTGTAGCAGTAATGATGAAAACACCGAGCTGCTCATGAAGAACTACTTTCTTTTATGTCATGAATTTCTTCGTTGTTGACGAGTCTTCATCTTTGGGATATCTTCATTAGGGCTCAAATCACCCATCACTTTTGATTTTTGTCCGAAAGTGATCCATCAATTTTTCATCTGGTCTACCTTCATATCATGCTGCTTTCCTTCGAACCATACTTCGTCCAAGGATCTCACATCCTGCAATATGGTTATCAACTTGTGGAAGACATATAATTCCCTTTGGCTGCTCTAAATAAGCTCATAAGATATTATTCAATTATAAATATGAATACTTAAATCAAAATTTACCTTAGTGATGATCTTTCACCATGACATCCTTCTTGTAGGCATCGACATCCTTTTTTATCTCCTAAAGATATGTATTGTCAAGGGTCTCTATATTTTCCATACTTCTATTAGAGTCCACATATATTCCCTGGAGATCTCCTAGTCAAGTCTTCTTGGCTTTCTTGGATGTTGACTGCTTCTTTCCATGGTTGTACTTCCCATGATATTCCTTTTTCTTTCTCCACAGTTTTATTTCATTTCCAGGAACTTCCATTGCACAGTTCCTTGATAATGTACAACCACCTCATATTCCATATGAGGACATATTATGTCGATTTCATCTAGTGTAGATCATGCCCTTTTGGAAACCTGTGCATCATAAGAGTTTCTGCTTTCTATTTTGATTATACTTCTAAAGATAGAAGTATACTACCTGCAACCACATGGCATGACTTCATAGCATCCAGTGTAAACATATATATATATATGTGTGTGTACCTCATTATTTTCCTTTTGAGTCATCCTGCAGCAGGTTTCCTTAGAATGAAAGAGTTTCATTTTCTTGATCTGCTTCATCAATATGTCATCATATTCTAATCCCAAAATTATGTAAGTTAGAATTATTGATGAAACCTTTTTCTTCCATCCTAACTAATGAATCCAAAGAGGATTCCATTAGAAAATGTCAACACCTATTTCCATATTGATTATTGAATGATGACACTTGAGCTAGATGACCGCCTTACATAAATATTGTTTTCTGTGAAGTTCCTAGGAGCCACTTCTTTCATGGCACTCTTGTTGACTGTTGTGGTCTTATTCTTTGGAAGGTTTTAAAGGCATTGGAACGTTCACACTTGTTGTGTAGCATGAAATAATTCTAAAGCTTGACACACCGATTTAATTCTACCTCTAGGTCAATACCCACAAGTTGTTCGCAGGTGAAGAGCCATGATTCAAAGAAAGGATTAGGGAATACATATCCTATTGCAAACCTGTATAAGATAAAGACGTTCTATTCTCCTACTGGTTCTTCAATTGGATTCTCCAAGGTGTCTCCTAAACCATTTTCTGCCCAAGATGGTCAGTCTTATCAGGTTCTCCCAACTTCTACCATACATACTGGTTATAATTTTGGCCTTTGGAAATTGAGCATGAGTCGATGCTCATTCTGTTGTGGGTACACTTTCTTCTCCAAGACTATTTTCCAGGTGCTTCTTCTGTGTTTCACTTCACGCAACTTCTGAATTTTCAATTTCTGACCATTGAATAGATTTTATCTTAATTATGAACTGGAAAACCCCAGGGTTCAAGCTTAACTCCATGCTTAATAACCACCCATGGCTTAAGAAGTCCACACCAGTCACTTACAAATTTTGAAAATCACAATCTATCTACTTAAAATTTCACTTATAACAGCCCCAGTGCCTTGAGATGCTATCTTTTACTCTTAAAATGTGGGAACAGAAGATTATAACTGAACGGGGAGGTAGCACCTTCATTAAGAACTGATTATTTTATTAAACCTATCATTAAGGAGTGGAAAGATGGAACCTTAAAAAGTTTGCTTTAGATGTTTCTTCCCACGTTAGTCTTGTTGTCGAGTGTGAACTTCATCCATGATTTTTGTTGAAGTTTTATCATATTTTATTTCTTTATGATCATGTTTTATCCATGTCGTTTGACATTAGAACAATTTTTGGCATGCAAGTAAACTTTGACAAAGCAACCCCTGAGTCATCCTGAAGTCAAAGTCTTTCTGCATATACATCAAAAAATGTTACGACATGCTAGTGAAAAGTTGGAAACTACTAATTAACTATTGTCTGTTTTCTTTTCGTTTCTTTTTTTAATCACGAGAATCGATAATTAACTACTGTCATTTTATTTTATTTTGATTAGGAGAATTTCTTTCTTTTTCCTTTATTTTTTATTTTTTTGGTATTAGGAGAATTCCTAAACTTACTGCCTGTCTCTGAGGAGGCCCAGGGTCATGACTGAGGGACTGACCCTATACTCCTGAACCTAATGCATTGTGCAACTGCCCATAGACACGCCAGGTGTGTTAACTGAGTTTCAAACCTAGGTGGGGCCTCAATATTGCTCAGCAAAAACTTTCTTTCTTGGACTAATCTGGGGGAGGTCCAGGATAAACCTTTGTGGCTGCCTTATAACACCAAGAGTATATCCAGCAACTTGTAAGCCAGATATAAGCTAGATATACTAGATATTATGATTTAGCAAGAGCCTTATAACACGAAGAGTATATCCAGCAACCTGTAAGCCAGATATAAGCCAGATTTAACAGATCTTATGATTTAGCAAGAGCGGAGACTCTAGGAAATGGGGAGTCTACTCCTTGAGGCGAGATCATAGCAGGCCATATACTCAATGGGATTTGAACCGCGGTCTCATTAGTTTCACCTAGTGAGGCCATATACTCAATGGGATTTGAACCGCGGTATCGTTAGTTTCACCCAGTGAAACTTACAGCTAAACCACATATCACTGTATAATTAACTATTCTCTATTACTTGAAACATTTCTAAAACTTTAAAGTCCCTGGCTGATTGGATTGCTCTAACACTGAGCTGCTTGCCCTTTCATGAGGTGGGTTAACTGAGTTTCGAACCTGGGTAGGGCCTCAATATTGGTCAGCAAACACTTTCCAATGCAAGTCGTCCACTATTTGGCCTAGCACAATAGGCTAATTAACAATTGTATGTTACTTGAAACATTTCCGAAACTTTTAAGTCCTTAGTTGGTTGGATTACTCAAACACTGAGCCACTTGGCCCATGGAAAAACTTTCCAATGCAGGTCGTCCACCATTTGGTCTTGCACAATAGGCTAATTAACAATGTCTGTTACTTGAAACATTTCTGAAACTTTTAAGTCCTTGGCTACTGGGATTGCTCTAACACTGAGCCACTTGCCCCTTCATGAGGGACGCCCTTAAGGGTTCAACATAGATGTGTGTATTCCTATTTCCAATACCCTCGTCAGGCCACACTTTGGCTAAGGTCCCCTGGCTAACCTCAAGCAAAACTATCTCTATCCTCATCTTGAAAATTATACATATAAAGATTTGCCCCAAATTTTCTCTTGGCTAGTGTGCTGTTGTACTACTGAGCTACATGCCCCTTCATTGTGGGCATCATTAATGGTTCAACCTACATGTACAGATTGCTATCTCCAACAAAGAAAACACCTAATTTGGAAGTAAAGCATCAAAACTGAACGAAAGAGAATGTATAATGAAAAAAGTTTTTATACCAACATTCTACCATATTCCAAAGTTGTCATGTTTGACTTCTAAGTCATTTATATAGATTTTAATCATTGCTTTACCTTTAATTGAGTATAATTGCAACCCAATTCGTTTCATATTTAATCATCCTTGAATTAGGTGTGCTCATGCTCCTAAGTCATGACTTTTGGACCTGTGTGTGGAAGTGCTCGTTGCTCTGTTTCCAAAGGTTTTGAAAGTGGTCATTTCAAAAGTCATCCCCGTTTCCAAATGTTTTCCTTACCCTATTTTAGGCAACTAAGACTTCAAAATATTGTGCTCTTTGGTTGAATCGAAAATTTTATTTGCATTTTAAAGACTGGGAATCCAAAAGGAAAAAGTGGTTCCATTTAAAGATATGTGCAACCTAAATTATCCAAATTCTTTTTATTACACTCCATCCATCTATTTCATTGCAACATTCCTAGTCCTTTAGTATTGAATTATAACTCTATAAAATCAAGATGGCCATCCATATTCAAAGGCTTCTACTTTTCTTTGCGTTATCTTCTAATAAGGATTTTTATTTCCAAGTAATTCAACTACCAAAGGTAGTACATGCTAGTAGAGAAGTAATTCAATAACCAGTTATTCTCCTACATAGTAAATGCTTTGATATATTATATCAAAAGTCTTACCAATACAATAACATTGATTGTTGTATGTGGACAATTTTGTTCAGGATGGTCCATTACATAATCAAGATGAGGAGCTGGATCATGCAATTGCACTTTCTCTTTCTGAAGAACTAACCAAGCCAGATGGTATATGATGGAAATTTCATTTTTTTATAGTTACTTTTAGTTTAATTATATCATTTAGCTCGATGCTTTTCATATATTCAATTAAAATTTTGTTGCTTAACAAGACTTTGTCATATCCATGTTTTAGTGAAACTGTTTATGGTTTGATACTCTCATACAACCTTTATCAAGTTACATGCACCCTCATTAGAAAAAACAAGAGAATTTTGCTTGCCATGACTATCTTTCTTTGTCATTGTTGACTTAAGAAAGTATTTTAGCTAAGAAACTAGTTTCAAGGTTATGGCATAACTTGTCATATAAATTGAACAAAATTTATATCCAAAATGTTAACTTGTAAACTACTTAGCTGGTTTTAGGCTTTCCATTTAAAATCTACTTCGGTTTGAACTTTGAACGAGTTGTTCCATAGACTTGAATATTAAGAGATTTTGGTGTAAGGATTAAAAATTAGCCCGTAAGGCCTCTCAGTTATTCATTTATTTTATCTGAATATAACATTTACTATTAAATTAGAACCACTCAGCACAAATACGTCATAGATCAAGATCATACTTTGTAGAGTGTCGTAGAATAAAAATAGGAGCAAGGACACTGAATTCTTTCAGTTTTCCTGGTTCTTATTCAGTGGTGTATCTTTTCACTTTCAAGGGCAATTACTAGTTTAAAGTCTAATTCTTTAAAGGGTGCTAGCTCAATGGAAGAGCACCTGCTTTACAAGCAGGAGGTTGGTGGTTCGATTCCATCGTGCCCTGATATTCATATATAGGGAATGACGAAGATCAGTTTTTGGTGACGGATTCTCTTTTGACCATCACCAATGAGCTTATGGTGACATTTTTTGACTCTCACCAAAATATGAAATGATGACAGTCAACGAACGTCACCATATATATGCATCAATAGTGACGACCATTAAAGGCCTGTCACCATAAATCGTTGTTGTTGATATGAAATGGTGAGGGTCACTATTTGTCATTATAGTCATTATTCGTGATGGACCTTGATGTCACCAATGAGTTTATGGTGACGGTCAATGAACGTCACCATATATATGCATCAATAGTGATGGCCATGAAAGGTCCATCACAAAAAATCGTTGCTCTTCATATGAAATGGTAACCGTCACTATCCGTCATTATAATCAATATTCATGACGGACCTTGAATGTCACCACAACACATACTTTTGGCGACGCCACCTTTGGTGACGTTCAGTTTTTTGGTGACGGAGGCTATTGTCTATCACCATTGCTCATATGAAATGGTGACGGTCACTATCCGTCACTATAAATAATTATTGGTGATGGACCTTGAATGTCACCACAACACCTATATTTTCGGCGACGCCACCTTTGGTGACGTTGAGTTTTTTGGTGACAGAAGCTATTGTCTATCACCGTTGCTCATATGAAATGGTGACGGTCACTATCCGTTACTATAAATCATTATTGGTGACAAACCTTGAATATCACCACAACACCTATACTTTTGGCGATGCCACCTTTGGTGACGTTCAGTTTTTGGTGACGAAGGCTCTTTTGACCCTCACCAATGAGCTTATGGTGACCATTTTCGCCCCTCACCAATGTGATTTTTTCTTGTAGTGTCCAACTCACTGCACCTCCAAATAGGCTTAAAAAATACCCACTTGTAGATATTATTTGGTCCAGATCTCTAGCCTAGTCTGCATCAACAAAACCACAGATGTCAAAAACTCTATCCAATCCTAGTCTTCCCTAGTAGCACAAACCATAATCATTAGTGCCACACAAGTATCTAAAAACCCGCTTCACTGTTGTCCAATGCTCCTTCCCTGGTTTTGTCATAAACCTGCTCAATACTCCCATTTCATGTGCAATGTCCGGTCTAGTACAGACCATTGCATACATCAGGCTACCCACTGCACTTGCATATGGAACATGGGACATATCCTCCTCTTATTCTTGTGTCTTTGGACACTATTCAGCAGATAGCTTTACGCCTACAAGAATAGGAACCTTCACCAGTTTACTATCCTGCATATTTAACCTTTGCAATATTGTCTCGACATACTTCCTCTGGTTTAACCAGAACTTCCTCTTTTCTTGATATCACTAAATTTCCATGCCCAAAATATAGTTTGTAGCACCAAGATCCTTCATGTTGAATTTGGAGAACAATTGGTTTTTCAAATCCTGGATAATTTCTTTTTCATTTCCAATCAGCAACATATCATCCACATACAAGTCCAAATAACATGGTCACCAATTAATTTAAAACATATACATTTATCCTCTTTGATTCTGGTGAAGCCAAGTCCCCATATATAGGTATCAAATTTCTAATACCACATCCTTAGTGATTGATTAACCCATACAGAAACTTTTTTAACCTGCATACCAATTCTTTCTTAACCATCCCCATAAAGCCTTCAGGTTTCTTTATGTAGATCTCCTCTTCCAGATCCCCGTGAAAAAATGTTTTCTTCACATCCATCTATTCTACCTCAAATCAAAGGCAACAACAATAGATAAAAGTAATCTAATAGAAGTAACCTTGGTAACAGGAGAAAAAATGTCGCCAAAATCAATTCCCGACACCTGGGAATAACCTTTTGTTACCAATTGAACTTTGTATTTCTACACCTTGCCTTATACAATCATCTTCTTCTTAAACACCCATTTTCTCCCAATGGGCTTCCTTCCACCCGACAACTCCACTAGATCCCATGCCTCATTTTTGTGCAAGGATGCCATTTCATCAACCATGGCCTCCTTCTGGAGTTTTCCATCCTCTGAATCTACTACCTTGCTGAAAGTTCTAGGATCATCATCAGTTATAGTTAAAGGAAAATTTGAATAGAAAGTAGATGAACTATACTTTTCTGGTTGCGTTCTTTCCCGAACTGATCTTCTCATAGCTGGAGTTTGTGGCTCTTCCTCTTCTGAATCTTGTTCTGTTGTAGAGTCTGATTCATCCTCCTTTAGCTGACACTCTATATTCTTAGGTTCCTTTGGTATGAATTCATGTTTAACATCTTTCACCTCTCTAAACACCACATCTCGGTTGTACACAACCTTCCTTGTTTCTGGGTTCCAAAGCTTGTAACCTTTTAAACCATCCTTATACCCAATAAATATGCACCTTTTAGATTTATTATCCAACTTGGTCCTTTTCTCCTTTGGAACATGTACATATGCATCACATACAAATACCATCATATGTGAAAGAGAGGGTTTCTTACCAATCCATACCTCATGTGGATTCTTATCCTCCAACGCTGATGAAGGTGATCTGTTAACCAGATAACATGCAGTCTCCATTACTTCTACCCAGAATTCTTGTCCTAGCCCGGTACCATTGAGCATGCTTCTTGCCTTTTCCATCAGCTTTATGTTCATTATTTCTGCAACTTTGTTTTTTTGAGGTGTGTATGAATTAGTCTTCTACTGTGCTATACCACACTTCTTACATAATTCTTCAAATTCTTTCTTGCAAAACTCTCCACCATTATCTGTCCTCAGCACCTTTATCTTCTTCTCTATCTGGTTTTTCACTAGAGCCTTAAATTCTTTAATTCTGCCAAAGACTTTATATTTCTTCCTCAAGAAATATATCCATGTATTCCTTGAGAATTCATCTATGAATGAGACATAGTACACAGATTTTCCTAGTGATGGAACCGACATAAGTCCAAACACATCATTGTGCACAAGCTCTAATATATTTTTCACCCTCTTTGCACCAGAAGGAACACTCACCCAATTTTTCTTCCCATATACACAATGTTCACAGAAATCGAAATCCAGAGAGCAATTAGACATACCTTCTACCATACTATTTCCATGCAGTATCTCAAGGCCCTTGTCTCCAATATGTCCAAGCCTTTGATACCATAGCATGGTATTTTCTCCAGAGACCGCTAGGCTTTCCACTCCACTTTTAGGAACCATAGAAATATTGCACCCATCAATAACAGTGCTACCCTGAAGCTTGTATAGAGTTCCAATACGAACTCCCCGCATTAATACTAGTGCTCCCCGAACCATCTTATAGGTATCTTTCCCGAACAATGTTTTTACACCTGCATCATCCATCTTGCTTACATAAATCAAATTTATGGCCAATGCAGGAATATGTAGAACACCAATAAGTGTTCTAATCCTTCCACCTTGTAGAATCAGCTTGACTTTTCCACGTCCGATGATTTTGGCCTTCCTATCATCCCCTAAGAAGACATCACCACCATCATACTTATCATACTCATAGAACCACTCCCTATGGGGAGTTAAGTGAAAGGATGCACTTGAGTCAATCAACCATGCCTCATGATCTACATGTGTATTTGAAGAAGAATCCAAATACACATCCCAACCTTCATCTAAGGTGGTTTTTTCCTCTGTAGAAGGAGCATCATTAGGTCCCTTTCCTTTCTTAGGAGCTTTAGATCTGCAGTCCTTTTTGTAGTGCCCTTCCTTTCCGCATTTCCAACACACCTTTACAAACGTTCCTGGAGATTTAGATCTTCCACTCCAATCCTTATTCTTGTTTTTGTTCTGGGACCTTCCTCGTAAAGATAAGGAATCTCCATTCTGGCCCTCCATATTTCTCTGTCTCATTTCCTCCGAAAGCAAGGCTGATACAATGTCATCAAAATTCAAGGTAGTTGTATTACTACCTATTGTAATAACTAGACTATCCCATGAATCTGGTAGAGAACATAACAAACTGATGCACTTATCTTCATATGAGATTTTAATATCAATAGATAATAGCTGAATTACCACAGTATTGAAGGCGTTCAGATCCTCTATCCCCAAGTCTCCATCCTTCATCCTCAGGTTATACAGGTTTTTCCACAAGAACAATTTATTCACCAGAGAATTAGATTGGTACAAAGTCCCTAGCTTGTCCCACAAAGTCTTCGTCGTAACTTCCCCATATACATTCAACAATACTGAATTTGAGACACACAACTGTATTGTGCTCTTTTCCTTCTGATCCAAATTCTTCTAGTCTTCATCTGAAATTTTTGTTGGTTTAGTACCCAAAACTACCGTGATCCACTGATATTTATCCACGAGCAGATCCTCCATCTTGAGCTTCCACAACTCAAAACTCTAACCATTAAATTTCTTGATCTTTATATTTCTGCTACTTGCCATCTTCTTTCACTGCAAGAATCGATCCCGTAGATCTCCCATTGAACAGGGTCTACCACAAACCCGATCAAAAAAACCCTCAGTAGCAAAGGTGTCCCCTTGAAGCCAAAAAAAATTTGATACCAATTGTATTTTTTAACCCTGTACATAAATTATCTGCAAACAAATCTTAAAAATAGAAAATAAACAATAGCCAGAGAATAAAACATAAAACAAATATACACAGAGATTTTTCCCTGGATCCCAAATCGGGACTACCATCTTGATTTTTAATTATATTCCTTTTAGTATTACAACACATATATACATGTCGAAGCATTCATAAACCCCAATCCATTATCCCTGGATTAGATCATAACTGTATCTCCATTGACTACATCTACAAAATACTAGGGGTTGAAAACCATCATGCCCCAAAACCATGTGCAAACCCATGCACAAAACCATGGGCGGGTCTGTGCACCAGAAAAATAGGGTCCAAATTTTTTTTCCTGGGGCATTGCCCCAGACCCCGAACAGGGGGGTTGTCGCCTCCCTATGACCCCCCTGCTGTGCTCGACGCAACGTACAATAGGTGTTGTCGCCCCCCTGTGCCCCCCTCTGCGGGTGCGACTAATCGTGGAAATAATATAACACATACCCAAAAATTTCAATCATCATCACCATTATTTCATTCAGATCAGTGTCTCCATTAGGTCATTAGGGTTTCAAGGTCATCCAAACTATCATTTCATGCATAAAATCCAACAATTGGAGGAGTGGTAATAGGAAAATATCTTCAATATATTTTTATTTCAAATGTTATTTATGTTTTTATATGTGATGATGTTTCCAAGGTTCCAAAGTTGCAAAAGGGTCCTAAAGTTTAAAGGGCTAAAAGAAAAGATGAATTCGTGAGCTGGGCCATCCTACCTCATTAATTACTAAGATACCAAAAGAAAATCATAAAAGCCTATGGAGGAGCTTAATTAAACTCATTTTCACTTTACATGTATTTAGATCCCCTTGAAATCACTGTGAAAATTAAGAGAAGGTGAAATTTGTGAGAAAGGGAGGGTTTTTCTGCATTTTCAGAGAGTTGCGACCCTTCTGCAACCCATCTTCCAGGCGCAACCTTTTCACAACCTTTCTTCCAGGCGCGACCTTTTCGCAACCTTTCTGCCATGTGTGACCTTTTTGCGACCTTTCTTCCAGGCGTGACCTTTTCATGAAATTTCTTCTAGGTGTGACCTTTTCGTGACCTTTGTGCCATGCATGACCTTTTCACGACCTTTTTTTCAGGTGCGACCTTTTCGCGACCCTTCTACGAAATTGCCAGGTTTTTGAAATGAGGAGTTTCTTCATGGTTTCAGGGAAAAATTCAGAATTTTCCTAGCTTTGAAGATTGTTCAAAGACTCATAAGCTTCCTACCAATAGTAAGTGATCATCTAAACATCTTTTCAAGCAATTTAATTAATTATTATGTGATTTCTTCTCAGGGTTTTCTCTAGCACAATGTTATACCAATTTTTTGTTCTCCATTTTCCTAAGTGAATAACCCTAGCTTTCACTCACCTACATTATAATATATCCTTCATGAAAGACCTAGCCTACTCACTTCCTATCACTCAATACCTATTTAACATAAACCTCATTAAACTTTAGACTTCTTTCATCTCATGAAATAAATTTCACCACACCATTTCATCTCATACTTCCCTTTGTCTCCTCAAAAACCACGAGGAAACTTCCATACCATCACTACATTTCCTCTTTTTCCAAAAACACTGTGACCTATTTTTCAGAACCCTAAACTTGGCTAGAGTCTATCCTTCAAACATACTTCATACAGAGTGAAACATAGAGAAAAAATAAAGTGCACAAGGGAGGACATAATTCAGGATTTGAGCCAAACAGTCAGAGTGAAATCAATGCTTCTCCATTTGTTAAAATATGTTTTATAAATGCTGGTTGTATGAATTTTTATGACATGATCACATAGGTTGGTTGTTATGTTCCTTTGACCAGCCTATTTTCCCATAATTTTAACATAGGAAAAGCTGTCATAACAGGTGTAGAGTTCAGTGTTTCAGTCGACATCATTTCTTCAGCCACAAGTATTCCAAATCATGGTGAAAATTGGTTCAATGGCATGGAATTACAACTTTATGACTATAAAATGTTCCTAAAATCTAACATAAGATATGACCTTGAGCATGTTTTTCCTTTCATATTTATCCTTGACAAGTATGCCCCTTTGATGAAGCTCATTATGAAATATTTTACATGTGAAGGGATATTTTCCAGATTATACAGTATCATGTTAGGTTTCTCATGCACTTTGCCTCTACAAGAACACTTAATTTGTCCAACTTTCTGTTTAGAAGTGTGGTGAATATGAATGAAAATATTAAGACCAGGGGACATGATCATATCAATTACCTATTTCACCATATCCTATTCAAGACTGTGGTTATGCATCAGCTTTCAACCAAGAAAATCACTTGGCAAACCTTATTGGATAAACTAAAAAATTCTCCTGGTATTAGTCCCACTGTTTCTCCTAGAAAAACAACACCATCAGGGTTAATGTCTACATAGCCAATGGAGCTTGGCTCATCAAGAAAACATTCTGAGTTTTCAAAGAGGTCTAGGCCTGAGGTTACTCTCACCTATCATAGAGGCATGAGGCTTATGTTTTCTCCTCGGAAAGAGGAAGGGGCCAAGCCTATTTCATTACAAGGATCACCACCAGTGTTACACCATTTTTTTGGTCATCTAACCTATCATTATTAGATGAACCCAAGTACACCATGTAAGACCAATTTTACCCTAAGTAAAATTGCTTTCACCATATAAAATAACTCATTTGGTCATATTTAACCCAAAACAAGGAAATTAATTAAATAAATCCTTATTTATTTAATTATTTTCTAAGAACAAGTTATTTAAATCATTATTTAAATAATATTCTTAGATAAATTTGACTAAATCATCCATAAATAATCAAATAAACCATTATTTATTCCCATCATTCCCCTAAAATGATAAATAAATCATTTATTTATTATTTATAAATAAAGGAATTGACCCAAGTCAAGAATCCTTTTCCCTCCAACAAATATAATAAAATATTCCTAAAAGGTGCTTCTAGAATTCGATTAATAATATTTTATTCATGCACTGAGTTCTAAACCGCCCCAATATTTTGTTATAAATAGGGGGGTTTTCCCCATTCATTAGTGACCTTCATTGCATTAGATCACTCTGGATCTATTATTGGTCACCATTTTCCATTTTGCTCTATGAACTCCCATTGAGTTCCATGTTTGTTTTTCTACACCACTAAGAGAGAGAAATGTTAGATTTGAAACACTGAGGACTTTCAAGAACCCATCCCATTGAGGAGAACTGGAAAACACCTTTCTTGTTTTCCTCTCAGGTGCACCATTCTTTAATATAATATAAAATTCTTTTAAAAACATTTTTTCTTGTCTTGTCTATTGGATGCATGGAGCCATGTTGTATTTTATCTGCTTAATGTCTTTTGTGCGTAGATCTAAAGATATTTTGCAGCCATAATCGATGTTAGGGCTATTTTTTATGCGTAGCTAAAGTGATCTTTTATGACGAAAGATTCATACTAACAATTGGCGACTCCACACGGGTTTTCTTTTGCGACCGCTGTCGTTTTATATATTCCTGCATATCCAGCTGTTTCAGACCCTAGGGTTTCTCTCCCATTTTCTTTTTTTCCTATTTTTATGGTGATTTTCACCCCTAAAACCCTTAAACAGTCAAATTTTTAACTTCCGTGTGTTTCTAGCCTTATTGCGCAGGTGACAGACATCAACCGCAACTAAGACGACAATTTTTTCTGAAATCTGCTGCTGAGAGAGCCGGATCTGCAGGTCACACTTATCGGCCCAAAAAGTGTGACCTGAGCCTCAAGACGCACTTTTCTACCCCAAACCTACGACCTGGACTGAAAACAAGTCAGAACCTACGACCTGCAATTTTTCTGCAATTTTTTCAGCACTTTTTCTGGGTTTGTCTGAAGCTTCTGTCAGGGTTTTCCAGCCTTTGTCTCTGCCCGTTTGGACATGTTTCTGATTTGCTTCACTGAATGAAAGAGGTAATCTTGCCCCTTAGGGCTCTAGTACCCTCCAATTTTTGTGGACGAGTCTTTACTGTTTCAGAAATTTGAATTTCCAGAGTTTCAACCCTCTTTTTCTTCGATCTGATACCTCCTTTTCAGATCCCTTTAGATCAGCTCTTCCCCCTCTCAAAACCACCTCATATCGTTTTTTTTGGGTTCATTTCTACGGCCACTGCCTTTTCGCTTCTATTTTTAGTTGATCTCCTCCTTTTTAGCAGAAACCTTGCCTCTGCTTATTTGTTGTTCTCTGCACCACTTTTCAGCGGATTTACCCTTTAGATCCCAGTCCCTTCGGACCTTCGATCTATTGGCCTCTTTTTAGCATGCTTTGCCTAGTTTTTTCCCTCTTATAGACTAGTTTTGAGAGACCCGCCTTCTTGGGTTAGCTTGCTGAATTTTTAGTTGTTAGTTTTCTGTTCTTTTCATCGCAGATTTCTTTTCCGTTATGCAGCACACTCTTTCTTTTACTCTCAAAATGTATGGGTTTAAAAAATTAAAATTAACGCACACCACACACTGACCCTAAGTGAAGAAGCGCCTAGTTAACACCGCCTGGAAAAGACTTTAAAATAAATTGTCACTGCACCTTTCTGCCCTTGACCTCACTTGATTTTGTCCCTCCCTGCCCTTGTCGGTTTTCTTCTTCCCGTCATCATTGCGCCCCCAAGGCGCCTCTCCCGGAGACTTCTTGGCCTTCATCATCAGTCTTCGCTTGGTCAACTTCCTCCTTCTCGTCATCATCGAGTAAGAATTTCCCCGAGTCCGCATTCCGACTCTTCCTCTGATTGTTCGGGTTCTCCCCCTCCTGGTTCTCCCCCTGTCACTTTCACCATGTCTACTTCAGGGCCTACCACCAACAGTAACCCCAGTACTAATGTTGGGTCTGTTTCCAGTGGAACCACCTCGGGACCTACCTTGACTGCCCCATTACTCCCTTATATGGCCGGCCTTAGTCTCCTCGACTTCAATCAGCTGATTAATGATCCTATCCGCCACGATGTTAGTTGGCCTGCTATGCCAACCAAGCTCCCCTCTGAAATTCCCAAGTTTGAAGGCCTTGCTAGTGAGGATCCCTCCAACCATATCTGATCCTTCCATATGTGGTGTTCCTCCAATTCCATTACTGACGACTCTATTCGTATTATATTGTTCCAATGCACGCTTACAGGTGAAGCTTCTAAATGGTATGTTGAACAGGCCACCTCCTCCCATACCACTTTTGCGACCATTTCCCAAGCCTTTTTATCTTATTTCCATCTCCCTCTCCGATACGAAACTGGTACCGAGCTTTTAACCTCCTTCCGTCAATCCTCTTCAACCTGCCTTTCTACTCATGTCTAAGAGTGGCGACGAAGAAGAAGCTTATGTTGAGCTCCTCCCTTTGAAGAACGTGTTTATATGGACTGGTTCCTTTGCTCTCTCTTGCCTCCCATTGGCAAAGATGTCGCATCCCATTTTCCCCAGACCGAAGAAGCCACCCTCCAAATAGCCTTGAAGTATGACCTTATCTACGCCCAATTTGGTTATGTTTATACCGTCCTCCCTGACCTTCCCAAACCCGATGGACCTAATGCCTCGGGGGGATCTCACTCTGCCGATGGTATCATTGGAGCCCTGTCACATACCTCTGCCCAACCTCCTCTAGGCCATGGTTTTCCTCTAGGGGCCAGCCCCTTCGGCGTTTTTTCCCATCCAAGAAGCATGTATTCAGGCTACGGCACGCCTCCTCCTTTTGCCCACCCCCCTGCTTACCTTACTGCTGCCCACCCTACTCCTTATCCATATTCACAACCTGGTGTCCCAGCTCCTCCAGCATTTGGACCTCCCACTCCCTTACCTTCTCCACCCCCACAATCGCACTTACTACCCCCTCCAGGGCAAGTATTTGCACAGCAGGGGGAACCTAATTTTCCTCCTTCTTAAATAAGGAGAAGAGACAATCAATCTGCTTCTGGTAATCATGGACCCAATCCTTTTAGTATTGAATCTACCACTGCCAACCAGCCACAGGGTTCTCAGCCCAAGCCAGACAGGCCACTTCATACCAATAAGCCATGTTCGTGTTGCGGTGTTTATGGTCACTACACTCACAATTTTCCCCTATTACCACAAATGCGGCAGATGTGGGATTCTCAGGCCATCGTACAGGGACAACACTCGTCCCCTACTATCCCCGCCGCCCCAGCTACTTCTGAACCTGTTGTGTTTACTGATCCTTTCCCTCACCAAGGATTCGTGACCACTTAACCACCTCATGCCCCGGTAACCACTCAACCTTCCTCTTATGGTTCCTCTGATTACCAGATTCTTATGATGACCTCTGACCCATCTCTCACCATCGACCTCAACCTTCAAACTCGGTCCCGTCAGTATTCCACACCTCCTGTTCCATCTGTCTCCAAGTCTCCCTCGTTAGGTTCTACAGAGCCTCTATCGACACCCAATGGTCCCTTACAACTCCCTCCGCCCAAAGCCGAGGTTCATCCCAAGCCTCCTAAGGGACCATTACGCCGAAATGCCGCCTCTAGTCGGGCTGCCCATTCATACAGCATAGTAGATGATCTAGCCCAATCTCCTGCTGCCATTTCAACACTGGAACTCCTCTAGTCATGTCCTTCTCAAAGGAGGGCTCTACTTTCTGCCATGGGCGCTGTAGATCCTGCTAATGACCAATTGATTGTTTTCGATGCCTGTCAGTCAGACCATCCCCCTCTTCCTCCTTCAGTTTCTTTCCAAATCCCAATCAAAATCCGAAACGCTAATGTTTCTCGGTGTATTATTGATGAGGGGGCATCTACCTGCGTAATGTCCGCTTCGGTTTGGAAACAACTCGGATCCCCTGAACTGGTCCCTTCCACCATCACCCTTCGCGTGTGGGATGGCCATGCCTCCCAGCCCATTGGCCTATTTTGTAACTATCCTATCACCCTTGCAGGCAAGATTTTTTGTGTCGACGTTGAAGTTATTGACGCCCCTCTTGACTACAACATCCTTTTGGGGCGTAGTTACACCTATGCCATGTCTTCCATCCCATCCGCAGTCCACCGCAAGATGTTATTTCCTCATCATGGAAATATTGTCACCATTGACCAGTTGACTTACCATGAACCACAATCTCAGACCTCCCCTGAGTCAACCCTCTTTACTGTCACCAACAAGAAAACTGTTGATTCTTTGACCAGCATTTCCCCCGGCGTCTACAAAGACTCCTCCTTGCTTGGAACCTTTTTCAACTCCCCTCCCATCTCTGATCCTAGCTTGGTGAACGTTTGCATGATGCAATCATCTTGGGCTAACCTCACAGAGCCCACTTTGGCTAGTCAACAACCTCAACCTCAACCGGCTCCTAGCCCTTCGCCCCCATTAGCCAGCCTTCTTCCTTCTAAATATTCTTCTACCGCCACTCCTCATGGGTCGATTCCCTCTGAAATCAGCCCCCTTGGCACCATTCCTCCTGGCCATTTCCATGCTGGTCAGATCCCTTTCCTCGCTCCCCCTCCTGGAGCTTACTCGGTCCCTACCTTGGCCACCCTATCCCTTACCAACTTGACCTTGGGTATACCCGTCTGGTATCTTTACCCTCCAGCCACCACTCCGCCCGCTCAACCTAAACCATATATTACTTTGACCCCGATTCAACCAATCCCTATGACTTCTCTTGCGACGCTGGTACCTCAGTCACCTCAACTAGCACCGTCTCCTGTTACAAACGCTTCGAGTAAAAATGGCAAAGATCACAGGGTGGCATCAAAGGACAAACCTACCCCACCCAACCCTGCACCTCCTTGGCCTCCCAAGCATCCCATCCAGTGTGCTCTGTGTGATGTTGTTGGTCACGCCACTCATACCTGCCCTGAATTACCACCTATCAAGACCATGGTTAATGAAACATCTCCAGAATCAAACATCCCAGAAGTCCATGTCACCATAACAGATTCTACCCCTAAACTTAAGAATTTGCGCACCAATCACCCTTGTTATTTGTGCAATTTCCATGGCCACTATACCCACCTTTGCCCCCGCCTTGATGAGTATCGTGCCTCTTTAGCCACATACCGCCAATTTGAAGCCGCCCTCGCCTGTAATCCTTCTTCCCTCACACAGGACCACCTGTCTACCACGATTACCATTCCTCCTCTTGATACCGAAATGACCGAGACTTCCACTACCATTTCCTACCTTTCCTCATCATCGTGATTCTCGGATACCAACCCCCTAGTACCTTCCCCCAATGCTTCGCTTGCTCATTCAACTGCTCACTCTGTCACCTCACATAGCATCGTACCTGTGAGCCCTTCCCATCACAATCCAGAGTCTCATCCCTCTACCCCCTCAGGTCAACCTCTTCCATCCTCTCTTCCAATTTTCCAGTCCGATGAAGACATCATGGAAGCCATGACCAACCCTGATTTTCCATGGGACGATATGCACCATCGTGCATATTTCCTCCCACATCAATCCCATGACTAATATGCCCTCGAATCCAAAGAATTCATTCCTGATAAAGTCAATTGGTTCAAAAACCCCATCCCTGCACCTGATGCTTTCGAAGAAGGCAATATGGCTAATATCTCTCCCACCATCAAAATCAAAATTTTTGTCAAGCTAGGTATTGAAGAACATATTACCATGGGCGCCCAATGTGATCCGGAAGAAATTGAAGTGTACACGAAACTCTTCAAGTAATTCTGTGATGTTTTCGCCTGGTCATACTCAGAAATGCCCGGACTCGATCCTGCCATTGTCGAACATCACATCGACACATGGCCTGATGCCATTCCAGTTCGTCAAAAGTTGAGACCCGTCCATCCTTCTAGAAGCGACGCCATCAAAGCTGAAATCGACAAGCTCCGGCAGGATGGTTTCATTTACCACATTGAATATACCACTTGGGTGTCTAACCCAGTTCCCATCCTCAAAAAACAAGGCACCATTCGTGTTTGCACTGACTTTTGCGATCTGAACAAATCTTGTCCCAAAGAAAAGTTCCCCACACCATTTATTGACCAAATCATCGATGAGTGTGTCGGGCACGAGATTCTCTCCTTTATGGATGGCTTCTCCGGATACAACCAAATTGTTATCCGTCGTGCTGATCAACTTAAAACCGCATTCATTAGTCCGTGGGGCACTTTCGCATACCGAGTCATGCCATTTGGCCTTAAAAATGCCAGCGCCACCTTTCAACGAGCCATGTCTTATTTCTTCCATGACTTAGCCCATATTATCCTTGCCTATTTAGATGACCTTACCACACATTCTAAACATCGGGCGCAACACCTTCATGACCTGCGTACCATTTTTCTCCGATGCCGCAAGTATAACATTTGCCTTAACCCTTTGAAATGTGTCTTCTGTGTTCCCGTCGATCATCTCCTCGGCTTCATTGTGTCTAAAGACGGGATAAATCTTGACCCTTTGAAGGTTCAAGCCATTCTTGAACTTCCTCTGCCTCGTACCTTACACCAGCTACAAAGTCTCCAAGGCAAAGCTAATTTTCTTCACCGACTCATTCCTGACTACGCCACTACCGCACATGGCTTCCTTAGACTTCTTCGATCTCACACCCCTTTTGTCTGGGATACATACGCTCAAGAGTATTTTGATGCCCTCAAGCATGCTCTCTCATCCGCTCCCTTGATCCGTCCCCCTGAATTTGACCAAGATTTCATTCTATACATCTCTGCTTCCACATATTCGGTTACTGGTGTCCTTATCCAGGAGGATGATAACGGTGTCGAACATGTGATCTATTATGTCAGTAAGAACCTTGCCGGTCCACTTGTGCCTACTCGCATGAAGAAAAATTAGCACTAGTTGTCGTGTTCTCGGTCCAAAAATTGCGTCATTATATCCTTATGCGTTCCACCAAGGTTGTGATCGATTCCAACCCCATGGCTTTCCTATTGAGTCGCTGTATCCTCAATGGAAATTATGCCTGTTGGGTCGTTATTCTCCAAGAATTCGACCTTGAATTTGTCACCCCAAAAAGTAAGAAAGGTTTAGTCCTAGCTGAACTCATTTCTGATTTTCCTACTCGGACGCAAGATACTCCAATTAATGACGCTCTTCCTGATGAACATTTGTTTGCCATCACCACCGAAGATCCTTGGTACGGTGACATCCTTACTTACTTGCGAACCCAAAAGTTCGCCCTTCATCTTGATCACGATGCTCGACGACGTATCCAACACCAAGCCTCTCGCTACCTTCTAATCGATGATGACCTTTATTGTTGCAGCGTAGATACTGTCCTTCGTCGTTTCCTCACCCACGCTGAAGCCGAGCAAGTCCTCAATGCCTGTCATAGTGGCGCTTGTGGTGGTCACCTCTCCAGCCTTGCCACCGCCCAAAAAATCATGCGTGCTGGGTATTTTTGGCCTTCTCTCTTCAGTGATTGCATTGAAGCAATCAAACACTGTTCCAATTGCCAACATTTCGCCCCCAAGGCGCGAGCTCCTTCCTCTCCTCTCCATCCTGTTGTCACAGCTGGTCCTTTTTGTAAATGGGACATCGACTTTATGGAATGTCGACCTCCATCTGCTGGTAACCACAAATATATCATCATGGCGGTTGACTACTTCACTAAATGGGCTGAAGCTATGTCGACATTCAACAATACGGCAGCCATTGCAGCCCTCTTTTTCTTTAACCATGTCATTGCTCGATTCGGAGTTCCAAAACAGTTAGTCTCGAACCATGGCCAACATTTCGAAGATCAGATTTGGCATGAGCTCTCCTCCTTATTGGGTTTTGAACATCAATATTCATCTTCCTATTACCCCCAAGGTAATGGCCAAGTTGAAGCGGTCAACAAAATTCTTAAGACCATGCTTCAACGAACGGTGAATAAACACAAAACCAATTGGCATCTCATGCTCTTCCTTGCTTTGTGGGCTTATCGTACTTCTGTTAAAACCGCCACCGGTTTCACTCCTTTCCACCTTGTCTTTGGCGAGGAGGCAGTCTTACCAATCGAATGTGAAATCCCTTCCCTTCACTTGGCCATCGAACTTCTCCCTGATACCCAACCTCTAGAACAACGACTTGTCATGCTTGAGCACACTTCTGAAGATCGTCGCGTTGCATTACAAACTCTTGAAGTGGCCAAAAAGCGCACCAAAGCTCAGTATGACCGAAAAGTCCATCCTCACACCTTTCATGAAGGTGACCTTGTTTTAGTATATGACCAGGCCCATGATACCCTCGGTCATGGGAAGTTTGAATCATTATGGCTAGGTCCTTACATCATCAGTAAAAATCTGGGGAAGGGGGCATATCTTTTAGAGGACTTTGAAGGCCACCCCCTTCCTAATCCTCGCAATTTACTCTATCTCAAGAGGTATTACCCTTAGCATTTCCCGCTCGCAATGCATGTTTTACTTTCTTGTAGATAGCCAACATATGTTTGTCTTCATCAGTCACTACTTCACTAGGACACATGTTGTCCACGAAGTATTCCTTTCCTCCTTTTTCAAATCGGATTTCATCACTTACAACACTTTTCCTTGGGGCACCACTTAGCCTCTATCCTTATTCTTGTCTGTGTCGATTTCCTTCATGAGATACCATTTCATACTCATGTTTTTAGGGTCCCCTTTGGACCTTTCATCATTTCAACATCATCATTAGTCTTCGTCTGGGTACCTTGGATCCAGCCTCTTTTCAGCATGTTCGCGATACATATACTTGGTGGTCCAGTGATGCCACAGCAGCTATTGGTGATCCTCGGGCATGTGTGAGATGTCTCAACCCTCATGAGGGGGTGGCCCTGCAGGTAGCCCCCCACATGCCCGGATACCTTCATTTCAGCCCTTGATGCAGCTCCTCTCATATGATGATATCGGCCTCATCCACTTGCAGCGCCTCTTCAATTTTCACGTAACCATCAGCTTTTGCGAGCACTTCCCCGCGTGTAGGGGGAATTTGGGCGTATTTATATCTCATGTACTACCATATTATTGTAGAAGCCCTGACATGTATGTGGGATTCATCTTGTTCTTTATCTAGCTCCTGTTTAGGCCAGCACATGCTTCATTATTGCGTTTCGTGGTTTTTCGAGCGCTTATTCTTTGTACTTATTGTGTTCCGTGGTTTTCCGGGCACCTTATTCTTTGTACTTTGTCTCGGCGGGCATAGGTATGCCTCCCCCACCGCCTTTAGCACATGTACCACTTCATAAACTAGAGACTTGTTGCACCTGTCAGTCTCATCTCCTCAGGGTCTAGTCCTTTAGCACATCAGACAACATTACACTTCTCTCTCTCACTTCCCTTTTGATATCTAGTGATTGAGTTCTTACAACATACTTCGGTCATACGATTTTCTCCTAACACTCGTACGTTGGGAGGCAATCTGTTACACCATTTTTTTGGTCATCTAACCTATCATTATTAGATGAACCCAAGTACACCATGTAAGACCAATTTTACCCTAAGTAAAATTTCTCTCACCATATAAAATAACTCATTTGGTCATATTTAACCCAAAACAAGGAAATTAATTAAATAAATCCTTATTTATATAATTATTTCCTAAGAACAAGTTATTTAAATCATTATTTAAATAATATTCTTAGTTAAATTTGACTAAATCATCCATAAATAATCAAATAAACCATTATTTATTCCCATCATTCCCCTAAAATGATAAATAAATCATTTATTTATTTATTATTTATAAATAAAGGAATTGAACCAAGTCAAGAATCCTTTTCCCTCCAACAAATATAATAAAATATTCCTAAAAGGTGCTTCTAGAATTCGATTAATAATATTGTATTCATGCACCGAGTTCTAGTCTGCCCCAATATTTTGTTATAAATAGGGGGGTTTTCCCCATTCATTAGTGACCTTCATTGCATTAGATCACTCTGGATCTATTATTGGTCACCATTTTCCATTTTGCTTTGTGAACTCCCATTGAGTTCCATGTTTGTTTTTCTACACCACTAAGAGAGAGAAATGTTAGATCTGAAACACTGAGGACTTTCAAGAACCCATCCCACTGAGGAGAACCAGAAAACACCTTTCTTGTTTTCCTCTTAGGTGCCCCATTCTTTAATATAATATAAAATTCTTTTAAAAACATTGTTTCTTGTCTTGTCTATTGGATGCATGGAGCCATGTTGTATTTTATCTGCTTAATGTCTTTTGTGCTTAGATATGAATTTGTGCAGCAATTCTAAAGATATTTTGCAGCCATAATCGATGTTAGGGCTATTTTTTATGTGTAGCTAAAGTGATCTTTTATGACGAAAGATTCATACTAACAACCAGCACTGCATGAGACATCCATGCATGATGAGGAGGAACATGATTTTGATTTGATTTAATTGGAGGAACATGATGACCATGAAAACTTGCAGAGGGAAATCAAAGACAAGGATTCTCAAATCAAAGAGATCCAAGATAACTTAGCAAGGGCTCAATTCATCATTTCATTTCTTGAGGAGGAGAATAGTCAATTGAATACAAATCAATTGATTTTGGAGAAGAGGTTGTTTGAGGAAAAAAAAATGAAAAGGGAAAAATGGTGGCTAAACATGATGAATTTGAACACCAAGCGAAGAGAAAGATGTCAAGAACTATGGGTCTCAAGAAAGCACTGCAGAAAGAGAAAGAACAAAACCCTACAGATGAGCAACTCACTTTTGAGGAGACTACAGCTAAAGAGATCAATGAGGACAAGTATTTTTGGCTTGAGAAGGTCAAAATTCACTTGGAAAATCTCTTGGATAATGCAAACAGGGATAAAAAAATTCACAAAAACATGGTTTCCTGCTACCAAACAAGAATTCAAATTACACAAGTCAAAATTGAGCAATTGAAAATAAAACTGCAAGAAATCCAAGACAAGAAAAGGGATTCAATAAAAAGAGGCCAAGGAGTGAAATTGGTCCCTAAAACATCCTTGTATGTTTAGCCTATCATCTATAGCAGTCAGGGAACAAATTTTGAAAATTTTGAGGTAGTTTGAATTTTTTTGCAATTTTGCAGAAAATGGCACACAGAATCGTCGTTCAGAGGCATGACCCTTTTTCCTTGGGCATCCAAATGAACTCTTTTCTATATGGATGAGTGAATAATGGTGAGTAAATACCAAATATCAGCTTATTTTTGCATGAAAAATTCCTATTTTGATAAAAAAACTTAGAAAACCTAACCTTTTTCATGCTTCTGCCACTAAATTTGGACTGGCGCAATGCTTCTGAGTGAGGTTGGAAAAATCAAGTTTTGGAGGCCTTCGCATGGGTATTTTTTGGATATTTATGGCTCATTGGAAATTAAACATGTGGGGCTACTTGAAAAAATTTTCACAATTCATATTGGAATCCTAAAAGACAGCCAAAGTCAACTCTCAACTAGCATGACCCTTTTGCTAAAAATTCTTGTTTTGGTGCATGCTGGTGCGACCTTTTTGTTGGCTGGTGCGACCCTTTTGTTCCTAGTTCGACCCATCTAGTCTAAAAACCTTTTGAGAACTAAATTATAACAGGTTTTATATCTTGATATAAATTTAGTTTATTTTAGGCTTCTTAGTTGGTTTTTTCCTCACTTTATGTGGAAATTTGTAATTAATGAGGAGATAAGCTCTCCTAAACTTTGTTTAAAATCATGGAAGTTGTTTCAACTATCCTAGTATTTAGTTGAGGACTCATCAAAGGAATTTATGATGTGACTTGAATATGATTTTTTACTTGATGAGCTTTCCTACATTGTATTTTCCTATATGAGATAGTCTGTAATCATTTCCAAAGGTTGGAGTCTTGGACATTGAGCTAGTGTATTTCATTTTGATCAAGTAATACAGTGAATACAAAGAAAAGTTGCAGCTGAAATTTAAGGATTCATGTGGTGAGATTTTATGGCTATGTTTCTCTTCAGTAAGTCACTTCATTGAATGCTTTCTCTTTCCATTACATATCCATTTCTTTCACTCATTGTCTTTATAGTTCTTTAAGCATGATTCATGAGTAATGCATGCCCTATTTTGATGAGATGATGATTTTGTGTTTACTTTATTCTTAAGGAATGAATTCATATTTATATTCTTGTTCTTGATATTTCTTTCATTCTACACCATAAAAAACTATTTGGTAATTTGAGCTTTTTGACCTTGCCCCTTCATTCCCCTGCAATTTTTACTCTTGTAACCCTAAAAGGGTTTTTAAGCCTACCTCTAAAGCTCCATTTTTATCTAGCACAAAAATACAAATCAACCAAACCATAATATGCATATCTAGCCTAAAATTTCCTTGATCTTTTCAAATTGGATGTGAATCCCATTGAGAGAGCCCTCTCAGCCTAATAGGGCTAGCTATTAGGTCAAAGTGGTATGTGGTTACCTTTGTTAGTCTCTCTTTTAGCCTTCGGTGATATAGTGGAGTGTTAAAAATTTTGCAACCATAATATGGAATGAAGTGATAGATCTTCCTTGGATGTACCCAGATTTCATTGAAATCTAGGCGTGTGGGTGTAATATCCCCAAATGGGAATGCATAACAGTGCTTACTGAAATAACGCACTTCTGGGAAATATGTGCAAAAAAATGAGTTTGCAGCTCCTGGATCACTTATATCAGTAGATCCGGGGTCTAGATCCAAAAGGAGAGCAAAAAAAAAATCAAACTAGGTGTGGTAAACAGATCTCCCACCACCTAGTCTAGCTGAAAAACCCCCAAAGAGAGGGGCTGCAACTATGTACAACAAAATGCTTCAGAAATAACGTAGTTTTGGAAAGCATGAGCAGGAGGCCATCAAATAAGATCAAATTTTGAATATACAATAGTAAATAAGATTTATATTGATGCTCTTACATTATACAGTAGATTATAGAAGATAAGAGAGAAGGAAATCTTCAGAAAAGAGGGCTGCAACACATGTATTTACTGCAAAATGGCTTAACAACATTATTTAATGGAGTTGCAGCAGCTGAATGTTACACTTCAGATCTAAAGTAGATCTGTGTATAAAATATCAGAGCCATTTCAGATCTGTACACTAGAAAGGCTCTACTACAAGATCCCCTTGGGGTTTTGTCCAAATCATGCAATACAAAGAGTAGATTTGAGTTTAAAGTAGTAGATCTGCAATATTATTCAAAAATTTATGAAGATGATTTTACATTATAAATAGATAAGATCTATACAGAACATGGATCAGCAAGCTAATCCATGGATCACCAAAGTGAAAGGCAAAGCCCAACACCAGAGATCTCTCATAAAAAAGGGGGTCAAAACACCCTGCAAAACCTCCACTGAAAATAACGCAGTCCTGGAAGGGAAAATGCGCTATAGCTTGAAGCACTGAGTTGGCCTGATGCCAAGATACAAATATGAAGCTCAACAACTAAGACACTCTTCTAGGAGGATAAAATACTCACTCACTGAGAAGAGGTACTAGTATAATATAGATCTCAGTAGATCTAGTCTCCACTTGCTGCAGCTTACAAAACCAACCAAACCCTCACTGGATCTGCGTTGCAGTTGGAAGTAGAGCTTGGAAAAATTCCTGATAGTGGATGAAATCAACAAGACTCCTCCAAGAAATCCTCAATGGAAGAGGTGGGATCCCTGCATAGGAATTCCCAAGTGCTAAGCAGCACTATTCTCAGCTAAACAATAGAGAATGGTATTTTTCTAAACAGACAAGATACTCAGAAATATGCCCAATCAAAAACCCTCTCTTGCTACCTCCCCCTTCCTTTTATAAGATGGAAGCCTTGGAAAACCCTAAACCACCTTGATGAATTAGCTCCTTTCACATGAGGGGCCTCCATCTAGAACCACGCTTTCCCTTCATGAGGTACATTGTATATAGACAGCGCTGTATATTTGGTCAAGGTTGACCTAGTCTCATGACTCAAACCCCTTTCATACCTGCAAGTGATTTTTTTACATCGCCCAGATTTATCCTTGTTCATATGGGCATTGATTTATTCATTTTTTTAGGAGTTTTACATGTCCTCATTTATTCATTTATTCATGCAATAGGAAATGAGACAAAAATGTATATTCCTCTTAGCTCAGGCTAGGTAGAAATATTACAATCCTCCCCTCCAAAATGTTGCTTGTCCTCAATAAACTAATAGGGTGAGTGTTGTAGTAATTCCCCTCCTCCATTGGTGACACCATCAAGGATCAAGTCCTCCTCATAAACCAAGGGTTCACCAAGCCAACACATCATGAATTTTTCCTCCAAGGTCATCATAAGATGTGCATATTCCATCCCACAAGGAGTGAAAAATTCAACAGAAATAAACATGGCTGGAGCAATGCTCTCTCTAAAACATGTGGCATGAGGTGCATATATAAGTTCCATTCCATGTGGTACATACAAACTACCCATCCTCCCTCTATACAATCCCATAAATAGTACAACTATGTCATCCAAGTATGGAAGCAAAACTACATATATACAAACAGAAATTTGAGCTTGAGGAGGTGGGTCAAAACCCCACATGTGATGCCAGTGCAGTGCATCTCCTGCCTGCAATAGATAAAGGTGTGGCAAGTGGCATTCCCACCACACATTTTCTGCATGACTCATCTTAACATAACTGAAGATGTTAGATATGTTTGGTGCCTTTGGGAAGCACCCACATGAAAAGGAATCTCCCTTTGCTCAACAAGGGAGTGGCCAAGTTCATAATTTCTATTGGCCCACCAAAAGCCTTGAGATCCACTTGATCTCTCACTCCCTTAAGGAGTCATAGCCTACAAAATCATGGTAAAAGAATGTGATAATTCAGAAAATAAAACTTGCTTTACATGATCAGATCCTTTACCATCATGGTTCCTCATACACATGGAGTTGTGCATGGACATTCCCCTTCTCTCAAAAGAAGGAAGAACTGGCTGAAATGACTTTTGCATAGAGTCCATTGGCTGTCCCAACTCCACATAGCTCATGCACTCTTGAAAGTGCTGATGTAGTTCCTCTCTCAAGTCTTCCCAATCAAAGCTCCTCATGATCAGGGTGTAGATCTTCATTGACTGCATATGGCTGAGAAATAATTCTTTGTGTGCCCCTTGTAGTATCTTCTGCTTGAGCTTGGAAGCTCTAGCCAAGAAGACCCTACCATAATGATAGATGACTCCTCCTTGGACTAAGTAGTCCTCTTCTTGCTGCATGTCATCTAGTAACACACATGTGTGGAGATCTTTGGAATAATCTACAAGCAGTTGAGATTTCCAGTATAGATCCACACTGCTAAAAAATGACAACGCTGATGATACCTCCATGGGAGTGTCTGTCATGTTGCTGATCTCTTCTCTGAAATTTCTCATGCCAAAGATGTGTGTTGGAAGGCTGATCCTTCCATTCTCCTCCTCCCACAGCGAAGATTTGGAAATGAGAGGGGGTGATAGTGATGAAGGGAGAAGATCCCCCTTACTCTTGAGCTGTCCCAAGCCTCCCAGCGTTGTAGCTTGGTCTTCCATTGCTCCAATCCCCCTTGGATCTAAGTTTGGAGCAACACTTTGTGAGGCCTTCCCCACAAGATCTGAATCTGGTGGCCTACTAGGTGGTTTTCCACTAGATAGGAATGTCCCATGCAGAATTCTCATGAACATAAGAGAAGGGACTGTGAGATCCTTGCTTCCACTGCGCAAATCCATCTCTGTTGTTTGTGTGGAAGTGCTAGGTGAGGGGTAAGTATGCATGCCTTGGATCATTTTAGGTTTACCACTCTTCATGTCCACCCATTCCATTTGCAAATCCTTCCAATCAGTAGTGACTTTCCCCAATGTAATCAACCATTGGAGACCCAAAATGATATTGGTGTCTGGTATGTCAACTACAAAAAAGTGATCCACCAAAGTGTAGGACCCCATAGTAACTGAATGTGATGGGACATAGTGCATGCATTGCATTGTCCTATCTCTTGGGAAAAAAATAGAGAATCCCTCAAAAGTATCAGTGGGGATTTCCCTCTGCAAAAGATGAGCATCAATAAATTTGTGGGTTGCCCCATTGTCAATCAGTATAGATACCCTCTGATTCATGATTTAACCTTGTACTCTTCAGGTCAAGTACTTGGGTACTCCTCTAAAAGATGTAAGAGTTCCTCCTATTGGAGAAAAGGCTCCATTACCATCTCCAGATGGTGTTGGATCTCTCTCAACATTGTCAGCGTTGTGACCTCTACTTGGTTCATCATCTTCTTCTTCCTCCTCAAAATCTGAGAAGACTTCTATGTAGTGTGCTTTCCCAGCAGCACATGTATGTCCAGGTGCCCATGTCTCTTGGCAAGTGAAACATATTTTCTTATTTCTTAGCTCCCTCCTGACTTCAATATCAAGAGGCTTCTTGAATGAGCTCTCCTTGGAAGGAGAAACTTTCTCTTCCTTCCCTTTAGAAAGGTAAGGGGCCTTGCTTTGAAAAGTTTCCTTTACTTTTGGCAAGGCATCTTGGAGGTCTCTAGCCCTCTCAATGGCATCATGCAAATTGATGGGCTTGGTAGATTTAACCAACCCATGCAAAGGTTCATCCAAGCCATCGATGAACATGTACACCCTCCTTGATGTAGACAGATCAGGAACCATAACAGATAATCTCAGAAACTCAGAGATATAAGTTTTTTCATTTCATGATTGCTTTAACTTTGCAAGGCTCATGAAAGGTGCTTTTGGATCCTTTCTGTCAAACTTCTCCACCAGAATTCTAGTGAATTTAGAATAGGCAGTCACATTTGCATGGCCCAATGTAGACAACCCATGGAACCACCAATTGTGTGCTTCACCTTCAAAGTGTGGCGCTGAAATCTTGATGGCTTCAATCTCAGGGACTTTGTTTAAATGAAAGTAGATGTCTAGATTTTCTACCCATGCCTTCGTAGAAATGGTGGATGACCCATCAAACTTGGGCAAAAATAATCTTCCCATAGAGTGATGTCTATCCTGATTCTGAAAGAATCCACCATCTCTATACTGATGCCTTGGTATTCTTTTGTCCTTGAGGTGACAAAAATCTTGAAAACTCAAGTGGTCCTTGAATCTCTGATTCTGAGATTCATATTCCTCAAAGTAGTCTTCAAGAGATGCTTGCTCTTGTGGCCCTTCATTCTCCACAGCCAAGAAGGTTGGAATAGTAGAGTGTTGTGGAGCTTGTGGCTAGTTCACTGGTTGACCATTCCAGTGGTGAGACATGCCAGAGCTTTCCCCAGGATGAAATCTCCCAGGAGATTCCTTCATCCCATCCATTCTCATCTCTTTGATCTCTCTAGAAAGATCTTGCATGGCTACCAAAAGAGTTCTTGCAAACTCTTCTCCTTCTTTATCACTTCCAGTTTCAGGGGCTTTACCCTTGTCTTGATCCTCAGTGGTGTAATCAAATTTCTTGTGGCTTCTATTCTGATACTTCTTCTCCCTCTCACTAAGAGGCTCTTCTTATTCTAAATTCATCTTGGCTTTGGTTCTTCAATGAAAGCACAGGCTGTGCAAAGAAAGGAGCTTTGATACCACTGTAATATCCCCAAATGGGAATGCACAACAGTGCCTGCTGAAAGAACACACTTCTGGGAAATATGTGCACATAAATGAGTTTGCAGCTCTTGGATCCCTTAGATCAGTAGATCTGGGGTCTAGATCCAAAATAAGAGCAAAAACAAATCAAAATAGGTGTGGTAAACAGATCTCCCACCACCTAGTCTAGTTGAAAAACCCCCAAAGAGAGGGGCTGCAGCTATGTACAACAAACTGCTTCAGAAATAATGGAGTTTTGGAAAGCATGAGTAGGTGGTCATCAAGTAAGATCAAATTTTTAATATACAGCAGCAAATCAGATTTATATTGATGCTCTTACATTATACAGCAGAATATAGAAGATAAGAGAGAAGGAAATCTTCAGAAACGAGGGCTGCAACACATGTATTTACTGCAAAATGGCTTAACAATTTTATTTAATGGAGCTGCAACAGCTGAATGTTACACTTCATATCTAAAGCATATATGTGTATAAAATATCAGATCCATTTCAGATCTGTACACTATACAGGCTCCATTACAAGATCCCCTTGGGGTTTTGACCAAATCATGCAATACAAAGAGTAGATCTGAGTTTAAAGTAGTAGATCTCCAATATTATTCAAAAAAATTTGAAGATGATTTTACATTAGAAACATATCAGATCTATACAGAACATATATCAGAAAGCTAATCCATGGATCACCAAAGTGAAAGGCAAAGCCCAATACTAGAGATCTCTCATCAAAAAGGGGGTCAAAACACCCTGCAAAACCTCCACTGAAAATAACGCAGTCCTGGAAGGGAAATTGCGTTGTAGCTTGAAGCACTAATTTGGCCTGATGCCAAGATACAAATCTAAATCTCAATTTATAATACACTCTTCCAGGAGGATAAAAGACTCACTCACTGAGAAGAGGTAATAGTATAATCTAGATCTGAGTAGATCTAGTCTCCACTTGCTTCAGCTTACAAAAGCAACCAAACCCTCACTAGATCTGTGTTGTAGTTGGAAGTAAAGCTTTGCCAAATTCCTGATAGTGGATGAAATTAGCAATACTCCTCCAAGAAATCCTCAATGGAAGAGGTGGGATCCCTGCATAGGAATTCCCAAGTGCTGAGCAACACTATTCTCCGCTAAAAAATAGAGAATGGTATTTGTCTAAACAGACAAGATACTAAGCAATATGCACAATCAACAACCCTCTCTTGCTACCTCCCCCTTCCTTTTATAAGATGGAAGCCTTGGCAAACCCTAAACCACCTTGATGAATTAGCTCCTTTCACATGAGGGGCCTCCATCTAGAACTACGTTGTCCCTTCATGAGGTACATTGTATCTAGACAACGCTATAGATTTGGTCAAGGTTGACCCAGTCTCATAGCTCAAACCCATTTCACACCTGCAAGCGGTTTGTTTACATGGCCCAAATTTATCCTTGTTCATATGGGCATTGCTTTATTCATTCTTTTTAGGAGTTTTACATGTCCTCCTTTATTCATTTATTTATGCAACAGGAAATGAGACAAAAATGTATATTCCTCTTAGCTTAGGCTAAGTAGGAATATTACAGTGGGTGATAGGCCCTAGTCTTCATGAAGTCTGATCTGAAAATTGTAGAGAAATGAGTTGCAGAAAAAAAGAAAATTTTGGATTTGAGAAGATACACAAGATCGAATCCAGATCCTTATCCATCTTCTCCAGTTGAAGATCCATAGAAACTTGTCTGAAAGCATAGATCCCAGTACTTAGAGTTTTAGTCAGATCCTTCTCCATTAGTAAGATATTCCTCATTAACTACAAAATTGTTATCCCTTGAAGACATTCCATTCGATTTGAATTTTGAGTTGTCTCTGTTTAGGTATAAGTCCGAATTTTTTTTTATTGAGATAATATTTGATCCATTAATATTATCTGAAGTTAAATCATTGTCTGAGGTAGTTTTTGATAGAAAATTATAGATTCAATTTGACAGGCTTAAAAAATTAGCTAATCAACTTCAATACAAATCTGAAAAAGCCATCATCTAATACCAACAAGAGTCCTTGTTCATTTCGACACAATCTAAATTAGTTGCTACCTCCTCCTCCATACCTTCTACTTCATTACCTTCTCAGTCTACCCCTCCCATTGTTACTCCTAAACCACATTAAATAGGATTCATGGCGAGATTTGCACCCCTGGTTCTACCTGGTCAACTTGAACCCTTGCCACAAGGCTATGGTCAGGGACTCCTTCTCTTTGATGAGAATTATGAAATTAGTGGCAAACAAAAATTAGTCAAATTCAATGATTTCATTGACCTAGAAGAGATAGATGTTGATGATTCCAAGATGAGAATCATTGCCCAAAGCTTCTTCGGTGATGTTAAAACTTGGTTATGATATTTGAATGCCCATTCTATAGGTTACTCGGAGCAGCTGACTGGCATATTCATAGCCCAATGGGAAGTAAAGAAGAATCCATTGAAGATTCTTTCTGAGTATGACAACTTGAAGAGAAATCCAAATGAGTCAGTTTAGGATTTCACTGCCCGTTTCAACCGAGTGTATAACTCAATCCCGTATGAGATCAAAACTCCTCCAGGTTTGGTTCTCTTGCACTATCCAAATGTCTTTGATCCAGAAATGGCATATCAGCTTCGAGAGAGAAGTCCTGCAACACTAGAAGATATGCAAAGAAATGCAGTGAGTGTAGAATCAAACTTGTCAATCAAAATGTCAAAAAAAAAGGTGAGAGAAAGGTAACAATCAAGGAAGAATCATCCATATCCTCTGAGGTTAAGTTGGATACTTTGATCAGGACTGTGGAAAGAATGGTTGACATAATGTCCATCACTGAAATACAACCAAAATCACATGTTAGAAATCCTAATTTTCGAGGTCAGCAGTAGAAACCTTAGTTTAGGATCAAATAGAGAGAAAAAAGGGCTCCATAGCAGCCAACACAACAACATATTTGGCCACCTTTACAACAAAATTGTGCTCAAGGATTTGAAGAAGAAGAAGAGATTGTTGAAGAAAATCACTTCTTTACAGCAGATGGCCAACCTATATTCTTGACAGAGGATGTAGAATATATTTAGAAAACAGATTTTCCTAAAGATGAAGATTAGTACATACATGCAATGATCATGGGTTGGAGGTTCAGTCCGATGATTATCAACGGGGTTATCTAAATGCACTCATCTCAGAGCAGAGGAAATATTCATTGAGAAGTAGAGATGTTCTTGTCACTCCTATTCATAAGAGGGCATCCCAGCAAAAATATACTAAGCCTAAGAAAAATCGTCAACATAATCAGAACAAAGGAAAGGAGTCTGCAGTTGCAAATCAGATCAAGATCAATCAAGCATCTACAAGCACACTAAGAAAATAAAAACTAAGTCAGAATAAGGAAACTATAGAAAAGGAACAACTCGACAAGAGGGACACTGCCATTAAAGAAGTAGATAAGAAATCCAATCTTTTTAGCTTAGAAAATGAAATCTCTAAGTTAAAAGTATCTATCCATTTAACCGAGCTTGTATAAAACAATCAATAAAAATCTCACGTGGCCAAAATGTTAAAATTTTATCCTTTGTTTGATATGGTAAATGTTGAAGATGATCAAATCAAGCTCATTTTTGGTCTAACCATAGATGGTCAGTTAGAGGATAGTGAAGTTCCCCCATTTTATCTAAGTATGAGAATTCATCAGTGTATCCTTCATAATGCCATGGTTAACTTCGGAGCTTCCCATAATTTGATGCTGAAGGCCATTATGGAAAAATTGGGTTTGGATATAACTCGCCCTTACCATGATCTTTACTCCTTTGATTTAGCTAGGTTACGTTATCTTCGTATTATAAAGGATTTGGTAGTTTCCCTTGAACAAATCCCACGGTTTGGTATGTTTCTATCAAGGTCTTGGGGGGAAAAGTTGAGAGGTAATTTGTAATTGGATTTCTCTTATGCCACCATCCTAATTTTTGGACAATTGAGGAAGTTGTACCTAGAAAAAAATATTAAATACATGATTACCAACAAATAGAAACCCAAAAATCATCCTATTAATGTTGTATATACAAATCTTGAATCATTTATTTTGTTTAATGATAGTGGTTTAAATGATGTAGATAGTCAAATCACAGAAGTAGAAGAAATTCCAGAAATTTCCAATAGTGTCAAAGCAGTTTTGGATGAAAAACAAGGTAATCAACCTAGTTCTTCAGAGCAGTAATTAGATAAGTTTGAAAAAGGTTCAGAACATATTGAAGAAATGGATTGAAAATATGAGACAAAACAAAATGCAGAATTCAATAATTGGATGATGAGGATGGTCTTTGGACCATGGATTTCGATGGTGCCTTAGGGAAAGATGGGGCAAACATCAAAATTTGGATCCGTAGTCCTATTTATTAACCAGTTAAAGATCCAAAAAGTGTAAGATTATTTTCATATAAGTTGGATTTTGATTTTTCTAATAATGAGGCTGAGTACGAGGCATTGATCACCGACCTCAAAATTCTGAGAAAGTTGGGCGCAAAAATAATTTTGTTTATGGCGACTTCGAGCTTGTGATTAAATAGGTAAAAGGGGAATACCAAGCTAAACATCCATGAATGAGAGCATATAGAAATTTTGTACTTGATATCCTGAAGATGTTTCCTAAATATACATTGTCATTAGTACCAAAAAGTCAGAATATTATGGTAGATTCGCTTGCTACAACAACGAGTAATTTTAAGGTTCCCATATATTCTAATAGGAAGTTTGAAATTCATGTCAAACATCAACTAACTATCCCTAAAAACTTGAGGTATTGGAAAGTGTTTTGGGATGAAAAATAGGTAAAAAAATTTATGAAAAATGAAGGTGAATTTGAGAATTCATTTATTGATGAAGTTTATGATAAATATGATCAAGTCATCAAGGCCACTCAGGTTGATGTATTACAATTGAAGGATAACAACATTCCAAGGGGTATTTTAGCTTTGGAAGATTTTTTTGATTAGGATGATGTTGCTAGAAATCCGACCATGGTTCCTACTGAGAAAGGTGTTACGGATGTGAACATCGGAACATCAGACAAGCCCAAGATGGTCAAGTTTTCCAAGTCCTTATCTCCATAGGTAAAAGACAAATACATTGCTTTGTTGTCAAAATTTTCTGATGTATTTACTTGGGAATATGAAGATCTGAAATTTTATGATAATAATATCATTCAACATACAATTCCAGTCAAGCCTGACCAAAAGCCCTTCAGAAAAAAGCTGAGAAGAATCAACCCAAGGTTATTGCTGTCGATAGAGAAAGAGGTAAATAGAATTTTCATATATGGTATGATTGTTCCCATCATATTTTCTAATTGGATGTCAAATTTGGTTCCAGTAAGGAAGAAAATTGGAGAAATCCGGCTTTGCATTGATTTTATAAACTTAAATAAGGCGTCTCCAAAGGATAATTATCCCCTTCCCAAGATGGACCATATCTTACAGAGGGTGGTTGGGGCTTCCCGAATGTCGCGTCTTGATGCATATTCAGGACACAATTAGATCTTAGTGCATAAGGATGATCAAGACAATACTGCTTTCATGACACCTTGGGACACATTCACGTATGCTAAAATTCCATTTGGGCTCAAGAATTCAGCAGCCACCTTTCAGTGGACGGTGGACATAGCCTTTGCAAATGAAAAGGATGTTTTCTTAGTTGTGTATCTTGATGATTTGATAGTTTTCTCTCATTCTGATGACAAGCATTTTTATAATTTGAGAATTGTATTTCAGAAATTCAGGAAATTTGGGATTTCACTTAATCCCAAAAAAAGTCTTTTTTCCATGGAGGAGGGAAAGCTTCTCGGTCATATCATCTCCAAAGATGGTATCTAGATTGATCCTTCTCAGGTTGAGGCTATTCAACAAATTGGTTTTCCACGCAGAAAGAAAGAGATTCAAGATTTCAATGGTAAGATGAGCTTCTTGAGAAGATTTATTCCAAATCTCGCCGAGCATCTTCGAGAGATGAACAACATGCTCAAAAAATAAAATGAGGTAAAGTGGTCTGAGGATGCAAAAAATTATTTTAATTCAATTAAGTTTTCTTTAACTACAACTCCTATTTTTATCAGCCCTGACTACTCCATTGATTTCATCATATTTTCATTTGCCTCCAAACATACCTTGGCTACAGTTTTGATGCAAAAGAAGGATAAGACTGAACATCCCATTTCATTTTTAAGATTTACAATCAGGGATGCAACCCTTATATATAACATAGTTGAGAAGCAAGCCTTGGCCCTGGTAAAGGCATTGAAGGAATTCTGATTGTATATCCTTCATTCACATATTCTAGCCTATGTCTCCAATGCAGCAGTAAAGGATGTCCTAATGTAAACTGATCCGGAAGGAAGAAGAGGAAAGTGGATAGAAGCTATATTAGAGTATGACCTCGAGATCAAGCCTACAAATATAATCAAAGGTTAGGTATTAGACATGCTCATGGCTGAATCAAATTTACATTCTCTTGATATCAACCTCATTTCAATTTTGTCCAATGAAGAAGATGATGGCGCACTCATGCAGGTATCTGATATTTTTCTCTCATATCCTTGGTATTCCGACATTATATATGTTCTTTGGCATATTAATCCTCCTCCAGACATGTCTAAAAGTAAGGGTAGGTAATTAAAGTTTAAGGCTTCCAAATACTACATTTTGGATAGCACTTTATATTGGAAAGACCTGGGAGGTATCTTGCTGAACGGTTTAGTAGAAGATGAAGCCAAGGAGGTAATGAATGATTTCCATAAGGGAGATTGTGGAGGTCACCTGTTTTGGAAAACCACGGAAAATAAGGTGTTGAGGGCTGGATATTATTGGCCTAATCTTTTTGCAGATTTATATAAAACACTGATGAGCTGTCATGAGTGTCAGATATTTCAAGGTAAAAGGAAGCTTATGCCGTTACCTTTGCAACCTATATCCGTGCAAGCACCATTTCAACAGTGGGGCCTTAAATTTATCAGATAAATACACCCTGCATCATTTTCCCAACATAAATGGATCTTAACAGCTACCGACTATTTCACCAAATGGATCGAAGCGATCCCAACAAGGAAAGCTGCAGATTTAGTCATAATTCAGTTTTTGGAGACTAACAATTTTTCTCATTTTGGTTATCCTCATAAGATCATTACAAGCAATGCGACTGCATTCAAGTAGAAGAATATGGTTTATTTTTGTGACAAGTAAAACATCAAATTAGGACACTCAATCGCATATTATCCGAAAGGTAATGGATTGGAAGAATCTTCTAATAAACCTTTGATCAATATTATAAATAAGATGTTCGAGGCAAACAAGAAGAAATGGAATAAGAATCTTGTTAATGCTTTATGGGAAGACATGGTGAGTAACAAGAAGTCAATAGGAATGTCTCCTTTTCAATTGGTATATGGAGTAGATACTATTTTCCCTACATCACTTGCAGTCTCAGTTATGAAGTTGTTACAAGAAGAAGGTAGTGAAGAGAATGATGTGCAACACCAGATTAATCAGATGATCCATATTCAGAAAACCAGAGATGAGGTCTTTCAGAACACCTTAAAGCTTCATGAAAGGATAAAGAAGGTATATGACCACTAGAAAAAGGTAGATAAGTTCAATATTGGAGATGTGGTCCTCTGTTGGGATGCTAGAAACAAGGAAAAATGGAAGCACAATAAATTTGAGAACTTGTGGAAAGGACCATACAATATTTCAGCCTCTCGCGGACAACATGCTTTCTTATTGGAAGAAATGAATGGAGAAGATTGGTTAGAAGGACTAGTCAATGGTAAGCTCCTTAAGCATTACGTTTTCTGATGCATATTTCTAAAAATTTCCCAATTCCATTATACATATCAGTTTAATTTTTCTAAAAAGTGTGAAGTGGAGAATCATCGGAGCTTGGAGCCCGAGGTGAAGGCCATAAAGTTCCATTGATGTGCTGTTGTTTTCAAAGTTTAGTTAAAGTCAAGTTAGTCTATTTTTGAGTCATTTTATCATTTTAAATTTTCAGTATTCAATTTGGTTTTTAACTTTTGACTTCATGACCAATGGTTAGGCTACTTGGTCTACGGTGTTCTTGACACCTCCAAGGAGCTTCCATCCCCAAATGGAGCCAATGTTAGTATCCATATTTGCATCCTGTCACCAGTGATGTAATGGAATATTATCATGTCTTATTAGGGTCCCAAAGTCAATTTTTTTTCATTTCACTAAGTCTTGAAGAAAAATTTTTGTCACTGAGAATTAGGTCTAAGACTGTTTCCACTCTTTCAAAAAAAAATTAATTGTTGGTCCATGTCATCACTCAGCTGAGTGTATCATCATTCAGAGATTTTCATCATCATTTCAGTCATCATTACCATGATTTCATTCAATTTAATGTCTCCATTAGGTCATTATGGGTTCAAGGTCATCAAAAATATCATTTCATGCATAAAATCCAGCAATTGGAGGAATGGTAACAGGAAAATATCTTCAACAAATTTTGATTTCAAATGTAATTTTTGTTTTTATATGTAATAATATTTCTAAGGTTCCAAAGTTGCAAAAGGGTCCCAAAGTTCAAAAGGCTAAAAGAAAATATGAATTGGTGAGGTGGGTCATCCTACCTCATTAATTACTAAGACACCAAAAGAAAATTATAAAATCCTATGGAGGAGCTTAATTAAACTGATTTTTACTTTACATGTATTTAGATCCACTTCACATCATTGTGCAAATTAAGAGAAGGAAAAATTTGTGAGAAAGGGATTATTTTTTCTGCATTTTCAGAGAGTCGCGACCCTTCTACGACCCTTCTGCCAGGCACGACCTTTTCACGACCTTTCTACTAGGCGCGACCTTTTCGTGACCTTTCTGCTAGGCACGACCTTTTCACAAACTTTCTGCCAGGCGTGACATTTTCACGACCTTTCTGTTGGGTGCGACCTTTTCACGACCATTTTGGGGAATTTTTGGGGTTTTGAAATGAGGAGATTCTTCATGGTTTCAGGGAGAACCTCAGAATTTTCCTAGCTTTAAAGATTGTTCAAAGACTCGTAAGCTTCCTAAAAATAGTGAGTGATCATCCAAACATATTTTCAAGAAATTTCGTTAATTATCATGTGATTTCTTCTCAGGGTTTTCTCCAGTATAGTGTTATACTGGTTTTTTTTTCTCCATTGTCCTAAGTGAATAACCCTAGCTTTCACTCACCTACATTATCATCTATCCTTCATGAAATCCCTGTCCTAATCACTTCCTATCACTCACTACCTATTTACCATTGACTTCATTAAACTTTAGACTTCTTTAATCTCATGAAATAAATTTCACCACACCATTTCATATCATAATTCCCTTTGTATCCTCAAAAACCTTGAGGAAACTTCCATACCATCACTACATTTACTCTGTTTCCAAAAACACTTTGACCTATTATTCATAACCCTAAACTTGACTAGAGTCTATCCTTCAAACATACTTCATGGAGAGTGAAACAGAGAGAAAAAAGAAAGTGCACAAGGGAGGACATCATTCAAGATTTGAGCCAAAGAGTCTGAGTGAAATCAATGCTTCTCCATTTGTTAAAAGATGTTTTATAAATGCTGGTTGCATGAAGTTTTGTGAGATGATCAGAGAGGTTGGCTCTTATGTTCCTTTGACCAGCCTCTTTGTCCATAATTTTCACATAGACAGAGTTTTCATAGTAGGTGTAGAGTTCATTGTTTCAGTAGAAATCATTTCTTCAGCCACATGTATTCCGAATTAGGGTGAAAACTGGTTCAAGGGCATGGAATTACAACTTGATGACTGTAAAATGTTCCTAAAACCTAACATCAGATATGATCCTGAGCATGGTTTTCCTTTCAGATTTCTCCTTGATAAGTATTCCCCTTTGATGAAGCTCATTATGAAATATTTTGCATGTGAAGGGAGTTTTTCCATATTATACAGGTATCATGCTAGGTTTCTCATGCACTTCACCACTACAAGAACACTTAATTTGTCCAAATTTCTATTTAGAAGTGTGGTGAATATGAATGAAAAGATTAAGACTAGGGGATAGGCTAATATCACCAATCTAGTTTACCATAGCCTAATCAAGATTGTGGTTATGCATCACATTTCACCCAAACAAATCACTTGGAAAAAATTCTTGGATAAACTAAAAACTGCTCCTGGTATTAGTACCACTGTTTCTCCTAGAAAAAAAACACCATCAAGGTCAATGTCTACACAACCAATGGAGCTTGGATCATCAAGAAAACACGCTGAGTTTTCAAAGAGGCCTAGGTCTGAGGTTAATCTCACCTATTATAGAGGTAGGAGGCTTATGTTTTCTCCTCGGAAAGAGGAAGGGGCCAAGCCTATTTCATTACAGGGATCACCATCAGCACTGCATGAGGCATCCATGCATGATGATGAGGAACATGATTTTGATTTGGTTGACTTGGAGGACCATGATGACCATGAAAAGTTGCAGAGGGTAATTAAAGATAAGGATGCTCAAATCAAAGAGCTCCAAGATAAATTAGCAAGGGCTTAATTCATCATTTCATTTCTTAAGCAGGAGAACAGTTAATTGAAGACAAATCAATTGACTTTGGAGAAGAGGTTGTTTGAGGAAAAAAAACATGAAAAGGGAAAAATGGTGGCGTCCTATTACTGTAGAGCACCGGTGCTTCACAACTCTTGCGCGCCGGTGCATCATAAAAGACCACGCCAAAATAGAAACCGTCTGGTGCGGTGTTAAGAAACCGCATCGGTGCATCATAAAACACTGCGCCAAAGTAGAAACTAACTGGTGCGTTCATAAGAAATAGCACCGGTGCACCTATAAAACCCACGCACTAGAACATGGTTAAATAAAAAAAAATTATGGCCAAAAAACCACATTTTTCACTTTTCTCAGTGCTCCAGAGCTGTCAATCACCGGTGTGCTCTACAAGAGAAAGAACCGGTTGCACAAATCATTGGCACACCAGACACCATGAGCTTCGTACAAATCCGCCTGGTGCATCCTATTACTGTAGAGAATCGGTGCTTCACAACTATTCTGCCCTGGTGCATCATAAAACACTGCGGCAAAACAAAAACCACCCAGTGTGGTGTTAAGAAACTGCACCGGTGCATCATAAAACATCACGCCAAAACTGAAACCGCCCAGTGCGGTCTTAAGCAGCTGCACTAGGGCGCCTATAAAACCCCGCGCACCAGAATAGGGTTAAATAAAAAAAATTATGGCCAAAAAACTACATTTTTCACTTTTCTCAGTGCTCGAGAGCTCTCAAGCACCGGTGAAATTTATCCTTGTCTGAGCTGCTCTGACATCCATGCTCCCATTGCACCCATTGCACACACTTCTACTGTGCATTGCCCACCAATCTCCAGCTTGCATTTTGCAAAATAGTGTGAAAATTTTCTTTTGTAAATTCTACAGCCAATATGCCTCCTTGATGGTGAAATGTAAAGGTATTTTTCTTGTTTTTCCATAATTAACCTTTTTAGCGGATTAGAATTTCAAATAACCTTAAAATTAACCATTTAAAAGATTTTTATTATTTATTTTTTGCGCGGTGCGCACGAGCCGTTCGGCTCGCACCGGTAAGTGGTGCTGCCTATAAAATTTACAAGCCGCACTGCAACCAGTGCTAACGATATCTGCACCGTGTCCAGGGCAGTATCGAAAGGCGCCCCACGTTATTTAAAAAAAAAAAGTGCGGTGCAGTCATTTAGCCAGTCACACCGTTGACCACGGGAATAGCAGCACAGTGCGTTGACAAAAATATCCACCCTAGTGTCTCTCAGCGCACTGTATTCGGCATTCCGACAGTGTCAATGGTGCATCCTGGTAAAGGAAAACACTGTTGACTATGTAATTTATCAGGAAGTTGGTGCGCTGACACAACTATACGTGCCGGGGCATATATTTTAGTCAGCGCACAGCTCTTTTGACACCATATATAGTCAACGGTGCTTTAAAAATTTTCAGGTGCACCACATACGGTGCATTGTATGTCATCTGGGGCACTGCCTCCGGTGCACTAAATACAAACGTTGCACCGGAATTGGTGCATGACTATTTTTGTGGTGCACCACTTGGTCTATTTTTTTTCCAAAAAAATTTATATATGTATATTCCTAAATACATGTCTGATTTAATAAAAAAAAATTATTTAATATGTCAATGATTCAGAGAGAAGAGGAGGAACAACAACAACAACAGGCGGAGCAATATGACATGGTTTGCCTGTGGGAGGCACGAGAGAGGGAGAGAGATGCGCACCCTCACCCTATTACAACAGATACCTAGGGGCTCACAAGGCAGGTAGGCCTCCCCAAGTTCTATGCAGAGGCTACTTCCCTAAAGGCCCATAGTGTGTTTTTGAGACATCTTATCCACAGGTGGAATGTCCAACGACAGGCTTTCCAGGTTGGTCCTGACCAGTGGTACATACCCACTGAAGAGGATATATATTTCATTAGAAGGCTATCGAGGAGAGGGGTGGATTTTCCCTCATTCCTAGAGGTTCCAGCTGGTTGTGTAGCAGGGAGTCAATTAGTTTACTCCCAGAGATACATTGGAGAATAAGTACTGTCTCCTGTAGAGTTTCAGGTCGCTGGAGGCCAGTTACGTATTGGTGCATTTGGTACTGAGGACGTGCAATGTCTCTCACTTCTCATTTCGACCATTTCACACAACACTAGTGACGAGCAATGAATTAGTTACTCTCTTCTATATTATGTTGATTCTTTAGTACAGGAGTCACGACTTGTCAGGTGGTTTGCCGTTTTTTTGCGGCAGTTCTGTACAGCTTTAGATAGATGTCGTGCTCATGCACAAGGGAGGGTAAACTTCCCTTTTGCTTCAGAGCTTTTTTTTTAATTTTTTGAGAGGTTTCCAGATATGAGGCTTACTTTTGTTCAGAAGCCTCGTAGGCTGATGTTAGAGGCACACATACACATGTGAGGGTAGATTATGCCCAAGAGGGGAGAGACTATGTTTCCAGCCAGGATATCGCATGATACACTGGACTTACTAGCTAGTGTTGATGAGTTGCATCCCTTCATTATGGTCCCCTGTCCTTATGCTGGATTGGATTGGCGAGGGTGTGTTGACATCATCTTCAGAGATGATGAGACGCTAGATGATAGAGGTAATATTACTATTTTATTTATATTTATTCTAACATGTTCTTTAACTTGTTTTTATTAAATTGTGTAATGAAATTGTCTAATTATTGTTGTGTAATTGTATATATTTTGCAGAAATTGGCTCTTTTGATGGCGAGGAGATGTCGGCACCACCACATGATCCAGGTGTGAATCTTGATGACGACCAGGGCATGCCAGATGCCGAGGATCATCAGGAGGCTGGTGCAGAGGGTACCAAATTTTGCTAGGCACGGTCGAAATGATACTAGATACAGGATGGAGTTGGGCGACCAACCCAGTGCATTGATTGTTGAGGAAAGCATCAGGCGCGCTCATTACAGAGACATACAGGTTGATGATAGGCTATTACAGATGTGGAGATGCATGCCGCATGACATGTACAACTTAATGTGGCATGTCGTAGGAGCTACGACAGCTGTTATGCGACTGAGGAGGACTGTTGCACGTTATAGGCGTGGTCGAGCCACAACACGTGATGGATAGTCTGCGAGCAGCGACTCATCATCTCATGATCATTCACCTCGCGCCATGCCAGATGAGCATGAGGCTCCACTAGCATCTAGCAGTCATCATGGAAATGAGGCTTGACCATCGGCCACATCCAGTCAGCAGCCTACAACATCCATCAGTACTAGTCATGATCATGAGCAGGCTGGACCATCAATCGTCGAGGCTGAACCATTGACTGAGAAGACCTCCACTAGTATTGTTATTGATGTTATACTACCACCAGCTGATCCATGCCATTTATATTACAATTTTATATTTTTAACATTATATATATATGGTCCATGTATTTTATGTTCATGTTGCAGTTGTACTTAATTTACATGTTGGTGATCACCATGATGTGTTTATTGGTAGGCCATGTTAGATATGTTCATTTAATGTGCAGCTTGCAGATAGATGTGTATGTGATAGCATGAGTTATTTGACATGAGATGTATATTTGATGTTTGTGTTGTGATTATGTTAATATATAATGTTAATTTGATGTTTGAATGTATTTTTTAGTCGAATATGATGTTTGTACGATGATTATCATGATCGTGAAGTTTATTAATTAATTTAATATTAAATGACCATGATATTGATTAGATATTATGTCGTGATTGTAATTGAAATTTTAATTTTAATTGTATGTAAAATTGTAAAATTATATTTGTATTTGTAATTGTGATTTTAACTATAATTGTATGTAAAATATTTAATGTAAAATTTTAGTTGTAATTGTAATATTTAATTTATTGTGAAATGATTGTAATTGTAATTTTAATTGTAATTGTATATATGAAAAATTGTAAAATTGTAATTGTAATTCTAATTGTATGTAAAATATTTGTAAAATTTTAATTGTATTACTGTGAAATATTGATTGAAATTGTAAAATTTTAATTGTAAATGTAATTGTATATAAAATTCAAATTGTAATTGTAATTCTAATCGTAATTGTATGTGAAATTGTAAAATTGTAATTGTAATTATAATTATAATTGTAATTGTAATTTTAGTTATAATTGTATGTAAAATTTTAATGTGAAAATTTTAATTGTATTAATGTGAAATGATTTTATTAAAATATTAAAATTTGTAAATAATTGTAAAATAATAAATCTAGAATAATATGAATTTTTGTAACATAATAAAGTTTAGAAAATAATGCAAATAAATTCATGTACTTTAGAATTATCATTATTTTATTATGATCTTACATAAATAATAATAAATTTATACAGTCTGGTGCGCTTATCATCATAACACGCATTGGTGCAACTTAGTACTCAGATGCACTGGTGCTTCACAAATCTTCCGCACTGGTGCATCATAAAACACTGTGCTAGAACATAAACCTAGATCTTACAAACCGCACCAGTGCACCTATAAAACACTGCGCACCAGAACAGGGTTATTCTGTAAAGTGCAGTATTGGAGCAACGAAGGGTTTGAATCATGGGCAAGAATTTTTTTGAGGAGATGAGGGTTTGAAAAGACGAGTGTTCGAATTTCAGATGAGAAGTTTGTAGCAGAGAAAATGAGTGATTCAAACAGAAAGACGGATAAAGACGCTTATAGGGACGCAGATGGCTACAGATCTCTACAGAGTCCAAAAATAGAAAAGGAGTACAGGTTTAGACCGGCAGAGAGCATTCGGTTGAGGCCGGAGATAGGGTTAAGAGGTCCCATTATGGAGAAATGGAGAGTAGAGTTGATGGCAAAGAAAGATAAATCGAAGCAGTCGATAAAGCCAAGCGGCACCATGAAGGGAAGGATTCTCATTCCCTTAAGGACAACAGAGAAAGATCAATTGACGTTGTTGATCGGGCTGGTAGGTACCATGAAGGGAAAGATTCTCTAGATTGCATTTAAAAGTAGTTGGGAGTATTGTCCGAGCTTCAGTTTGCTTACATAAACTTTTATCGGCAAAGCTGACGTCACATAAAATCACATCTTTTTGGCGCCGTTGCCGGGGATCGAAGTTGAAGAGATTTAAGTCCCTGGGCCTCGACAAATCCTGTCCACTCTTCAGTTAGGTGAGCACGAAGAGTTGTGAGTTGTGCATACCTCACCTTGGCGACTCCACATTTATATTTCAGATAAACCTATTTGCAGTCCTGGCTCCCCGAAAGCCACACCTAAGGTCAGATACATCACAGTCAAAGACACCTTCTGTGTCTGACCCAGAGCGAATCCTTCACAGAAGAGGCTGGAGAGAAAGACCACCAGTTCATACCGATATTCTCGAGTTTTCCCTCGAGAACTTTCCGTATCTTCAGTCCTCCTCTTCTCAGGTCGCCCAAATACAAAGCTCTAACCCTATTATAAGAGATACTGGTTATTACTCTGATAGCCCTTACCGAGAAGGTACCCGTATCAAAGACGAAGCTGAGTCTAGTTATACTCCACATTATTCTTTTCATCCTACCCCTGAAGTTGAAGAGGTCAAAGAGATCACTGAAGTGTCCGCCGGTGACAGCCCTACCTTCTCATCAAGTCCTCAAGCTGCTGTCCACTATATTCCCATCATTATTCATACTCAACTCACAACACCTCCTCCACCTCGCGCTGCTCAAGCTCTCATCCTACCCCCGCCTCCCCCGATGGCGAATGTACCTGGCTTTTTACAAAACAGGTATGCCCCTTTACAGCTTCCTGCAGTGTTAAATGATATGCCACAGGACTATTTGAAGATTCTACCCAGATTCAATGGGGAGAATGGTGTTGATGCTCACAAGCATGTTGAAATCTTCTGCTCTTTCGCAGAGAACTTTAATGTGGAACATCTGGATGTGGTTCTGAGGTTGTTCGTGCAGTCCCTTGATGGAGAGGCTAGAAAGTGGTTTAAGTCTCTTACAGTTGATTCCATCAACACCTGGGAGGCTATGGAAGAAGCTTTTGTGAAAAAGTGGGGAGATAGGAAAGATCATGGGGATACCTTAACCGAGTTCAACACCCTTAAAAAGAAACACAATGAAGGGGTATCATAATTCATCAGAAGATTTAACAAATTGTATTACAGCCTCCCAGCTGAGATGAAGCCCCATCAGACCGCTGCCAAGGTAGTTTTTGTAGCAGCATTTGATTCCGAGTTTGGCTTCTCACTAAGGGAGAGAAAGCCAGCCTCTCTTGATGATGCTCAGACTGATGCATTGGAAATAGAAGCAAACTTTGTCTCGACTGGTAAGACCAAAGTAAAGCAAGAACATGATACAAGAAGAAGAAGCAAGGAAGAAGTGTCCACTTCGAGTCAGGATAGAGACTCAGCAAGTGATAAGATCGAAGAGATGAATAAAATGATCAAGAACCTCTCTAGCAAGTTGGTCAAGCTAGAGATGGAAGCTATAAGTTCTCCACCAAAGAACTTTCAGAATGCTCCAAACAGAGGGTTCAACCCTCAATACAAAAAACCTCCCTTGCAGATACTGCAGAGGGGGCAGAAGGAGCCACAAGACCAAGTACCGCACGCTTTGTACTTGGAAGGACAAATGGAGGCTTCCCCTGAAGACTCCTCTTATGAGCAAGATGAAACATGCCCGGTTTTCTCAGACAGCGATGACATAGAGTGCCCTGTCCAAGGAACTGAGGAGGATGCATTGCGACCTCACTCAGAAGCGAAGGATAATGAGGATGCCGAAGAGCCAGAAATCGATGACTACTGCAAACAGTTTGTTGATTTCATGCAAGCTCAGTTCAACAGGAAATATGACCTCAGGTCCTCCAGGAAAAGGACCCGCACTCAAGATGAAGAGGAAGATGCACCCCAGCGATCAGCACCTGCACAGAAAGAAGCCAATACCCAAGAATCTTCTGATAGAGGTAAGAAGCCCCTTTACCAACCTTTGCAAGATAATAGCCACATGCCTTCCTCCTCTCAAGTAGCTGTGTCCCCTGTAAATAAAACTCCTGTTAAAGAAGTTAAGTCTGCCATGCCAAACAAAGAGTCCAAAGAAAAGGAAGTCCAAATAGAAAAGCCCTCGTCTGCCTTCAGTTTGCAAAAGGAACTTGAAAAAGTTAAAATCCCTGTCCCTCTGTCTGAATTACTGAAGCAGCCTGCATATCAGTCACAAGTCTCCTCTTTCATTTCAGCTCCTGAAGTCCCACACATCCCGGACAGTCTTAATTTACAAGAAGAAAGGCCTATGGTAGTGTTTGGCCCCCATGTTGAGGAACTGGACCCCTCCACTCCCCCTTTCTATGTATCCCTAGTAATCCATGATTTACTATTACATAACTGTATGTTGGATTCAGGAGCATCCCACAATTTGATGCCCCTGTCTGTCATGGAGCAATTGGGTCTCCAAATCACTCGCCCATACAAATATCTCTACTCCTTTGACTCCAAAAGAGTGAAGTGCTTGGGCATGATCAAGGACCTAGCAGTCACCTTGGCTCAGATTCCTGCCAAGAGTGTGGTAATGGATATCGTAGTGGCTGACATCCCAGCTCGCTTCGGCATGCTGTTGTCTAGGTCTTGGGGGACCAGAATTGGAGGGTCAATCAAGCTAGATCCGTCATACGCCACCATCCCTGTCTTTGGGGGTCAAGAAAGGAGATTGTACCGAGAAACTAGGTTTGTCAAGACAGTCACCAAAGCAGGAGATTCAGTGAACTCCCCAGTTTACAGTAGAGATGGAGATTTTTCCTGTCTAATGTTGGAGGAAGATCAGGATTATGCCCACGAGCCCTCCTTCTGCCAATTGAAGACTGATCTATCAGTACAGGACCACGAATCGGACATTTGGACACTCCACTTTGATGGAGCAAATTCCAGAGAAGGAAACGGGGCTGGAGTGTTGCTTATTTCACCCATGGGTCGATGGGTCCCCCTCTCCTTCAAATTAGAATATGAGGCCACGAATAATGTGGCCGAATATGAGGCACTCATATTGGGGTTACAAACAGCAAGAAGCATGAAGATCCAGGGTCTAAAGGTGATGGGAGACTCAGAGTTGGTGGTAAGGCAAGTGAGAAATCAGTGTCAAGCGAAGCATCCGAGGCTAAAGGCCTACAGAAACGAAGTTTGGGATCTTGTGGAAAATTCCTTTCTGGCATTTAACATTCAGTTTATGCCCAGGGAACACAACAGAATGGCAGACTCCTTGGCTGTAGCTGCTAGTACATTCCGCCCACCTCAGAACCCTCTTCTGAGATACGAAATTGAGGTAAGATACCGGCCTTCAATTCCTGATAATGTCAAGCACTGGAAGGTCTTCGAAGATGAGGAGCAGGTGAAGAGGTTTTTGGAGACTGTAGGGGAGTTTTCAAACTCAGAGATCGACAATTGTGAAGAGGAAGAAGTCGAAGACATCCCAGGGGACAAGCTAGAAGAGAAGATAGCCGGTCATAGATTTCTACAGCTAAAGGGAAATGTCATTCCCTGAGGGCTGGTACCCTTGGAGAGGCTGTTCAATAAGGATGATGTCCCATTACAGCCAAACAAAATGGTGACTGAGAATCAGGTTGAAGATCTCAATCTGGGCACGGAAGAAGATCCAAAGATTGTGAAGCTGTCGAAGAAAGTCCCAGATGAATATAAACCATTATACCAAAAGCTGTTTCAAACCTACAAAGACGTATTTGCCTGGTCGTATCAAGATTTGAAAACCTTTGATGTCAGCGTGATGCAGCACAAAATTCCATTGAAAGCTGATGCAAAACCCCACAAGCAAAAGCTCCGGCAAATTAATCCCCTGTTGTTACCATCGATTGAGCAAGAAATAAAGAAGTTACTGAAGGCCAAAATTATAGTGCCATTAAGGTATTCTGAATGGGTGGCTAATTTAGTCCCAGTACGCAAGAAGAACGGTGAAATCAGGTTGTGTGTGGATTTCAGAAACCTGAACAGGGCATCTCTAAAAGACAACTATCCACTACCAAAGATGGATCATATTATGCAAAAGGTGGTAGGGGCCTCTAGAATGTCCATGATGGATGGGTTCTCGGGCTATAATCAAGTGGCCGTATTCCCAGAGGACCAGGAAAAGACAGCTTTCACCACGCCCTGGGGAACATTTATGTATGCCAGGATGCCATTCGGACTGATCAACGCAGGGGCTACGTTTCAGAGGGCGATGGACATAACTTTTGTGGGAGAACAGGATAAGTTTCTGGTGGTATACCTAGACGATATAACGGTCTTTTCAAAGGATGATGTCGAGCATGTTCAGCATTTGCAGAAGACTTTTGAGAAATGCAGGAGGTATGGACTCTCTCTTAACCCTCAAAAATCTTTCTTTGCATTGGAAGAGGGTAAACTCCTAGGACATATAGTAACTAAAGATGGGGTCAAAATCGATCCTAAAAGGGTGGAAGCTATAAACGGTATCTCTCTCCCCAGAAACAAGAAAGAAGTACAGGTATTCCTAGGACGGATCAATTTTCTCAGAAGATTCATTCCCAATTATGCCGAAATAGTTAGACACATCACAGATATGTTAAAGAAGGACAATGAGGTAAAATGGGCACCAGGATCAAGGCAGGCCTTTGCCAGGATCAAGACTGCATTTGCTGAAGCTCCAGTATTGGCAAAGCCTGACTTCACTGAACCCTTCATGATTTTCTCTTTTGCATCACCTCACACAGTGGCGGGGGTCCTACTACAGAAGAATGGGGATGGGTATGAGCAACCCATTGCTTTCTTTAGTCAAGTTCTTCATGACGCAGAGCTGAAATACAACATACTTGAGAAGCAAGCTTATGCCCTGGTAAAGTCCTTAAAGGCCTTTCGCATGTACATTTTACAATCTCATGTGACTGCTTTTGTACCCGCAGCAGCAGTTAAGGACATATTAGTGCAGGGAGACAGTGAAGGCAGAAGGGGCAGGTGGATTGCGAAGATACAAGAATATGACCTGGATATAAGGCCCACCAAGTTAATTAAAGGACAGGGGCTAGCGAAGATTTTATCAGAATCGAACCATCAAGCTCTGGGCATCCACTTATCCATGATCGCAGATGAAGCATCTGAGGAACAGGCAGGGAGGCCAGAAGTGGAAATGGCTACTCAAAAAATACAGATGAAATACCTCACTAGCCTCTGGTACAAAGAAATTGTTGAATACCTCCTGACCCTCAGCTGCCCACCCAGCTGTGATAAATCCAAATACAGAGCCTTGAGGCTTAAATCTCAAAAGTATGCTGTAGCTAATGGTCAGTTATATTGGAGAGATCCGTCAGGCATACTGCTTTTATGTCTCATCGAAGGGGAGGTAGGGAACATCATAACCGAATTCCATGAAGGGATCTGTGGAGGGCATTATAGCTGGAGGAGCACAGCTCAGAAAATTTTGAAGGCTGGTTTCTACTAGCCTAAACTATTTGGAGATGTCTTCACTCGGGTCATAGCATGTGACAAGTGCCAAAAATTTGCGGAAAAACAGAAGCTAGCAGCCCTGCCCCTGATTCCTGTGCACGTTGATGAGCCTTTCAAGCAATGTGGTATTGACTTCATAGGGGAGATCCACCCACCCTCCAGTGGGCAGCACAAATGGATTTTGACTGCTACAGATTACTTCACAAAATGGGTGGAGGCCATTCCTGCACGAAATGCCACAGACACAGTGGTCATAAAATTCCTAGAGGAGAACATCATCTCCAGGTTTGGATGTCCTGCCAGAATAGTCACAGACAATGCTCAAGCTTTCAAATCTGCTAAGATGGTGAATTTCTGTCAACAGTACAACATCACTCTGGGTCACTCCATAGCTTACTACCCCCAGGGCAATGGTCTTGCCGAGTCATCAAACAAAACGCTAGTCAGAGCACTGAAGAAGACAATAAATGAGAACCAGAGAAATTGGGACTCTCAACTGAAGTTTGCTCTATGGGCAAACAGGATAACCAGTAAAAGGGCAACAGGGAAGTCGCCTTACGAACTAGTATACGGACGAGCAGTTGTATTCCCCATACAGTTGGCTCTACATGTGGCTCGTTTCATACAGGAGACTCAGGAAGAAGCTGATGGCACGACCAGAAGAATCAATCAATTGATTGAACTGGAGGAAACGCGTATCCAGGTGAACCAAAAGCTGGTGGACTATCAGGAGAAGATGAAAGAATTGTTTGACCAGCACACAAAAGACAGGAAGCTGCAGGTGGGGGATTTAGTGCTCAGGTGGGATGTACGCAGAGCTGATAAGGGAAAACATGGTAAGTTCGACCCCCTTTGGTTCGGTCCTTTCAAGATTACAGAACAGGGAGGAAATAATACATTTAAGCTGGAGAATTTACAGGGGGATCTGCTGGAAGCCCCTGTGAACGGGCAATTTCTCAAACCATATTTCCAATTCTGAAGAAGGTTGAAAAGCCTGACTGTATTATATTGTATATTAGTTGCTGTTTTTGTTTGCTTATCATCAATTACTCACGTGTCATGAAGAGCTGTACAGGGCAGAGCTCTAGAAGCCGAAAGTGTTGTTCAGAGAAGATCTACAGGCGGTCTGCGTAGTTCTCGACACGTTTGAGGACAAACGTGCCGTCCCCAGGTGGAGCCAATGTTGTTCAACCCTTAGTAGCAGCCACGAGAGTACCTAAAAGACGAACAGGTCACAGTAAAGTTATAATCAAGTGGCAAGTGTTAAATCAAATCAGGCCGAAAAGAGAAAGGTGGTGAAACGCACGTATATTTAAGCCAAAAGATAAATAGCACTAAGAGATGAGGGGCGGAAAAATAGTGAACGTCTAACACAAAGGAAGAGAAGACGTGGCTTTACAGGTCAACTCATATATGGGAAAAGGCCTCGGATTATAAATGACAGCAGTACTCAGTAATTCCGAGGGGGTCAAGCCGTGGGGAAGGGACGAGGCCCTTACCCCCGCGGACCTGCGACACGTGGCAGGGTAAAACTTCACAGCAGAAATAGAATGACAAGGTTGGGCTGTGGGACTCTGTCTCGTGGTGGAGTTAAGGTGGGCCCGCTCAGGTGAGGAAGATAAGTGTTGGTCCGACAAAGGGGAAGTCCTACGTGTTAAGAATTGGATAGCGCATATGGAACAACGGTAAGGTAAGTCCATTAGGCTGGCTGGTACTAAGGCCCGTACCAGCTTTAAACCCGACACGAGGCGCCCACCTACATCCTGAATTACCCAATCCCCACGCGCCACGTGTCTCAGTGTCAGTGTCCTTACGACACTTGCCCTCTGTTCTCTTACATTTTCACCTTTTAACCTAAACAGTCCTCCCAAATGGTAAAAACTCTCGTATTCCTCTCTGGTAAATTATTTTCAGGTAGTTTTCCACGGCGATTACCAAGTAGGGAAGAACGCCGGGTTTGTCCAAGTCACTGTCACAGTTCCCCTCGTCGTTTTCCCAAGCATTGTCACCCTCTGCTCAGGTAATCCATTTTCCGATTTTGTTTCATTATTTTTCCCTTTCTCTCTTTTCGGAATTGTTGAATAACTGCCATGGGGAGAGGGACGCCCAAGAAGAACGAACCTGAAACTCCCCAACTCCATGAGTCTAGAAATCCTCCTGGTTTCGAGCCCCTTCGTAACTTGCAAGCGGGTATCTGTGACCCAAAATACCCTTTCGATATACGGAGCATCAAGCCCCTACTGTTCGGCCGCCACTGTAAAAGTGCCGATCGTTTCCGAGTTGTCGCGTCCGGCTTGTATCACTACATTACCCCCCAAGTCCATTCCTGTGTCGATTTTATTGTCTGGCTTAGAGACTCCTACGATTCACATCGTGATGCCTTCATTTCCCCTCAGGGTAGCATAATCTTCTCCCTTTCTCCCGATATTATAAGGCAGGCTCTTCGTTTCCCTTCCAGTGATGCCTACTTCAGTTTCAAGGATGAAACTTTGCTCGCACAGTTTAATAAACTGTCGAGGGAAGCCCGCCGTGCCTTCATAGCTGCCATAACCGTTGATCAGGCGACGGCCCTACCTCCGGTGGAACCTTTCCCATTGAGTCTATTTAATGAAGAGGTCCGACCAGTCCTGTCCCTCATTGCCGGCCTCCTGGGAGTAGGGACCCCTGAAGACATTTCTTGGGTAGGCATTCGATTCTTGTGGCTTATGATTCAGAATGGGGTTACACTGGATATTCCAGGTTTCCTGTCTTTTACCATCCGGACCCAATTTCGGGAGCTAGCCAAGGCCCGAAAGTTTCGTTTTTGTTCGTTGGTTTTCTACCTCTTCCTGTTCCAGCATGCAGACAAGTTTAATCATTTGGGGCTGGACCGGATGTATTCTGAAAATTCTCAGCCCAGGCCAGTCTTCGACTGGAATTTCTCCGTTCGTCAATTACCTAAGGGGGAGGGTTACATCAGTTTCGTGAATACCTTCATGTCCATTACTTACACCATCATTCACGATGCACCTTCCCCTAGGGTTTTCCCAGAGATGAAGCGCTGGTTACAGGCTGGGAAGTACCAGTGTACCGGCGATTGGTTTCTATCAGAGGAGTATACTGAAATCCGTGTCTATGGAGCCGAAGTAGCCCCCTACCAGCTCCCAGCTTTTTCTGTCCGACGAGTCTACGCCCTTGAATACATCCGGCAAGCCCTCAAGGCTGACCAGCTTCATTTCGTCCCCGCTAAGAAAGGCTACATCCTGAAGCTTCCCGACAATATTGGCCCCTTTGTTGTAAATTCTAGATATGCCCTCCCGATTGTTGAGAAAATATTGCAGAACTTGGATCTGAAATTAGGGGAGAGTTGGGCTTATGACCCACGGGAAATTATCTCAAATAAAAGAAAGAGAAACAGGTCTGCGCCCTACGTTCATGAATCCAGGCCATTTCTGGAGTGGAAGGCTAATTATGAGGTCTCGCCTATGTTTTCGCAGATGGAGACGGACTCGTCTGCCACGGGAGAAGAAGAAGAGGTGAACAAAGGGGGCAATGAGCAGGAAGCTGGTACTTCCGGAGCGCCACCACCCAAGAGGCAAAAGGTGGCCACTAGTGAAGCCGAGGTCATCGGGGAAGGGATAATTCTGGAGCCCCTCACGAAATTTGGAGAGTTTGATAAGAGCAAGGCAGGGATAGTGGTTCTAAGAGATAGCGTCGCCTCCTCTGACTTCACTGAAGTCACTCAGGCCATCATCGAGCCTCCTCCTTCCAAGACAAAAGAAAGAGAGCTGACCAATAAAACCGTTCGAGACAAATATAGGGCCGAACTAGGAGGTTTCGTTGAGAAATATCACACCAGAATCTCTGCCTCGGTTAATGCAGACACTGAAGACCTGGTGCTTTCTATGGCCGAGGCTATCCTGGACCCGAATTCGGACGTCCCTAGCTACAAGGTGATTGAATTGGTTGTCGACATGAAGAAGGTCCCGGTACAGGACCTGAATGACCTTTTCCAGACAATCTGCGACATGATGAAGGATAAGATTTCGCAGATCACCCTTGCCCTAAAGAAGACAGAGCAGAAATTCGACGACCTAAACAGCTCTTTTTCCGCAGAACAGAGTGCTTGTCGTGCTAACGCATATCAGGTGCGCGTCCTTAGAGAGCAGATTAAGAATTCAGATGACGGAGGGAAGGGAATGTAAGCGGCATTAATAGCCAAGTTGGAGAAGGACATTTCAGCGGCTAGGAAACGGTCTGGCATACCAGCTTCACATCCGATACAGACCGATGAACTAGTGCATGTGGAGGAGGAGAAAAACGAGCTGATGGCCAAGCTTTCCAGAGAGAGAGAGGAGAAAGAAAAAATGGTCAGAAGAATGGAAGATCTGGAGAGCAGAGCTACCGAGCTGCAGACCCGCTGGGACACGCACAGTTGTCATGCGGCCGAGACATCAAGTGGGACAGGTTCAGCAACAGCACAACTATCCACAGCTATGGCTGAGATAGAAGTGTTGGGGAAGCAAAGAACGACAGCCAAGCAAAAGGTGGAAGAACTGGAGGGCGTCCTGGCTGAGAAGGTCAGAACTATTGAAGGGCTGCGAAGAGAAGTTGAGGAAGGAAAGAAGACTACGACTGAGCAACAACAGACCATCACCGAGCTGAAGAGTAAGGTGAAGGGAAATATCACCCTGGCCGAGGCCAGAAGCCTAATCTGGTCGGATATAATCGTGGCCGTGACTGAAAAGTGGGAGTTCCTAACGATGATAGGAGAACTCAAATCGACCCTTCCATACCTTAATAGGAGGTTGCAGGAGGCCGAGGATAATCTGCCAACTAGAGCTCGACATGCTGGAATTTATATATCTTTTCTCTATACACTGAGAGCAAATGACGTGGTAAAACATGACATTCCCAGCAGGTTTATGGAAATCAATGAATGTCGGAAAATTATAGAGAAAGAGGAGGCTCGATTGGCAGCTTCAAAGGCTCTCCAACAGGTCGCAGACATTGTGGAACAGTTCAACGAGGTGTGGAACGAAATCATCACTGCTGGCCTCCCTTCATGTTGGGAACCAAACGCTCCGGCCGTACTCATGCACCCCGATCGATATACAGCACTTCTAGAGGCAGAACGGGATCGGTCCGATCTTCAGACGAGCAAAGGAACTCAGCTTAAGGCTACTACCATCATCACGGTCCTACAGAAGGAGTTTAGTCTCCTCCATATGATCCAGTATCGTCTCCCCACCCATGCAGACATTCACACCTTTGGCGAGGCATTTACCAGGGTGGAGAGACTCTCAGAGATGTCAGAACCAAATCCAGAAAGCCAGCGGAGGTTAACACAGTTCCTGACTCAGCATGCCAGTCCCTCCACCGATGTACCTCCTCCAGCGTCTACTACAGCCTCGACCCAACAGCATTCATGACACATCATGTTTCATTCATGACATGGCCTAAACGGCCTTTACTTTCATTCAGTTATGCTTTTTTAAATTTCCGAGTGGGTGGTTTTTCCTCCCACTCTTGCATTTTTTACTTTTACCTTGAACAATGATCTACATTTTGGTTTTAAGTTTGGCCCGGGGCCTGTTATGCATGATGGAAGAGTTGTTTTCCCCATCATGCCATTTTGTGGTTTTGACAATGACATTTAACAATTTTGATCACGCGAGAAAGATATTTTCAGAAAATATCTTCTCGCTGAAAGGCAGATGGAATGCTATATAATACAGGAAAAAGAATGAAACAAGGTTCCATTTCTTCAGAAAATTGATTGTATTAGAATTTCCTGTGTGTCTGCTTTGTGAAAAATTCGGATACTGCCCGGAGGAGCCCATCGGGTCTCAATAATAAGAAGTTTCACTGTAATAAGGATTCCGGACACGACTGTATGGTAGTGTGTGTGTCTCTCTATTGTTAGTTTCATCTATGCTCATTTCTCTTATATTATATCCTGGAATGCGAGTGTCTTTTGTCTTTTGATATGAACTTATCGTGTTGATACTTATGTCAGTAGCAGCTTGACACTTTAAATGGCTCAGGAGTAATGTATTGTTCCACATGCATTTCACTCGTATTTCTACTATGTTGGTTGTATTGAAATGTTATTGACGGGAGCTCTTGGTATGTGTGGATTCCTAGATGTTTAAGCCCATTTGTATGCCATGAAGTTCTCCTTAGTATCATCTATGTGACAGCCGATATCCCCTTCTCGCTATACAACTCCGCTATTGTTTATACTTACTTTCTCTGCCATATGTCGTGAATTTGGCCCTGATTATGTTGATCTGTCTTACAATTGTCTGACGCAGTAGTATCTGAATATTAGCCTTTCATTCGTTCAGCGTTATTTAAAATGCCTCAAACTGTCTGAAGTTCTGGTTCCATTGTAGTCTATTCGCTGTTTCAAAGGAAGTAGTGTAAGAGCTCTGTCATGTTAAGGGATGAAAATTTGTCTTAAATATCCTGCTCTCTACACCTCATAAGATGTCCTAGGCACTGGTCTATAACAACTCTAGGCTGTCTCTAGGAGTTACAACAGGTACCATGAAGGGAAAGATTCTCTAGATTGCATTTAAAAGTAGTTGGGAGTATTGTCCGAGCTTCAGTTTGCTTACATAAACTTTTATCGGCAAAGCTGACGTCACATAAAATCACATCTTCGGCTTTCAATTGAACCTGAATGGAATCTCTAACTTGTTTGAGCTATGGTCCTGTGGATGAAACCAGTAAAAAGTCTGCTTGTATTATAAGTGGAAATCTAGTGACCATTTCTGTGGGAAGAAAAGCATAGATAACTGCATCTACTATATTTCCATGTGCAAATCGGTTTCTCATTGGAAAATCTAATGTAATAGCCCATTTTGCAATGTCTTTCCTTTGCTCAACCCTATACTCATTTTCTATGGGAAACCATTGCCTCCACATGTAATAACTACATCGTCTAGTCGAAAATCAGTCTTCTTCTACTAACAAATGCAGAATGAAGGACTTGTTTTAATTGCTCCTAGAACATTCAAGGTCAGTTTCTCGTAAAATAGAGATTGCATAAATTTTGTTAAGATCAAGATATAAAGCAAAAAGGAGAAAAGAGGAAATTGGATGCCAAGATGGAGGAGGAACTTACAAATGAGAAAACAGATCATGGGTCAGCAAGAAGATCATGGGGCACGTTTTCTTGTTGCAGGTTATGGAAAGGTTCAAGTTTCTTTTTTTGAAAGAAGAAGAGGTGTAGTTTTGAAAATAAATGGCCCAAATATTTTCACAGCAAAATGTACATTTCCAACATATCTAAAAACTAAAATATCTCCAACTTCAATAAACTGCTCAGAAACAAAAATTTTCCAATAAATTGTGAAAATTGCCCACGTCTTAGCATAGCACAAGTTCACATGCCACAATTTCCCACTTGGGCCCTATAGTATTGCATCTTCACATGCTCCACATTGCATTCTCTCCACATAATCAGTGGGGACCTCCTGCAATAAACAAAATGAATTGGAAGAAGAGTTATTTCCATCAAGAATTTATCCAATTCCAATTCTCAATTTTAATTCTAATTCTAATTCTCAAGAATAAAAAAAATTCTAATTCTCAATTTCTATGGTTGGAGTTAACTAAATTTTAGTGTACACACCTAAAAGTAATTTCAGTGCCTTAACCGCAAATCGGTGCTACTGTACATATAACCGCACCAGTGCGTTTTAGTTACTGTGCACCGGGGCCAATGTTACAAAAGGATGCACCGGTGCGGTGTTATTAAGTGATGCATTAGTGACGAATAAACGCAAATAAAAAAAATGCAAACCTATTTTCTTTAAGTGAAAAAAAAGCGGCAAATTGAAAAATGGGTGGCAAAATATTTTCGAAAATCTAATTTCATTAAATAATTCTTTAAATACTAAACACTTTTCATTATTTCACTATTTTTGCTAAAATTTTCAGCCAAAGATTTGCAAGAGACATACTTGGAGCAAGAGAGCACGAGAGCACTGTGGAGCAGAAAAATACGTTCGAACAAAAGTATTCAGACAATCAGAAACAAAACCTCTCGTTTTCAAACCATCTCGTGATTAAATTTGATTATTTTTTTTACTTTTTTCTGCAATTTAATCTATTTTTACCCTAAACCCTTCATTTTTTTTTGTTTTTTCCCTTTCTTCTCCATATTTTCGTGATTTCAGAATTAGGAATTTTCATTTTAAATTGACGTCCAACCACAAGACGACTTGCATAGTCAGATCCCAATCCATTCGATCATTGCGTGAATTTTTGGAAAAAATGGATTTTTTTTTATCGGTAACCTAGCGCACCGGTGTGTTGTATTATATAGCGCACCGCTCAAGTACTGTGTATTAAAAAAATTGAAATCAATTTTTTTAAATCAGTGCACCATATCTGAAATAGGGCACCGTTGCTCCATGTTTCGAGGATAGCACTGTACGGTCTATTACACTATTTTTGCAGTGCATTTATAATGCCCCTACACATCGTATGGTATATTATACTATTTTTGCGGTGTGTGTTTAATACCGCCACACACCGAAGACGGTGCGTACATCATGAAAGGCACACCGATTTCTTGAGATTTATTTTTTATTTGAAAAGTTGACAATTTATTTATAAATATATTAATGAATGATATGGTATAGGTTTCAGATTGATAAAGAAATGACTGACAATAGATCAAGTAACAAAAATACTGATAACACATCAAGAAAAACAAAAAAAGGCAAGTCCTTTGTAAATTCTTTATAAAAAATATTATTTCTGAACTATATGTAAGTTTAAATAATATGTATTGTTTACAGTGTATCATGCAGAACCATAAAATGATGAAGCTCGATAAGATTATTTCTGATCTAGGACCAGAAGAGTGTAAAAATTTGATGGAAAAATTGCAAAAGGATGAATCAGGTGAATGAAAAAATACTATCGATCCATTATGAGTTTCTTTTTTTAATTATCATTAATATACTTAAAATTATTAGATAACATGTGTAAAACAGTATATTAATTCACATTTGTTTAATTTTCTACAGGAACCAACAACTCAAAAAAGGAATGTTGTTCTAAGAAAATAAAAAAAATAGAACATGCAAATGAAAATGAATTGCTCCTTAGCTCATTTGGAGTGGTGCTGGAGGCTAACGAATGGGGGAAAAACTTTTACAAAAGTTTGAAGGATCTAGTGGAACAAATGTATACATGTTCTTTCCACTTACAATACAAAAATCAATCCAATGATTCCAAGAACCAAATTTTATCTAAACTATAGAAAGAGTTTCTAGAGAATTGGTCAATGAGACATGTCAAACTTTTAATAGCAAAAACGTGCAACAACAAAAAAAAGGAATGAAAAAGTAATATTCCCTTAAATGTTTGTCCAGAATTATTTATAAATATCACTTTTGTTATATTTACTTTTCATATATCAATATAGATATTAAATATTTTATTATCATGTTACATTTTCAGGAAGATTATGAAAATCTCAAAAGATGAACGAGCTGATATCAGAAATATGCGAGTAGGAATGTCCAAAAAGGTTTACAAGGAGACGGTCAAAGAAATGGACAAAATTGCATCGCAGGAGGAGCCATCTCAACAACGATGTGCTTCAAATTTAATATGTAATCATTGAATTTTTCGATCATTAGGTACAATAAATAAACAATTTAGCAATAAATATTTATTTTAAAGAATTTTCTTGCAGAAAAGAAAAGAAAATGGAATCCATTCAACACATAAAACATGACGACAAGGAGGAAAATGGTTGATATCTAAGTTTGTGAGTAATTGTTACTTCCTTATAACAACTTGACTAGATTTCATTTTTGTATTTTTAAGTTGTTTTATAAAAATCATCATTGAATGTCTTCAAATAGGTGCTGACATGCAAAGAAGAACCATTAGACGAATTGATTGAATTGGGTTAAATATGGGTTGTGAGTATATGTTGGCATATTAGAAATTAATTGTGGAATTTGTAAGCATCTATCGATCATGTTTTACTTAGCTCCGTCTATAATTAATAGAACAAAAAAAAAATTTATATTAAATCTATGATTTGTTATGGGTATAAAAATTGCAGGAAACAAAGTATGGAACTGCGCCAACAGATGAAATTTTGAAAGATGGCATGGTACATGGTTTTGAAAGAATGTGTCTAGTTTATGAGTCAATTGTTGCTATGGTACGTCATTTTTATTTTCCATTTACATTGATGTATATTATTTAAAATTGCAATTTTCATTATTCTCACCAATGTATATAAACTTATTTCAGTTTATTTTTATGTTTGTAAATGGAATGTGAAGAAGAAGAAAAAAATCAACACCGTGAACAAAACATTCCTGAAAATAACCCAAGTCATGGAAGTAGCTCTAGCAGTGACAACAATTCAAGTGAATAATGATGATCACTATGTTTGGATATCAAAGCAAGACGTTGTGTTTTTTGAAATGTCTGTGAAATCAGACATTTTGTTTAATGTAATGGACATAGTGTCCCAATCGAAAGATAAAGGGATAACGATAACTGTCCCATTTTGTATGACAAAGTTTGTCTTATTCATATATATATATATATATATATATATATATATATATATGTTTTAATTTACTTTATTGCGTTCTCCATTGTCATTCTCAAATGCACTAATAAAAATTTAATTCATATGAATATTGTTATAAGATATGTATGTGTCGACTTTTGACGAATAATAAATTTTAAAAAACCACAATAATTATGATATGATATAACAAATTAATCCAAACATCACATTGAAAGGCATTAATAAAAATTTAGTAATATGAATATTGTTATAAGATGTGTCGAATTTTGATGAATAATGAATTTAAAACAATCACAATAATTGCACTGTCACAAGTCGACGTTTCTAAAAAATACAAAATGAAAACTGGTGCATGTCAGTTACTGTACATTGGTGTGTTTGTATTCTGAAGCGCACCGGTGTGTTTCTACGACCTATGGGCATCGAAAAAATACCAAAACCAATTTAAAATATCGGTGTGTTTGTGCGGCATGGCGCACTGTTGCGTTTATATGTCTATATGCACCAGTGCCGTTGTACAACCTATGGGCACCGCACGAATACCGATACCAATTATAAATATCGATGCGTTTGTGGGATATTGCACATCGGGGTGTTTATGTGTCTATAATCATCAGTGCATTTGTACGACTTATGGGCACCACAGGAATACCGATACTAATTATAAATCTCAGTGCATTTGTGTGATACTTCGCACCAGTGCGTTTCTATAAGTCTACGCACCAGTGCATTGATACGACCTATGGGCATTGCACAAATCCCAAGACCAATTAGAACGGCCTTGTGCGTTGTCTTACCAACACTACGCCCGATGCAGTTTTATACCTTAACGGCCCAGTGCATTCTCCTTCGATCGCCCCGAGGTACCTTCTACATGTACGCACCGGTGCATTAAAGCCAGAGTAGCGCACTGATGAGAAAAAAACATCCGTAATAACCTTCGACCGCCCATTTTTTTTAGTTGTGTTGAATTTCCTTTAAAAGCTCCACCAAAACCTCCATAACCATAAACAAATATTGTAGAAAAATTATGTTTTTTTGACAATTTTGGCCAATTTTATAACACTAAAAACCTTCTTTATAACCTCCGCTAGAGGGTCTTTTTCTTGTAGTGATAGAAGGTCAGTTAGAAGATAGTGAAGTTCCCCCATCTTATCTGTGTGTTAGAATTCATTAATGTATCCTTCATAATGCCATGCTTGACTCTGAAGCTTCCTATAATCTGATGCCAAAGGCCATTATGGAAAATTTGGGTTTGGTTATAACCCATCCTTACCATTATCTTTACTCCTTTGATTATGGTAGAGTATGTTGTCTTGGTCTTATAAAGGATTTGGTAGTTTCCCTTGAACAAATTTGAGAAAAAAAGTTCTTGATGGATGTGGTAGTAGCTGATATACCAACACGATTTTTTATGTTGTTGTCAAGGTATTGGGGAGAAAATTTAAGATGTACTTCACAATTGGATTTCTCGTATGCCACCATCCTGATTTTTGGACAATTGAGGAAGTTGTATCGGGAAACAAAGATGAAATACATGATTACCAGCAGAGATAAACCCAACAATCATCCTATTAATGTTATACATGTAAATCTTGAATCATTTATTTATTTTAATGATAATGGTTTAAATGATGTAGATATTCAGCTCATAGAAGTAGAAGAAATTCTAGAAATTTCCAATAGTGTCAGAGTGGTTTTGGATGAAAAACAAGGCAATCAACCTAGTTCTTTAGAGCAGTAATCAGATAAGTCAGAAAAAGGTTCAATACATATTGAAGAAATGGCCCGAAAATATGAGACAAAACAAAATGCAGAATTCCAACATCTGGATGATGAGAATGGTCTTTGGACCATGGATTGCTACGGTGCCTTAAGGAAAGATGGGGCAGGCATCTGAATTTGGATTCGCAGTCCTCTTCATCAACCAAGTAAAGTTCCAAAAAGTGTAAGATTACTTTCATATAAGTTGGCTTTCAATTGTTCTAATAATGAGATGAGTACGAGGCATTGATCACTCGCCTCAAAATTCTGAGAAAGTTGGGTGCAAAAAGAATTTATGTTTATGGTGACTCCGAGCTTGTGATTAAACAGGTAAAAGGGGAATTCCAGGCTAAACATCCACGAATGAGAGCATATAGAAATGTTGTACTTGATATCCTAAAGATGTTTCCTGAATATATGTTGTCAGTAGTACCAAGAATTCATAATCTTATGGCAGATTCGCTTGCTATAACAGCGAGTAATTTTAAGATCCCCATATATTCTAATAGGATGTTTGAAATTCACGTAAAAAATTGACCAATTTTCCCTGACAACTTGAGGTATTGGCAAGTGTTTTGGGATGACAAACAGGTGAATAATTTTTTGCAAAATGAAGATGAATTTGAGAATTCCTTTATTGATGAATTTTATGAGGGAGGCTATTGAGATTGAGACACATGCTAGGAATCTCAACATGGATGATGGTTGAAAATTGAGTAAGAGCCGAACTCCAGCTCTCTCGATGTGATTCCTTCCCATCTTGTTTGTTTCTTATCTCGTCAGGACTCTTAGTTTTCTTCGGTTTTATTCCCCTTACTGTTTTTTTTCTTAATTTCCTCCTTATTCTATTAAAATTCCCCTAGCATTTCATTGGTTTTATTTTATTTTATTCTTAATCTTTTTTTTCTTATAATTATAATAGTCTCCTTTTATATAATTAATTAATTAATTAATTAATATTTTTAAAACCTCTTTTTTCCTTATTTTACTTCCACTAACATTTCATTTTATTTTTCTTCTTAATCTTTCTTCCTTTTTATTTCATTAGCATGCTTATAATTTTAGGTAAAAAATTTGATTAATTCTAATAATCAATAAATTTTCTTTATATTTAAATATATATTTATGTTAAAAAAAAAAACCCTTCTTACCCTTATAATTTTAGGATAATTATATATAATTCAAAAAACCTACATTTTGATTTAAATATATATTTATATTAATAATAGAATATTTTTTTTTTTAATTTATAAATAATAGATAATAAAAAAATTAGTATTATTTTATGAATAACTAATTTTCTCTAAGAACCAATTTGATTTTCATTTCCTAAAAATAATTAACTAATTATCTAACTCTCTAATAACTAGTTTTTAAAAATGTGATTAACCTGAAAAACATTTATCTGTATTATGAATCACAAAAATCTTAAATAATACAACAACAACAACATTATTTAAATATTAAAAAAAAAACAAATCACAAAAATTATAAACAAAACATATTCAAAAATAAAAATAAAAAATAAAACATTAATAAAACAAAACAATGATAAAAATAACATAAAATATTCATTAAAAAAAAAAATAACAACAAAACAATTCGTGTCTCAAATAATATCATGACCCACGAAGGGCCAAGCTACGTGCAGAACAAGAAAAGGGTGAAGGGTAGAACCACAGAAATGAACGGTCGACCAACCAGAGCGCAAAACCCAGGCGGCGAGCCTTATTTCAGCGGCCATAGGCGTATTAATTCGCCTAGCCAGGAAATGCCGGTCGCACGATGATCTACGGTTTTAAGGAAATGCCGGCCGCACGATCATCTACGGTTTTAATTTAATCTGACGGTGAACATTTCCTCCCTGGGCGCATTAATAGACCTATGGCAACTGAAATAAGGCTGGCGAGCCTTATTTTAGCTGCTATCCACCCATTAATGCGCCCGACGTACCAATGCCATGCTCCATGGTCATGCAAGGCATGACCATCTGGGAATGACAGCTAAAATAAGGCTCGCCCTCAATCCCGACGCTGCAGTGGTTTTAACTGTGCGTTCGTGCAAAGGATCAATAATGTCAGAGACTCACATCAAGACGTGATTGATGAGAATGCATACACAAACGACGCACTGTGCATCCAGCAAAGTGAATGCCGTACACTGATCACACTTTTTCCTAAAATTCAATCCAAGGCAAACGATCTTAGTTCATTTAGATTACATTATTCTGTTTATGTTGCTTTCATTTATAGGTTTTCCGAATGATTTAACTTTCGAATAAAGTGGATATATTACCATTATTCAACAGCCTTGCCTTTTGGAATCTAAATATCATTTAATATTTTTTCATTATATATTGATATTAGTCGGTCCTTTTTGAAATCTGAAAGAATTTTGTGCCTTGGTTTTATAGTTTCAATACTTCATTACGTCAACATTATATATTTTTTATAAGTGTTTTTTTCATATTATTTTTTAATGTTTATATATAAATACAAAACATGAAAAATGAAAATAATGTGTATATATTTTATTTTGAATTAAGACTAGGTCGTTATATTGATGGAGAAAATTAAGTCAAATTTTAATGTAACACTTATCCCCAATATTAATCTCAAATTACGCATCAATAAATGCTAAAATATTACAGATCTCCTTATTATTATTGTTATTGATCTAATTAAAAATTAAAATTTTTTAATATTTAATATTAAAAATTACAAGTCTCCTTACTTTTAATATTTAATATTACAGGTCTCCTTATTATTATTATTGATCTAATTAAATTATTTTAATTTCAATTAATTTTCACTATCAAATATTTTATTATATATATATATATATATATAATTGCTATTAAACTAAATTAATTAACATAAATATTTAAATAATTTATTAAGTCTCGTGTTCAGGTAAGAATTATACATTTTTATAACAATTAAAGTAGAAATATAAAATTTAGATAAAAGAAATATATGTATCTTTTTTTCTAAATTACAAAATATGAATTAACTTAAGTATTTACAAAAACTTATTATCTAATTTAACCAATAAAATATAGTCACCACCAATCCCTAGTTCAAGCTTCATGATCTTGAGGATCTCAATTGGAAACCACCTTTTTGAAAAACTAGAAAAACTATTCAAAACTGCCTTGCGCAATCCTAATAATAGATATATATCCATACTTGCATTCAATAAATAAGTTAGCTTCTCGTTAAACCTAATTAAACCAAAGAATTAGGTTTTTTTTGCCTAAATGTAATTCTGTGCAATTGTTGAGATATATACAACTGTAACTTTTTATTGCTTTTTATTTAAAATTAACTATATTTAAACTAATCGGCAAGTAATAGCTACCATGTAGCGCTTCTTTTAAATATATAACATAGTATGACTTCAAACTTGTCACATAGTATAAACAAAAGTGCAAGGTACACATTAATATTTCTTTAAATATATAATATAGTATCAACTTCAAACTTGTCACATCTTTTAAACAAAAGTGCAAGGTACACATTAATATTTCCTACACTAATGTTAATGGAAAACCTTTGTTATATTTTTTTATATACTCAAGGTTTGATATCTTAAAGACCAAAAAATTCATTTCTAAGTGCAAGATACACCTTAATATTGACTACACTAATATTAATGGTACACATTTGTTAGACCTTTGATATACACTAAAAATTTGATAAAAAAGGAAAAAGGTATCTCAAAAATATAAATATATTTATAATATAATGTAAAAGAATTAACTAAATATTTGAAATAAAAATTTAGTAGTGTTTAATTATTTTTTTAATTAAAATAAATTTATTATATATACCGTACTTTAACATTTTTATGTATATAATAAAACCACTACATTTTATGAAATAGACATTAAAATGCACCTTGATTCTTTGAAGATCTTACAAAGATAAGGTTCCTCACTTTACAATTATTGAAATATTACATGTACTTCGTCCAATGCAGAGTGGGTGTACATATAAAATGCTATACACTTCATGATTTTCGGACAAATAACTAAACCATACACAAAGTTTGTCCGTGAAAACTAATTACCTCAATCAACAACAAACTGCTTTCAACTAGGCGTAATTGAAGAAGGCGAGCCTTATTTTAGCTGCTATCCACCCATTAATGCTCCCGACGTACCAATGCCATGCTCCATGGTCATGCGAGCCATCTGGGAATAGCAGCTGAAATAGGCGCCGCTGAAATATTGGTTGCCCTCCGGGAGCTCCATCATTCAATGTCACCTGTCACCTCGACGTACAACATTTCAAACTGGCTTGAAATTTTTGAATTTGTCCCGCCCAATATTTTTTGTATTTCAAATTGGATCAAGATTTTTGAATTTGTCTAGCGCAATATTTTTTAGATTTCAAACCCGCTCAAATTTTTTGAATTCGTCCCGCCCAATGTTTTTATTTGAAAGGAATAGAAATTGTGTAATCAACGTTTTGATGCTAGCAGGAGAAACAAAAACTGAAATATTAGCCTCATGGTCATTATCACAGGTTTGAACACATGTTTTCTCGCTAGCTGTCATTATCACAGGTTTGAAAATAGGTTTTCTCATTATCACAAGATGAGTTGTGGGATGATGGATTATCGTAGATTTTTTCTGTGATATTGAAATATTGGATTTTGTTCCATATGTATCATTATGTTGAAAGATCAGTATTTTTATTTTGTTTTTTTCTTTTAACATGTTTTTTTTGGTTAACCTTACCATGTTCAATTTGAATTTTAGGGTGTATTATCATCGCGCAGGGCAGATAAGAACGTCTAGCTTCTCAATTATAAACCACTATCTCTAAGACCATTTTACTCAATCTGATAGATTACTGGCTTGTGAATTCATGATACGAACTTATTTACCAATCAAGGCTTAAACTTAGACGTGGGAACATGTTTTTTTGCATTTGTTTAAGTAGTCTACTTGTTTATAATAAATATGGAAATTTCTAATTTTGGGACGGTTAGGTTGGGTCCAATCATTTATGTGATTTTTTTTTTATTTTTTTTTATTTTTGGGTGTATGAATAAATTTACTCTTGAATTTGATTATAATATTATAAAGATGAAATTGTATTTTTTATTTAAATTATATTTCTAAATATATAAATAAGGATCAAAATTAAATAGATAAATGAGTTTAATGTTTAAAAAAAAATTAATTGATCAAAATTATATAAATTCAAAAGTTTAAATTCATAATTTTAATATTTTCTAATTAAATTTAAAAGATACTTGGAAAACTTTCATATCTAAACTATTAAATTATAATTATTTTGTATTTAATTTATTATTTGAAATACTCTCAAAACTTTCACTACTGAACTATAATTATTTTGACTTTTAATTTATTATTTGTGTATATGTTTCTACAACCAGTTATCATATTGGTTCTTTTTTTTTTTAATGATTATGTATAGATTTTAATTTATTATTTAAAACTCTGTTAACACACACACACACACACACACACACACACACACACACACACACATATATATATATATATATATAATACTCAAATAAATTAGAAATTTTTATTTTTTATTTGATAAAAGAAAGAATAATAAATTATAAACTATTTTAAATAGACGTAATCTAACTTATAGACGAAATAAATTTTTTCACTCAAATTTACTTAAATCTAGCAATAGAATTTCAAGATTTTTTGTTGTTTAAAATATAATTTTGAATGCATAAATAAATTGAGCACCTTGAAAAACACCTTGGGCACTCCAATTATGTAGATTAAACAATTTGAACTCATTTTTTGAAAATCTCTTTCAATTTTTAATTAAAATTAACCAGAAAAATGGTCGTGAAAAAGGTCATTTCATGCCAAAAGAGTCATTTCATCTATAAATTAAACTCTCTTTAAAATATTAAATATTTTATATTAATATTAACTTACTAATATACAAAGAACCACAACACCCTGAGATTGTAATAAAGAATCCATGCTCATTCTATTAACTAGTATAATAACTTTTATAATAAATTTTAATAAATTTATAAATTTATTTGTATAATAAATTTATCAAATTAATTTTATAAATAAATTTATTAAATTTTTATAGATTTTATAAAAAAAAATTTAAAAAAATTTATTTCTTTTTAAATTTCATATGATAAAATCTATTTTTAAATAAATATATTTGTTTTTTAAATAAATTTATAATAAATTGTATAATAAAATATAAATTTTATAATAAATTTATTTGTTTTTCAAATTTCATATGATAAAATATATTTCTACTCGTAATAAAATTTCCCAATAGTACATTAATACAATGTATTCACATTATTTATTACATCTATTGATACACTACATTCATAATTACAAAATACACCATATTCACATTCGTTTGTGGTCCAAAAAATAATTTGATCTCTCAAAATTTTCAAATAATTTATAAAGTTTATGAAAAGTTTAAAAAAATTAAAGATTAAATTGATTATTCTAGGAATTAAAATTTAATTTTGAAATTTCTATTCTCTAATTGATTAATATTAATGAAATAACTAATTTTACGAGGTTTTTAATATATTTTTTATAAATAAAATTTATTTAAAAATTTAAAAATAAAAAACTTCTCCATAACATAAATGACTAATTTACTGGTTTGGACACGCTCTGACACACCAATGGCTCCTCAACCTCTAAAGGCTTAGAACTTTGTCTGATCCCTAACTGCATTCGATGACTACCCCGGGGGGGGAGGTGGCACCCCTCCCCTTTCTAGCAAAGAAGATATTGTGTGTACTAACGCTTCTTAGATTCCGTCCTCTGAATCTACAGAGCCCCAGACTGAATCCACTGTCGTGCAAGGCAACAAGCCTCAGGAGACTGCAGGAAATACGAAGCAACCAAAGGCGACTTCCACAACTTATTTCCCCATTGCAGCAGAAGACCAAAGATTGATGTACCCAGCCATCGCATCAATGCACAAATAAAGTACATGAAAGATCATGCACTCATAGGAAAATTTTTCGGCTTCTGGCCAACTGAGAAATCTCTCCATGGCTAGATTGCCTCAAAATGGAAGCCAAAGGGACATGTAACTCTCCAGTTGGGACCAAAAGGCTTCTTCAATGCCATCTTTAACTGCATTGAAGACAGAAATCAGATCTTAGATGGAGGACCTTATTTCTTCAACTCTGCAGGCCTATATCTCAGGGATTGGGTAGAGAGATTCAACCCAGACAAAGAAGACTTCAACTAGGCCCCTGTCTGGATTAGAATGTACTCCCTACCCCCACAATATTGGGACGAAGAATCACTGAAGGCCATCGGTAATGGCTTAGGAGAGTTTATCAATATTGCAGAGGAAATAAATCTCAAAAAATACACTTTGTATGCTAGAATCTGTGTCTACATGCATATGGCCAAGGCTCTTTCGGATTCAGTAAGTCTCTATCATGATGACTTTGAATGGATACAAACCATTGATTATGAACATGTACCCTTTCGCAGTAGAAAATTCCATGCTCATGGACATCTCTTTCAGGACTGTCCACTAAATCAGCTATCTAAAAATATAGCTACCATGGAACATCCTGATGTAGAGGGGTTCACCAAAGTCCCTAGCCGCAAAAAGAAACACAAAAAACCACCCTTTGCTCCCAAAATACCTCTGAACGCATCCTCTGCCCCGTCTACAAGCAACAAATTTGAAATCCTAGTAGAGAAAACTCAGCCTGCTAGTGATCCCTCGCAACAACCTGAGACATCCCCTAAGCCATCCACTTATGAACCTTCTGCTAGCCCCCTAATCCCTCAAACTGCCTCAAAATCTCCTCAAGAACCCTCAAGATCCACTCCCAGTCTCAACAAGGATTTATATCTGGTTATCTGGCAGCCTAATCTCATGGAGATTGATGGCCTTTTGCAAGATAACACCCCCACTGGTGGCTCAATACCAGAGGAAAGTCAATCCAGCCATATGGAAGAGGAACCTGAAAGCATTGACATTGGAGATCTGGACATTCTTGGACTGGAACAAGCCTGTAAACAGGAAGCATATGACAAAATTCCTGATAGACAGATAGACAGCCTAGAGGTGATCCTATTCAGCGCGCATCAGCAAAGATCTCTCGGCATTCAACTAGGTAGCCATTGGGATGGGAAAAAATTATTCAAAGAAACTAAGAAAAGAGGAAGAAGGATAGATCTGCAGAGAACCATCATTATTGGGGAAATGCTAGTTGAATCTGGAAGATATCCGAAGTTGACTAAGTTCTATCTTCCGATCTCCAACGGTTCTCAATGAAGCTAAATTCATGGAATATACGAGGGCTCAATAGCCCCGTGAAATGCAGGATGATTAAAAGTATGATACAGCAAGAAATACCTTTTGTCCTTTTCATGCAAGAAACTAAATGCAACAACCACACCGTTAGCTCCATTATCTCCAAAGCATGGCCGGGCTGTCACACAGTTGCAGTGGATGCCTCCGGAGCCTCGGGAGGCCTTGCTATAGCATGGGATCCACGTACCATCTCACTCTCTGATTTCCATGCCTCTCATAATATTATACAAGCCACTTTCCATCTTATCGGATCCAACATTCATGGACACCTCTCCAATGTTTACCTTCCCCAAGATCCGATGCATAAAATAGAGTTGCTAAATACCATGGAAATTCTCAACTCCAACCGGCGATATCCTCTCTGGATAATTGGGGGAGACTTCAATATGATTACCAGGCTAGAAGAAAAGATAGGAGGAAGGGCTAAATTAGACATGGAAAGAAACCACTTCAAGGATTTCATTCAAAGGAACTGGTTAATTGATCTTCCATTCTCCAATGGCATTCACACTTGGAACAACAAGCATTCAGGATGCCAACAAATTGTTTCCAAACTAGATCGATTCCTAATTTCGAATAATGCTATCCACTTAGGAGGTGACATTAACTCCTCCATCCTACATCTTTTTGGTTCTGACCACTGGCCCATTCTGCTACAATGGCTGCGTCCTAATGTCACGACTAAACGACCTTTCAGATTTGAAGCTTTTTGGCTAACCCATCCTGACTTTAAGGGCATAATCACAAATGCATGGAAAAGCTTTACTCCTCCGGCCGACTCCAAAATGTATCAATTCCAGCAAAAGCTCAAATACCTCAAAACATAGATCAAGCAATGGAACCACTCTGTATTTGGGAATATATTTCAACGGCAAAAGGTTCTGGAACAAAACATGTCAGAACTTCACCAGCGCATAATCACTGAAGGAAGAAAAAGTCTCTAGCTGAGCAGGAACAAAGCCTTCTCTCACATCTGGAAGAAAGAAGAAAGTAAGAGGAAATTATCTGGAAGCAGAAATCCAGAATACGATGGCTCAAAGAAGGGTAAAGGAACACTAAATTATTTCACCGCTCAACCATCCAAAGAAGAATGCACAATCGGATCGTACAGATGTAGAATTAGCAAGGAGAAAGACTTGAAGAACACGGGGACATTGAGAAAGAACTTCTCAATCACTTCCAATCAGTCCTACAAGAAACTCGAGAAAGCCGACAGCCAACCATAAATAAGGTCCTTCAACACATTCCCAAAATCATAACGGAAGAACATAATAAGATGCTCCTCCACCCAGTAACTCCACAGGAGGTTGAGAAAGCTATGGCTCAATTCAAAGATGGCAAAGCACTAGGTCCAGATGGTTTCACTTCTAAATTTTTTCATCATTTCTGGGACCTCATTAAGATATAAGTATGGACTTTGGTAAGGCCTTGGAACTTAAGGTTCAAGTTTTATATACTTTTCATAAAAAAATCCACTACTCACTTTTTCCCTCCAATTTTTTTTTTCAAAGTTTAGAAGTAATATCTTTCTTTACTTTCAAATTTTATTAATGGAAAATAATTTCTACATATAAATACATATTTATAAAATTTACAGCCAAAATTTGTTTATATAATTTATATTCAAAACTTGTTTATATATAAAACTTTGCAGAAATTAAAAAACAATCACTTTTAAGATGAAGCCACTTTCAAAGATTCTCTCATTTCTTCCTTTGTGGGTTTTCTAGGCTTCTCAAAACAAGAGTAAAATTGTAAAAAAAGGAAATTTTCTTATTTTACTTTTACTTTCCATTTTCTTTCATTCTTCCAGCCTTTATCTATTTTTGTTAAGTCTTCTGGTCTTTATCTATTTCTGTTAAGAGGGCATAGTTACCAAGTTCCAATTATAATATAATTAAATGAAAAAATTTCAATTACTAAAAAATTCCATAATAAACTTCTTTTTACTCATTTTCCTTTTTAATTTATTTTGAATTTTGAATAACCTTTATTAACTTTAAATAATATAACAACTTCACAAATAATTTTCATAAAAAAATCCAATCCAAAACTACATCTTTCTTTAATTTCAAATCTTATTAATGTAAAATAGTATAGTTTCTACAGATACACATTTATAAAATTTATAGTCAAAATTTGTTCATATAATTTATGTTCAAACTTTTTATAAATTAAAAAACACTCACTTTTAAGATGAAGCCACTTTCAGAAATTCTCTCATTTCTTCTTTTGTGGGTTTTCTAGGCCTCTCAAAACAAGAGTGAAATTGTTAAAAAATGAAATTTTCCAATTTCACTTTTACTTTCCATTTTCTTTCATTCTTCCAACCTTTATCTAATTCTGTTAAGAGGGCATAGTTACCAAGCTCCAATTCTAATCAAATTGAATGAAAAAATTCCATAATAAACTTCCTTTTGCTTATTTTCTTTCTGATTTATTTTAAATTTTGAATAACTTTTATTAAATTTAAATAATAAGCTCTCGTGGCCCCTGGAACTTCTCTGAAGCATCTTAGTCTTCAAAATTCCTCTACAGGCTCTAAAAACCACACCATTAGTTCCAGAATTCCTGAAAAACCCAAAATTGACTATTGGATTCCTGAATAAGGCCTCTAGCTTCACTGACTAAGCCTATTTTCATTGCTGGACCCTGGTGGCCCTAATGGCCCCTAGAACTTCTTTGAAGCAAAAACCTGCTCAAAATTCCTATGGTAACTCTGCAACCATAACCAATGATTCTAGAATGTCTGATATAGTCGAAATTGACTATTCACATTCTTAGAATGGTCGAATATAGCTCAAGATAGAGCCTAAACGGATTTTACCCAGTGTCCCCTAAATTAGCTCCACCAAAAATGGAGCAACTTCACTTAATTGAAGTTAAACTAGCCAAATCCCGAAATATTCAGTGGAGCACCTAAACTACCTCCAGTTTCAAACCATAATATTTAATTTTAACCATTAAGGGGAGGGGTGGCTAATAGAAATGGCACAAAGCAATGCTTCCACCTCTTCATTCTTTCTTGAGAGTGCATCTGCAACAACATTAAGCTTTCCTTTTTTGTAGATTATTTCAAATTCATAACCCAACATCTTTGTGACCCATTTTTGCTGCTCTTCTGAAGATAGTCTTTGTTCCAAAAGTGTTTAAGACTATCATGATCAGTTTTTACCTTGAAGTTTCTTCCCATTAGGTAAGTTCGCCATTTCTTTAGTGCATGCAGTATTGCTAACATTTCCTTCTCATAAATAGGTTTCTGTAAATACTTTCCTTTGATTGGACGACTTTCAAAAGCAATGGGTCTTCCTTCCTGCATTAAAACTGCACCAATTCCATTTTCTGAGGCATCACATTCCACAATAAAGGTTTTTGTGAAGTCTGGCGTAGCTAAGACCGGTGCTAGGCACATTTCCTCTTTAAGATGTTCAAAGGCCTTAGTTGCTTCAGGAGTCCATGAAAATGCATCTTTCTTCAATAATGTTGTTAGAGGTGCTGCTATTCTCCCATATTTCTTAACAAACTTGCGATAATACCCTGTTAACCCGAGAAATCCTCACAACTGCTTTATGGTTGTGGGGACTTTCCATTCCTTAATGGCTTTAATTTTGTTGGGGTCTACTTTAACACCCTCGTGAGATACAATATGACCCAGATATTCCACCTCTTGTACTCCAAAGAAACATTTGGATGTTTTTGCATATAATTGTTTCTCCTGCAATAGTTTTAGCACCCTGTCAACATGTTCAACATGATCCTTCCAAGACCTGCTGTAGATTAGTATATCATCAAAATATACTAGCACAAATTTTCTAAGGAAGGGTTTGAAAATGGAATTCATCAACCCTTGAAATGTAGAAGGTGCATTGGTAAGGCCAAAAGGCATGACCAAAAATTCATAATGACCCTCATGAGTTCCAAATGTTGTTTTTGGAATATCTTCAGTCTTCATTCTAATTTGATGATATCCTGAACGAAGATCCAACTTGGTAAAATAAATTGCTCCATGTAATTCATCCAATAATTCATCAATCACAGGAATGGGAAATTTGTCTTTAATGGTGAGCTTATTGAACTCCCTATAATCGGACACATTCGCCATGATCCATCCTTCTTGTGTACCAATACTACAGGAGCAGAGAAAGAACTTTGACTAGGTTGAATTATACCCGCCTCTAACATTTCTGCAATCATACGTTCAATTCCTCTCTTTTGGAAGTAAGGATATCTATAAGGCCTGATGTTTGGAGGAACACTTCCTGGAATCAAATGAATAGCATGATCATGATCACAAATAGGTGGGAGTCTTTTGGGAGTTTCAAACACCTTGGAATGATTGTCCAAGACTTGTTGGAGATCTGCAGAAATAGATGATTTTGATGTTGGAACTTCTAGTGAGCATAATTGTGCAATTACGCCTCGTTGTTCTTTCTTTAGAAGCTTTGTCATGACATTAGAGCTTATTATCCTTCCCGGCTTCCTTTCAATACCCCGTAATTCGACTTCCTTTCCTTCTGAAAAAAATTTCAAGAAAAGTTCTTGAAAATTAAAAGCTACCGTCCCCAAAGATTGTAACCATTGTACTCCTAGTACAACATCGGCACCTCCCATAGGAATGGCAAGCATTGGACTAGTCAATACATATTCCCCCATGGTTAGCTTGATATTATGGCATTTTCCAGAGCAATTTATAGTTCCTCCATTTGCAACCATCACTTGACATTCTAGTGCTGGGTATACGAAACAATTTAATTCCTTGGCTACCTTACAATGAATAAAATTATGGGTGCTACCTGAATCAATCAACACTATTACCTTTTTCTTCTTGATTTGTCCTGCTATCTTGAGAGTTTGAAGAGTGGTAATTCCTGCCAGTGCATTACACGATATGGTCGGATTCATTTCTTCCTCTTCTAGGGCTGGTTCCTGGTGTATATCCTCTTCTTGTTCATTTTCTTCTTTCTCTTCACAATCTATGTAAAATAATTTCTTCTCAGCACACTTATGACCTTTAGTGTATTTTCTATCACAACTGTAGCAAATCCCTTTTGCTCTTTTTTCTTCCAATTGTTGTGGTGTCAACCTTGTAGGCTGTGGGAATCTAGGTGTAGCAACACTGTTCACCGTTATCGTTTGTCTTCCTACTTGTGTCCACCATAGCGAACACCCCAAATTCAAGTCCAAAACCATCATGATAAAACACCAACAAAACATCCGCTTTCTACAGCCTTCTCCAACCTTCCCAACCTAACAAAAAAATCATAATTTTGTTTCAGTGGAATGGATGTTCTCTACGATTCGGGTTCATAGAAACAAATTTTTCAATTAGTAAGTTTTTGTTTTGTGTTTCAAATAATTTTGTAGGCACTGAATTTATTTTTACATTAAAAACACATCTACAGTTTCATGAAAATTCCCAGCACGTAATTCAAAAAAAGTTTTAAAATACAAAAATTCCTTAGAAAAATGATAAGGGTAGTTATAAACAGCGCAGTGGTTCACACCAGAATCTATTAATGGGCCTTTGTCAACTGTTATCCCACCCTTCCCTTCAACTAGCTACTGGACATCCTTTGGTGATGCCATATGGAATAAATAATTGCAGGCCTAGTACATACATTTGTACACTTAAGGAAGTTTAGTAATCCCTCATTACCTCTGAAAGCAACTAGTTCCCAGTTGCTGCAGCGTTAGAAATATCCTACACCGCCTCCTAAAATTCCCTTCAGACCACCAGTTGTCTCCCCCATGCTCATACTTGCTGCAGCATCGGAAAAACTTACACCGCCTCCTAAAATTCCCTTCAGACCACCAGTTGTCTCCCCCATGCTCATACTTCCCGCCATAAAGAAAAAGAGGAAGAGATAGATCTCACAGACGCTGCAGCCATTGGGATCCTCACCTCTCACGACAGTATATGATGAGTTCCTTCATAAGGCACCTAACCATATTGGGGATTTGGTTGATGATGATACACAAATGTTGGAGTATCTGCAGCCGCCTTCTCTTCTTTGGCAGGGCCCACAGGATCTGCTCAGCAACTATGTGAATCCGAGTTTCATCAATTTCTTTTCTAGAACCACTGGGTCTGCTTCTCCGATCACAGTTATATCCCTCTTCTCCATATCAACTGCAACAGACTCTAAGCTTGCAATCAAATATCATATCACTACTCAAAAGCCAATTTATTGTAACCAGAATTGCAATGGATAAATATTGGATTGATAGTTACCTTCAACAGCTTCAACAACTCTCATGGCCCTTCGCTTGATTTTCTTGTCCTCGATAGCCACTTTCAACACCATTTTATGCAAATATAACACATCATGGCCCTTCGCTTTCTTTTCTCGTCCTCGATCACCGCTTTCAGCGCCATTTTCTGCAAATATAACACATGTAGGGCCATCATCTTCAGTGAGTCGTTTCGATAATTCATGATTGCAGAATTTCTAAATCGATGATTCTGATTGAACAGAGTTAGAGTAGTGACATAACTTCATTTTTGACATCCTTCGAAAACCAGCAGTGATATGTGTAGAATGGAAGCAGAAATTAATCGAATGGCACTGGGAGCCTTCCGGTTAATGAATGGCACTGCGACTCTCCTATTATAGTGATGCATTTTATTTAATGGAAATGGGTCAGGAAATGGCCTGTCAATACATCCACCTTTGCACTGACCCCTACATGAATCTTAGCCTCACTGCTCACAGCACAAAGATCTCCCCGTGACAGACGAATAAAAATCGTTAGCCTGAACCAATTTCAAATTTTAAAATTTCAATAGGCGGCTTTTCAAATTTTAAAATTTCAATAGAGCGGGTTTTCAAATTCAAATTTGACAATTTAAATGCCAATGCATACAGTGTATTGTAGCGTATATCGTATATGCGGTGGCAACTAGGCGGAGGCGGAGCCACAACATGCGCACCGGCCGTAATCCATGTATGGTCATGTATATATGAATGCCTGCATGAATCATTTCCTTCGCAAGATGGTATTGTAATGGGTACTGTCACGGTCAGGTACTGTTAAGGTAATAAATAGTCTATAGCTTTGGGAAAATTAGCTGCCATCAGATGTGAGGTCCCCGGACGGGCAGAAAATGTTTTCAAGTGGGCAGCATGTATGGGCTAAAACATTGCCTAGGTAGACTACTCCTTTATGTTTTCATCTAATAATTACAGCGAAGATGTTTTATTGTGGGGTTTATGTTTCGGATACTGTTCAGATTCTGACACTGTTCAAATTCGTCGTCCCTCACAGAATCTGAAAAGTGTTCAAACTCTCACTAGCTCCTCGGTTCCCTTAATACTAGTATGAGCTCTCGTTGATCACTCACCCAAACACCGCTACGTTCCCGTTCCACCCACATACGGCGATAACCTTAACCTCCAAAGCCCGTATCCATATTTGCTATCAAAAGTGTCCCTCCTTTTCTACGCATTGGGTAAGGAGGAGTCTTTTGTTCGACGAAACAGAGCGTGATGGGATAGCTCCAGGATTGCCTCCTCCAGTGACCCCCACGACTTTTCGGGTAGGAGGTGGACCCCGCGCCCTTGCCTCCACCACCTCCCCCTCTGCTCCGCCAACCCACGCTTAAAATTTAAATTTGTCCGCCTTCATCGTATTGCCGCCTAAACCGAAATTCATTATGAACATCCATAACAATAGCAGATTTCAGAGTTGTCTTTAGTGCGACTTTTTGGAGTTTCAAGTGTCGGAATCCGATGAAAAAAATTGAGGTAAAATCTTGGTTTTTGTTATTTAAACTGGTTTTTGACTTTATATATGGATTCAGCACCCTCGAAAACCCCTAGGCCACTTCTATTGTGCAAGATTAACATTCAAACTTCTCTTTTGAATGAATTCCTGCCAGATTTTAGAGAAATTACACCGGAAAAAACCACCATAAAACACTTCAAAAAGTCGCAGTGAAGACTACTCGGCAGATTTCTCAACGAACATCATTACAAACATCATTACGATTTCTGAGCTTGAGTTACCTAGAATTAACTCAATGGCTAAATAAATGGGAATGGTTTTACAAACGTTAGGATGTAAATCATGTTTCCTTTGAATATCGGAACTTATTTCTTGGAAAACTTCTCAATGAATTTATGTGAGGTATCAGCGAATTCAAATTGATTCAACAGTGCAGAGAAAATGATGCACATCATATTTTAACTCTTTCATTGCTGACTCAAACACCATTAAATGATTACAACATTCTTAACTTGAGGCATTGATGAGTCTCTCTTTTTTCTGTTAGAAGATATCTCCAAAGGCATCTATGAAAATGCCAATAACAACGTTTCAACTGCAACAATATATTAGTATGACATCCTTGACATTGGACATGGCAGAGACACTTTTTTCCTGTAAAAATATAATATTTGTGTGTTTTATCATCTTTTGAGACACTGTCAAGAAACTGAGTTATACGAACCAGTTCAATGTTGATTCCCACAATAAACACAATCATCCTATAATGAATCGATGCCTCTTATGACCATTGAAATGTTAAAACAATGTTACAATCTATTGCAAGACCAAATTTTAGTCCTTTCTTGAACATATAAGATTTCCAGATTATGTTTTATGATGGTTTCTCCAATAAGATTGAGTGAAAACTCAAATTATATTTGAAATCAACTAGCCTTCTTAATTTGTTTTGTTTTCACCATTTTTTTGCAAACACACAGGAACATTCAAAGAACATCTAAGATCAACTATCTTCTAGCAACATGACATCACATACATTTATTTGGAAAATATTATACCTTAAAGCAAGGTGTAATCTTTTTTAGTTAGATCATCAATTTCTAACGGATTAACTTCATTCAAATTTATCATATTTTCTACTATCAATATACGAAATGAATGTGATCATCTCTCATATTTTCTACCATCAATATATGAAATGATTGTGTACATCTCTTTTTGGTGTGTTATAATTACTCCGATAAATTGGTGCGCAGTTATATTGAAATCTTAATAAGAAGGAATATTTTTTAAGAATATAAAAACAAAAAGAGTAAAAATGAAGTGTTCCACCCGACACTGGGCCTCCTACCTGATGGTGTTTGATCTCTGTGTATGCTTGGGCCCAGGGCCATTTGTTGATGACTCATGGACTTATGTTATTTTGTTATTACTTTGTCTATCAACTTAAGACTTATGGGTGTTTCGGTAATTAACCAGAGCAATTTTAGGCTTTGCTAGTGCTTGGGGAGGATGCTTTTATAGCCTGGACTTCTTTTTTAGGTATAAAAGCCTTGTAAATATTGCTTTATTGTAAGACTTATGGATGTTTCGGTAATTAACTAGAGCAATTTTAGGTTCTGCTAGTGCTTGGGGAGGATGCTTTTGTAGCCTGGACTTATTTTTTAGGTATAAAAGCCTTTTAAATATTGCTTTATTGATAGTTAAGGTACTCTATTATCAAGATGTATATATCTGTCTGAGAGAATTGCAAACGAATAGCAAATGCAAGTGACTACCTCCATCTCAGCCTAGGTTCAACACATTTCCCAGAATTTAAAATTAATCCAAGTAACAAGGAGTAATCATTTTTACCGTGTATCTAGGTTCCAAAGCCCATGGGGCCTCAATGTACAAGCTTACACTTCTTGTAAATATTGCTTTATTAATAGTTAAAGGAAGCTGCTGTCAAATTGTATATGTGTGTATGTGAGAATTGCAAATGAATAGCAAATGCAAGTGACTACCTCCATCACAGCATAGGTTCAACACATTTCACTGAATTTAAGATTAATCCAACCAGCAAGGAGGAATCATTTTTACCATGTATCCAGGTTCCAAATCCCATGGGGCCTCAGTGTAGAAGCTTACAATTATATTGTCTGACGAGAAAATGAACTTGAAAATGAGAAAAACCCACACTCATACCATAACAAACAGGGCATAAATGCCACTAGAATTTAAAATTAGTCCAAGCATAAAGGAGGAATCATTTTTACCATGCATCCAGGTTCCAAATCCCATGGAGTCCCCTGGCACAAGCTAACATCATAATGCACTTGAAAATGCAAAAATCAGGGTAACATCATAATAGACAAGGCACAAAAACCACCAAAATAGCTATAAATATTATACATGCGAGAAAGCATGCATACCCATTGAGGATTGTTGGCTTCTAAGCTATGTACATCACCTAATTCCACTGCAAATCACTAACACTATCTCATGCTTTGCACATTTAGAAGGATAATCCCTGCTATAACTAATTTACAAAATCAAATAAAGCCAAGCATCATGTAGATATCTGTTGAAGCATATTTAATCTACTTTGTTTTAAAATGGCGAAGCTTGGGGATCAAACATAATTCCATGCTTATTAGTCTCTCAATTTAACATACTTGGGATATGTGTTATTATTTGTATCAGTGTGAGGTTATATTCTTGACTCTACATTGCTAGTCGTGTTGCATCTTGATGAACATTCTGGAAGCTACCATGAGACACAGTCCCAAATTCCTATATTTCGTCAATGCTCTGTGTATTTGCATGGTGAATGTAACGTGGGTTGCTCTATTTGTTTTCACTATGATTATGTCATGTACTAGCTATACATGTAAATTCCTAAGCATGATATAATTTAGTTTGGACTCCTTGAATACTTCATTTGGGATGCATATTGATTTCTATGCATATTCATGTGAGTTGATATTGTGAAATTATACCTACAATAGTGTATAACTAAACTATTTGAAAAATTCATCACTATAAACTTCAATACAATCCCACCTGTTTTAAGATTTCACAAATTAGGTCAAAATTCAAAGCCATGATCCTTGAAATTCTGGAGAATTCAATCAAAACCCCAACTTAAAGGCACATCCAAGCCTAACATTCAACTTTAGATGTTTCTTCCAGGGCGGTTAGTTTGGTCAAAGCACTGCCCTCCCGACAGTAATACATAGTCAACGGTGTGACCGTTTACAGCGCCGCATTACCGTGTTAGTTTTTATATTTTATCGGTGCGCGTTTTCTCAGTACCAAACCAAAACACGGTGCGGTTTCCGTTAACACCGTTCGTATTGCGGTCTGTAAATTTACAGGAAACACCACAAACAGTGCAAGCCAAACAGCTCGAACGCACCACGCAAATATATATATATATATATATATATATATATATATATATATATATATATATATATATATATATATATATATATATATATATATATATATATATATATATATATATATATACGGTTAATTTTAAGTTAATATCAAATTTTAATCCATTAAAAGGTTTAGTTATTAAAAAACAAGTAGATTACCTATGCATTTATGCGTCGAGGAAGCATCTTTGCTTTGAAATTGAAAAAAACAAATTTGTCCAACGTTTTCGAAAATTTGAACTTCACACAATGTCCAATGGACGACAGCAATGCGGACAATGGGAGCACCGATGATAGGGTGCCTCACAAAAGACAAACTCACATCGGTGCTTGAGAGGTCTAAAGCATTGAACAAGTAAAAATGAGGTTTTTACAACTGATAATTTTTTTTAAATTAACCCTTTTTCAGTGCGCTTGATTTTGAGACGCACCGAGTGATTTTATCAATGGCGCACCGCACATCGTTACGGTGCGCTGGATTACAGAGACGCATCGGGCCGGTTTGTACATAAAGCACTAGTGCACTAGAGTATTTGGACGCACCAAGAGAGTTTGTACGAAGAACACAGTGTCTTGGTGTGCCAATTGATAGTACACACCAGTGCGTTTTATGCGTTATATGATGAGAAATGCACCGCAAAAAAAAACATCCACAAAAACCTCTCCCTGCCAACCTCCTCTAGTGACCCCCGCTACAAACAAATATCTGCGCTATTTTTATTAGAGCTTCCTCAAAAATATCTGCTAGAGGGTATTTTCTTTGTAGTGTAAAGATCTACAAATAAGTGAGCAATTTACATAGAGGGAAAACATATTGGCAAATCTGAAAAGTTAATTTGCAAGTAAGTTAAATTTTCTCGGATCAACATAGTGCCAACTATAGCAACCCTAGCTAACCCAAATATAAGCATGAATCACTATATTGGGGGGATTATTCCTAAGAAATCTCATAGGGTGAATCAATCTTAATTGCCCATAAATTCTATAAATTCAGCGTCATCTATTTCAATATTAGGGATATCAAAATCACGCTCAAAAGTATTACGTTGTACATTTTTAAATTCTATAAATTCAACTTGATCTATTTCAATATTAGGGATATCAAGATCACACTCAAAAGTATTACGTTGTACATTTTTAGCATGAAATCATTTATTGTTTCTTACAACATTTGCTCCTCTAGACTTTAGCTTAATGTAGAAAAGATAACATTTGCTTCTCTAGACTTTAGCTTAATGTAGAAAAGATAGAGATCTACCCATGCTTAAGGTAGCCATATTTAAATATGTCTTCATTATTTTATGAGAGCTAGTTTAATAGTTAGGATTTGAGTTATATTTAACTGATCCTATGATTGGTCTATCAAAGAAGTTGATGTAAATGTGATATTTTCATATATTAAGCTATACTGGTTTGTGCTTCAACATTATAAAAAATCACCTTTAAACACTCTTTTTTTTAATTTATTATTCTTTCTCCCAAAATCTTGTCTTATTTCATACACTAAACCTTTATTTTTAAAACATAATAACTATTTTTTATCAATTATAGTAGATTTTATATAAATAAAATTTCAATAACATAAATAGTTGCAATTTTCAAAAATGATATTTATAAAATAAAATTGATTTAAAACTAATTTATTTAAAATCAATTTATTTTTATTTTTTAATAATATGTATTCTAAATAAAATATATTATAATATATATTAATTTATTATATTCTAAATATTGTGTGGACAAGCTATCTTCCTTTTCACGTATGAACTTCAGCATGAAGGGCAATTAACTAGGCTGTCCACGTAATAGTATTATTATTTCTATATAAATTTTCTGTTTTCTTTTGTTCTGTGCATTCTGCTAATGTTAGCAAGTAAATTTTTTTATCAGAAGGGAACAGCCAACCTACCTAGAAGAGTGCCAATGTACAAGGATAAGAGACGGCTCATGTTATTAATAATTATTAAGATTATAATGGCTCAATGATATTAATAATTATTTGTACTCCATACGAGAATAAAAATTGAAAGAACCATATAAGTGAAATCCTTCACAAGCGTGTTACCGAAGCACAATATTGATGATATTAGTTGGTAATAGCAGTGTTATGCAAGTATTGCCATTGTATTGTCTTTTTGTGAGGGGACTTTTACAACCTATTTAATTGTAAACATCACAGAATTTATCACCATTAATAAATATTCTCCATACAAGAATATAAATAAATGGATAGAATCATAAAAATGAAATCCTTCGCAAGCGTGTTACCGAGGCAAAAGATCAATGATATTAGTTGTTAATAGCAGGCTTATGCGTTAAGTATTGCCATTGTTTGTCTTTATTGTCTTTTGTGAGGGGACTTTTACAATCTATTTAATGTTAAAAATTAAAGAATTTATTACCATTAATAATTATTCTCCATACAAGAATAAAAATAAATTTATGGAATCATAAAAATGAAATACTTCACAAGCGTGTTACCGAGGCAAAATATCAATGATATTAGTTGGTAATAGCATGTTATGAACACTATTTTAACGTGATGAACATTAAAATATCGATCTTTTATTCATATTACTATATATATAAATACTTTGTTGTCCTATAATGGAGGTTAAAATATGTTTTCTTTCATTAATATTAATATACATTTAGATACTTCTGAAAGTAAATGCAAAACAATTTCAGAGCAAATTACGTTGAACATGCAATTTAAACCAACCCTAAACCACCAGAAGCACAATTCACACAGACTATGAAATTTATACCAAACCTAAACCACTAGCAGCGCAATCCACACAGACAAAGATTTGACACCCGACATAATGTACATTCCTTTATTTTGATTCAATCTGACTCTTTTAAGCACCAGCTAGAGTTCTAAGTAAAGACACTCCTTTAATTTGATTCAGTCCGACCCTTTTAAGTACAAATTATGAAGAAAATTAATTCTTAGTAGTGAAAAAAATATTTTTTCCTATTCACATTTAACTATACCTCGCTACAGGTGTGAATTTTAGACTTAACCTCATTTTCAGGTGTTTGAGAATACCTTCAAAGAAATAAGTGTGAGAAAACGGACAAAATGGCAACATTATTTAGCTTGTGGAAAAAAATTGAATTAAAAAAGAACGCCATCTCCAGATATCAACACAAATCGCAGAGTGAGTCATATAGCAAACCAAAATAGAGCGCAAATATACGCTTGAAACTTTCACTTCCCCATATATATTAAAATCCTCGTAAAATCCTTAATGCACATATAAAAATGAACATGAAAACAAAGCATACATTTAATGGAAAGGAAGTTCTTTCAAACATATTCAAGTCCACAAAAGGCTCCACGTACACCGTTCAAAACTGCTCCAGATTTCTTCTTCACGGAGATCTACAGCAAAAAAAAAAAAAAAAAAAAAACAATAGTCGTTACTCTAATGATAAAAATCTAAATCTTCTTAAAGATCAGCATGCTCAAGAAACGATGGCATCCGGGTTCAAAATAGCACGAACTTTCCGACAAGACATTTTCCTGCGAAAGGCGCCAAAATATACAGTTCTAAAGGGTTCAAATGCTCAGGAAAAAACCATCTGCACCGTAAGAATGCAAAATCTTGAACCTCTCGTGGCTCAAACTTGCAAAAACCACAAAAACGCGCTTCCAGCAACGAAAAATGCGATCTCGGCACCTCATCGTCCTTAAAAAAAAAATTTACAGGCCACAATAACACAGACTGATACCTCTAAAGCTATATTAATACAAAAGAAAAGAAAAGAAAGCCAGAAGCGCCTTTATACCCTATTCTTCATGGGCGACGTAGTAGCCAAAACGTCGCCGCGCGGTCGCTCCTTATCTTTAACACGAAAGCATCCGAAAAAGCACCCGGACAGGGTAGCCAAACCCTTGCCTCGTGGTCGCTCAACAAGCACGCCTCCCAAACTGCAACCCGAAATCGCAGCTTTCAAAACGTTGATGCTCGGTTGCTCATCTTTAACACGCAAGCATCCGAAAAGCCACCCCATTTTTCCTCTAACCGGATTAATCTAACAGGCTGTTTCATCATACAGCTATACCTCAGGGCTTGATTCCCTCGAGTGAGCTCCTGATCAGAAATCTGCTTCTTGTTCTTGTCATGAGCATTTCCACATTGGCCTGAGTATATTATCACATCTCCGTTGTCAATGTTGTCTTCATAACCTCCAGAAAGGACAATGTTGGTAGCCAGTGGCACCACATGGCCTGTTTCTTCAGGCTTCAGATAATATATACCCGACTGAAGAGGTCTGTGCAAACCTATATTGCTCAGTAGCCTTCGAGACTGGAACACATCTCCTACGTCTACTCCAGGAACAGATCCTACATGCTTCTTGCAAAGATTGTGCCAAAGAGGTTTCAACCTATCTGATGCCTCCTGGAATACCTTTTTGGTTTTTGGATCATCCTCTGGTTCCATAGTTTCTTGTTTCTGTAACAGTCTCTGGACTAAAGCATGAAATTTTGACAGCCCTAACCTTCTTTACTGGGCCTCCAGTCCTTTGGCTCATTTCTTCTTTTTCGCTTGCACGGTATATTCTCAGCTAAACTAGAGTCTGCGCCTTTGGCTCATTTCTTCTTTTTCGCTTGCACGGTATATTCTCAGCTAAACTAGAGTCTGCGTCTTTGGTCTCTTGAAAGTCAGGGTCCAATTCTCTGGTCTCTTGAAATTCAGGGTCCAATTCTTTGGCACTGACCGCCCCGACATGAGTAGGGATGCACGCTAATGGTTTGTTTGGTATCTGATTCACCTGTTCTCTCTGATAGTCCATATATCCATGTTTCCTCTTTCTTGCAATCCCGGCGCCCTCGGCTCCACCTTTAACAACAGAGCATCCAGCAGGAAATTCAAATCGTCAATGTAAAGATGTGTGGATCTTAGGGGTTCTTTGCGAGGTTTTTGTGTCCACTCTGTTAGCTGAGCCATGGCCTGAGAAGAGCTCGAAGAAAATCTCAGCAAAAGTTCTCCCACGATATATTCAAAGTTGAATGGAGAATTCTGCGCGCCAATATAAAATTCAAAATTTGAAACAGAATAGTATTAATGGTGACTTGACAATGCTGTTGTAGCCAAATCCGCCCCGAAGAATTAACTGGTCACCGCGTTCTAGGTCTGACAGCGTGGTCATGAAGGTCTTGAGAATCGATGCCATGTCCATGCCCATGCTATGCCCAGTAGTACTCTAAGAGAGCATTAATGGGCGAATAGCAGCTAAAATATTGGGAGAGCATTAATGGGCGAATAGCAGCTAAAATATTGGTTGTCAATAAGGCTAGCCAACCCAGGCTTCGTACAGGATTTCCGCACGGGCTTTGAATATTCAACCTGTAAATAAATTTGGACTTCAACCTCCAGAAACCCGCAGATAAAAGCTTCAATTGTGGCCGCTCATCACAAGGATAACTCGCAATTTAAATTGGTAGTACAGATCCTTTTTTTGGAAAATGGTCGAATGAAATAGAAACAATGTGGTGGCACTCGCCAGCATGACACATATGCGTAATGATCGAACTGTCTGATTGCATGCCGGAAAGTTCGGAAACCATGCTGCTGTCCATTTGCCAAATTGTCGGACCGTTTGTGTTTTTGTCACCTTATTAATGTGTTAAAATCTAAATTGAAGGTTTATATTTCACAAATTGTGCACGTCGTCTAATGGTAAGATGTTCAATTTGTGGAGTGGTGGTTACATGTTTGAATCTTGGCCCGGGATTTTTTTAATTATTTGAAATTTTGACATTAATTGTTCGACATTTTGCTGACATTAATGGTTCAACAATTCATGGTAGGTGGCGGCGGCTTTTTTTAATTATTTGAAATTTTGACATTAATTGTTCGACATTTTGCTGACATTAATGGTTCAACAATTCACGGTAGGTGGCAGCGCAACATTGGCCCACCTAGCCACAACATCTTCCAGTGCACATTGCAACATTGGTCCACCTAGCCATAACATCGTCCAGTCCGCATTGACTATTCAACGTCCACTTAGCGTTGCCATGAGGCACTCGCTGGAGATCTCACGTGGCACACCCCCTGGTGCTACCCTGTGGCACCACTCCATTTTCATTGTTTTGCTCAAAATTCAAATAGGCATAACTTTTTTGTACGACATACGTTTGAGGCAATTAAAGCGTCGTTGGAAATATCTCGACAAGCTCTACGCGATGAGATAGGTTTAAATAACATTTGAGACAATTAAAAAAATTGTCATTTTTTATGGATTTTACAGTATTGGATTTGGAAAAAGTATTAAATCATTAAGAATATGTTTTTGATATGAATTTTCTTTAACCTCGCTTTTGAATCACTGAAATTAGATACTAAACAAAGAAATTATCAATGAAACATTGACAGGTAGTCCAAGGTGCACTGCTTCTCGATATGTAAAAGTGCATTTCATTTTTATTTATCTTAAATTTGTTTTATTATCATTATTTATGAATTTGTTGTATATATATCATATGAAGAGACACTGATCATCTCTTTCCTTTGAGAACCTTACATTTTATTGTAGATTAGTTCTAAGTTTTTGTAGGTTCGAGGATGATCAAAGAAGATCGATTCATGCACAAATGGTTTTCAGAGAGCAATTTATTTTTCAAAAAGAACATGAAAAAGTTAAGTCTAATTCAAATCACATCAATAATACCACTGCTACTCATCTATTTGCCTCTTTCTAAGCTTACAGTCCATCTATGAATTTCCATCTTCCTAGAGCATAACTTCAAATCATTTTTCCTTTGGAAGTTTCACATTTTTCTGTCTCACTTACATTTCATCCATAACCCATGAATAAAGTCATTCAACTCACTTACTTGTTAAGTTACCTCATTATCCTTTTTCTTTTTGCAAAATAAATCTTGCTTCATAAATGCAAATATTTCATCTATGGTCCTCTAAATCATTACTTTATGCTTGTGTTAGATGATGGGGAATTCATTAAGGCCCCTATTCTAGCAAGTTTTGACCCATCAACTTCAACACATTATTTAGGTTTGAGACTAGAGTTCTTTTTAGAACCTTGAGGCTTGCATGCTTTAATGACAAGTTCTCTCGCCAATGAAAAATGGGAATACATCAATGTCCCATGTTTTTCGGATATTCTAGGTGTCTCAACTTCAACTCATTTATTCGTACCTAGTAAGATGTACTTGCGAATCTTGATTCTCATTGACATTAATGGTGAGTAGTCTCGTGTTGGTTGATGACATTCATTACTGGTTGGTAATCCAAACATTTCTTTCTATGTTCGACACCAACATAATTTATTCACATAGCTACCTAATAACAACAAATAAATAATGAGACAGGATTTCTTCATTATCCTCAAAAAATCCAAACCTCCGAAAAGAAACATTTCGAAGCATGAATTCCTTGCTCTCAAATCCTTAAACCAAAACCCTAATATCGTGGTCAAGAAGGCTGACAAAGGTGGAGCAACTCTCATCATGAACACAAATGATTATAATGATAAGATGCTAGACCACCTCAACAACTTAGGTTGTTACATCAAATTAAAAAAGAACCTCGTAAAAAGAATCTCTAAAAATGTTCAAAACTTAATGAAATCTAGCAATGAACAAAACATCAAAAATATTATAGAAAATAACCCCTACACTCCTCGTATCTATGGAGTCCCTGAGATACACAAAGAAAGGATCTCGATAATACCCATTGTCAATACCATTGGAGGTCCCACTTACCATCTCGCTAAAAACCTTGCTAAGAAGATTAAAACTTTGGTTGTAAATACTAATTCCTTCGTCAAAGTTTCCTCTCATTTTATTAATGAAATCAAGCAATTAAATTTGGATAAAAATTACATATTAGTTAGCTTTGATGTAAAATCTCTATATACTAATATTCCCATTGATGAAGCTATGAAGGTGGTTCACAAGATCATTGATCCACACACAAAATTTGTCTCAAATTTGTCTCAAATCAACCTTTTTCAGTTTTAAAGGTGAAATTTATGAACAAATCTGCGGGGTTTCTATGGGATCTCCTATTTTTCCAATCATTGCCAGTCTCTTCATGGAATATTTTGAATACAAATCCATTGAATCCTCCCCTCTAAAACCTAAACTTTGGAAAAGATTCGTGGATGACACATTATTTGGCCACTTGAATGGTCTATCTTATTCTATCAAGTTTACCATGGAGGTAGAGGAGAATGACAACCTTCCATTTCTTGACATCCTTATCAGTATAAACCATGATGGTTCCATATCACACTAGGTCTATCGTAAGAAAAATCACACAGAACAATACCTGCACGTCAATTCCCACCATTATTTGACTTAGAAACTTGGAGTTCTCAACACTTTAGCAACCAGAATTGTGCCATTTCAGATCTTGATCACTTTGAACAAGAGAAAAATCATATTCGGGGAGTATTTGAAAACAATGGCTATAAATAAACCAAGGAATCAAAGCGTTTAAAAATGCTAAGAATTTCCCTAGAAATAAACAAAATTGGATGATATTATGGACAAAGTTCACCTCCCCTACATATTGGGCATCACAAACAAAATCTCTTACATTTAAAAAAAGAACAATATTAAAACAAATTTCACATACATGAATACTATCAGCAAGTGTCTCAAATTTGTCAAATATCCCATTGATCCTAGATGCTATAAAGGAGTCTATTTAATTTCGTGTTCATGTGGTAAACCCTACATTGGTGAAACTGGTCGATCTATCTTGACGAGGATTCAAGAACATGCTACTGACATAAAACATAATTGCACTAAAAACTCAGCTTTGGCTGAGCATTCCATTAAAACCAATCACATTTGTATTGAAATATATTGTGTTGTGGCCAAAATTGACTATTATGACCACAAGAAATTTAGAGAAGCTATCGAAATAGGAAAACACCTTGAAAACCTCAACCATGATGATGGTTGGAAAATAAGTGATAATTGGATTCCTAATTTGAACACTCATCCCATCCATGCCTAACTTACCCCTTCCTCGCATCTCATCCCTCTTATTCAATATCTTCTCATTTCTCATTTCCTCGACCATCATCCGCAACCTTATCTCTCCATATTTCAGCTGGATAATCACCTTAAATCTTATTATTCATCTTTCATCTTTTTATTATTGCTGGAATCCAATTAGAATTTAATTTATTTTAAAATTAAATAAATAATTATTAAAAAATTTAATGGTTATCATGTCAATTAAATATTATTAATCTTTATTTTAAACCCTAATTCTTATTAAAATCTAAAAATTTAATTCTTTATAATAATTACTAATTATCATTGATAATTATTAATTAATCATAAAATTTATTAATCATTAAACAATTATGATATCTCCCATTATCAAACAAAAATTCTTACTCTCAATCACAACACCTAATTCTTATTAAAAACTAACGATTAAATTCTTAACAATTATTAACTATTTATCATTTAACATATACATAATTAATCATTAATAATATTAATATCAACCATTTTTCAAAAGAAAATTTAAATATTTTGATAATTTATGAAACAATTATCATACATTATTCTATTCCTTAATTATTTAAATTTTAAATAAAACTTCTACTATATATTAAAACAAATAAATCCAAAAATTAGTAATTTAACTATTATAAAAATAACAATTAAAACTTATTAATAAATTAAATTGATTAAATAATTAAAATCATTATTCACATTTTGTCATTTTAGGTCGGCCTCCTAGAATTTTTCCAGCCGTTAATATTCACTCTCTCTTATTTATATCATTTAGTGATAATAAACCAAAGTGAATTGGTTTGAAACATCTATTCAAACAAAAATAGATGTGATGAATCTCAAAAATTCTACACATAATACAGATCACAGAAGGCTCAACTCTATATTTTTTACCCTATACGAAAGGGAGAAATTACAATAAGCACTAATTGCTCGAAAAAAGTTAGATCGCACCTTTCTTAAATGCTGCAGAAATGCCTCTATCACACCTGCATTTACCATCATCAATCATAGTCTTGAAAACTCCAGAAATAATCACATATTCATTAAAGCTAGCCAAGCTCTTCTGCATTCCAAAATCATCAAAATTCGTGCTCAACTTAACTTATTGGCTTAAGAGGCACATTCTATAGCGCAGTATGACCTCGATGTGTAAGTATGTCACATCCTAAGTCGGCCAAAACATTAACTTGAATATTAAATCATATATAACTTGATTCTTTATATTATATGTAATGTTTTAACTTTATTAATAGAGTAAGATTAATTATTAAAATATAGCGTAGATCTCACGTAAAAAGGTAAACATGTAAAAGTAAATGTAATGTTTAAAATTTAACATTTTTGATATAATGTATATCCTATTTAAAAATAAACCTAATTATTATTATGTATAAACATAATATAAATTTAAAATGTAAAGAAGTTTAGGTATGGTAAATAAATAAAAATATAAATAAACCAGAGGTATGATAAATAAATAAAAACCTCTTTTTATACTTTCTCCAAAGGTATGGTAAATAAATAAAACTTCTTTTTATATTTACACCATAAACCTCTTTATATTTACAAAAACTCAAAAAAGAGGTTTTATTTAGGTGAAACCTATAGGCCAAATACCACGGAACAAATTATTATTAATACCATGGGCCAAATACTATATTTATAAAATAAGTATGGTAAATATATATAGAAGAGGTATAAAGAGGCATGATAAATATATAAAAACATATCAAATATCATTATAAATCAACATATAATTATATACCAAGCCTATGGGCCAAATACCATGGTAAATAAGTAAAACCTCTTTTTTTTTCTAAATAAGTCAAAATTCTATTTATAAAAAACATATAATACATGGATATTCAGGCCTCTGGAATTGTTGGTCTAGCCAATTCCAAAGGCATTGTTATGCAAAATATCATAGAAGTGACTACCCCAGAAGGGGAAACCAACCAAATTAGTTTTTCTACAACTCCCCATGATGGGGAAACCAACTTCATACAAGGAGAGATGATATATGTTTATGAGCATCATAATGAACTGGAAAAAGAGTCCCAAAAACCTGAAACCAGAAGCCAGAAACCATAAAAAGACCTGAAGAATTAGATGTCATTGCCCGGAGGAGGTGTCTCCTCCACAATGAGACACCTGTACTCTTCAGTGTCATTAGAATTCGTGTCACGGGTGTCATTAGCTGCATGTTCAGATATGTTGGTAGTGCATGCGCTGCCTGGGTCTCCATCGTCACTGGACTAGTTTTCGCTGCTACTGTCGCTACAATTTCCACCATTGTCTGTGTTTTTGCTTTTGCTACTGGAAGCTGGAGCACCTTGAACGACGGAGGGGGCAACCGAATTTCCAATGTGTTGTAGAGGTGTCGAGTCTGAGGTAGAATTTTTGTGAAATTTCTTAGGAAAAGGGCTCTCAACACTGATAGCTTCCTATTTAAAGCTTATGGAGATAGTAGCCGTGATGCGTGGTCGGTCCAAGATGCAAGTATAGTGAAATTGAGTGGAGTGGGTGGGCAGCAGGGAGGGCATCATATCTAGGTGAGGCAGCGACGGGGGAGAATGGCTAGAGGGGAGTTGCAATGGCGGGGAGAGAGACCTTCTCGAGGCAAAGTCTCGGCCTCTGCCGCTGCGGGTAGCAGGGTAGCGCCCATAAGAATTGTCCAACGATGGAGAGGAAGAATCAAAATGATTGAAAGCGGTGGTCTGGATGCCCTGCCTCGGCCACTGCCTCAGCGACATCACATATGGTGGCGTCAGGGCATGGTGGTGCTAGTGGAGGCACAATTGAAAGGCTGATACCGTTGGGACAAGGGAGTAGAAGGATGAGAAGCCGACAGAGCATAGGACCAAGGAGCCGAGTAAGCCGAGGGTAGAAGAGGCTCAGAGACAAAATTCAAGCTGCAATGTAGGTTGTGGGAAATATGAAAGCCAGGAGCAAGTTCAATTCAACAAAGGAGACTGCATCGCCTCCCTGTAGGCATTCGGAAGCTCGGCTCTGAGACTCCAGGGGGACAGATACAGCTTGAGGGCAATGGCGATGGAGGGAGCCTGCTGTGCGAAGTCATTTTGAAGAGCAGAGGGGTGCATCGACAGTCGAGCGGAGTAAATGATCTCTTGTGGGTGCAGTTAGTGTGATTAAATGCCCACGGATTGAGCCCATGTGTGGCCATGTGGGCGAGCCACGTGCCACACCATGGGCTCGCCATATACCAGCCCTCAAAGATCCCCCGCATTCAGGGAAGTAAAACCTCTTTTTATATCTACTCCGTAAATTTATTTATATTTACGAACACTCAAAACAAGGTTTTAATTAGGTAAAGCCTATATTCCAAATTATTATTAATACCATGCTAAAAAAAACATTATTAGCTCTAATATTAATTATTATGACTAAAAATTAAGACTGGATAATCCTAGTTCTGCAACGCAAAATCTACAACACAAAAACCTCCAATCTATCATTATTAGCCCTAATATTAATACTAATATTAAAAGATTAATATTATTATTGTTAAATCTAATATTCATATTAATATTATTAAATTTAATAACTTTGGATTAATACAATAACAAATTTCTATATTATAATATACATTAATATATCATGATATATATTAACTCTACATATATATGGGAGGGAAGAAAAAATACATAGAGTGATAGAGGTGGAGAGATAGGGGGTGTGACAAGGGAGGGATGGGGATAAAATCAAGGAGAGGGTAGAGGAGGAATGAAGAGAGAGAGGGGGAGAGGAGTGAGAGAGGGAGATAAGGGTAAGAGAGGGAGAGGGAGACATAAAGATGGAGGGGGGAGAGAGGATAAGAGAGGGAGGGAGATAGTGAGAGGATTGAAGGGCAGAAAGAGAGAGAGGAAGGACGAGAGAGAGGACTTGAGAGAGAGGAGGAGAGAGGAATGGATAGAGAGATGGATTTGGAGGGGGTAGAGGGAGGGAATAAGAAAACATAGAGAGTGAGAAATAGAGAGAGAGAGGGAGTGACAAGGGAGATATGGAGAGAGAGTTTGTATATTTAGGGGTGAGATAAAGAAACAAAGAATGAGAGATGGAGAGAAGGGGGAAAGAAGGAGAGAGAAGGAGAAAGGGAGGGATATAGTAACATAGTTTGAGAGAGACAGAGAGGATTAGAGGGGAGAGGGAGGGAGAGAGAGAGAGAGAGAGAGATGATTAGATAGAAGAGAGATAGAGAGAGAGGAATGACGGGATATAGTAGGAGAGAGGGAGGGATATAGGAGGAGATAATTGGAGGGGGAGAGAGGGAGGGAATAATAAATACATCGAGAGTGAGAAGTGGAGAGAGAGAGGGAGTGACAAGGGAGAAATAGAGAGAGTGTGTATATGTTTAGGGGTGAGATAAGGAGAAAAATAAGGAGATATGAAGGGAATGGGAGAGAAGGAGAGATGGAGGGATATAATAACAGAGTTGGAGGGTGAAGAGAGAGTGTGTGTGCGTGTTTGTGCGTGTGAGAGAGAGAGAGGGGGGGTGGCAGGGAAAGGGAGAGCGGATGTGAGAGAGTGGAGAGAGGGAGGGAAATAGAGATGAAGTTGGAGGGGGAGAGGGGAGAGAGAAGATGATTTCTTGAACTAGATGCATTTATTTCAGTGTGGATGGTGATATCTAATCCTATTTTATTTCTTTCACTATATGCATTGATTTTAGTGTAGATGTTGAAAGAGAGAGAGAGAGAGAGCGATGGGGGAAGAAAGAGGATTGGAGGGCAAAGAGAGAGAGAGAGGATTGGATGGAAAAGAGAGAGAGAAAAAAAAATATAGAGGAAGGTATGAGAGAAAGGGAGAGAGAAGATGGACAACAGAGAGTACTTTAGGAAAAGGAAGAGAGTGATGGAGGACGGGAGAAAAGTGGAGGGAAAAGAGAGAGGACGGATGAGAGAGAGGAGGAGAGAGGGAGGGAGATAGAAGAATATAGGGAGGGATAGAGAGTTGGAGTTGGAGGGGGAGAGAGGAAGGGAAGAAGAAATACATAGAGAGTGAGAAGTGGAGAGAGAGATAGAGTGACAAGGGAGAGATGGAGAGAGAGTGTGTATGTTTTGGGGTGAGATAAAGAGATAAAGAAGGAGAGAAGGGAGGAGGGAGGGATATAGTAATAGATTTGGAGGGTGAATAGAGAGAGAGATAGAGAGGTGGGAGAGAAATGGAGATAGAGGAAGGAAGTGGGATGATGTGAGAGAGTGGAGAGAGAGAGGGAAAGAGAGATGTAGTTGGAGGGGGGAGAGGGAAAAATATTTCTTGTACTAGGTGTATTTATTTAAGTGTAGATGGTGATTTCTAATCCTATTTGATTGCTTGATCATTGATTTTAGTGTAGATATTGATTTATAATTATATTTAATTGCTTCTACTAGATGCATTAATTTCAATGTAGAAGATTTATAATTCTATATGAATGCTTGCACTAAATGCATTGATTTCAGTGTAGACGACGATTTCTTATCCTCTTTGATTTCTTGCACTAGATGCATTACGTTCAGTGTAGATATTGATTTCTAACTATATTTAACTGTTTGCACTAGATGCATTGATTTCAATGTAGATGATTTCTAATCATATTTGATTGCTTGCACTAAATGCATTGATTTTAGTGTAGATGTTGATTTCTAATCCTATTTGATTGTTTGCACTAGATGTATTGATTTCAATGTATATGTTGGTTTCTAATCTTATTTGCTTACTTGCATTAGATGCATTGATTTCAGTGTAGATGTTGATTTCTAATCCTATTTGATTACTTGCATTAGATGCATTGATTTCAATGTAGATGTTGTTTTCTAATCTTATTTGATTGTTTGCATTAGATGCATTGATTTTAGTATAGACGTTGATGTCTTATTTGATGTAATTGGATGTATGATGGTACATTAATTTTAAAGTGATTAGATTAACATTGTGCATTGATTTCAGTGTAAGCACACAAAACCATCGACAATTTACATTCATTTTTGTGTTATAGTAATTCAACCTTTTAATATAGGAGAAAAGAGAGACAATGTATGATGTTTAGTACAATAGTTTGAGCTAAATATTTAAATGGTTTATGATTTCAACTATTTTTTTCATATAATCGATGTGAAAAGATGACAAAACTAACAAGGGTGACAATTATAATAGTAGAAGGAAATAATTTGAGATCGATCACAATGAATACTATTTGTAATTGAATGCATTCTTATTATTCATATTTTTTATCATTCAACACTATTACTTTGTCTCTTTTCATTCAAAATTTTTATTTCACCAAAATTTTTCATCATTAAAATTATTAACAATATTTATCATCTTAACAAACTGAGTTAAGTAAGCAAATTATTATATGTATTTACATATTATTGATAAAATTAATCATATGTTCGATAGATTTTCTTTTAGCCACACACAACTGAAACCAGCCTAGATCCATCTTAACTCTAGATCTATCAAGTGTCGAAAGGATCAAATCTCTTGAGGTGCAAATTTTTACTCCTGTTTTGCACTCAAAAACAAGATTTTTACATCGAAAAATTTGATCCCTCTCAAGACTTGATAGATCCGGAATTAAAATGAATGTAGACTAATTAAATAATTTTTTTTTTACTTACACATCAATTTAGCCAACCACGTCGATTATGCTCTGTGGTGCAGAATCGACGCTTGCTCCACGCTGAAATCCCTTAAAATTGAAGAATTAAAAAGCGTTAAGCAATCTAGAAAATTCAAAAAACTCAATAATAAATTAGACCCTATCAGCTCTCAATCTTCTACCAACGATCGACCGTCTCTCTCCAAAGTTAACTATGCGCAAATAACATTTTTTAAATTCTCTTATTTCGAATGCGGTTTCTCAATGTCCTCTGACTACTCAGGACAATTGTATGAATTAAGCTATGTCGGAATTAATGATGCGTTGAATACGACAGTGTAAACGCTGGGGAATATCGATCTCAAATTCGATGTGTCTACGCCTGCTGTTGAGGCTACGCAGGTTAAATGCAAAAGTCTCACCGGTTCTGAAATTACCATTCGGTTAAAAATGGTACCGAAATCATGGAGTAACAAATGGATAGCTCTAACGATGTGTTGAAAACGATAGTCACAACACTGGAGGATGTCAATCTTAAAGTCGATGCGCCTACCGTTGAGGCCATGCGGGTTAAATGCAAATGTCTCACCGCATCTGAAATATCCACTCCACCAACTGAGGTTAAAACAAATACCGAAATCATGGAGGAACAGATGGACAACCATTATACTAAGAAATTTGAGGACACCAGTTCAGAATCTGAAGTTTGCTCCAATAAAATAAGAACCATCGCCATTAATAACAGCCTCGAGAATGAAACAACAATTATCAGTCCATCCACCTCCCCTAACACCAACAATCACGTTATAAATCTTTCCAATACACAAATTGATCAACACATTCTTAATCTTCTTGAAAGAGGATTAAATTTTTCCAATTCCCCTTGCACCATATCCAAAGAATACATTCTTTGTAAGATTGAGTATGGCATCATAGAGTTACTTGACAACATCAAAGAAATAACGAGACAGGATTGCCATATTACCTCGAGAAAAGCCAAACCTCCCAAAAGAAACATTTCCAAGCATGAATTCCTTGCTCTCAAATCCTTAAGCCAAAACCTTAATATTGTGATCATGAACGCTGACAAAAGTGGCGAAACTGTCATTATGGACACAAATGATTATAATGATAACATGCTAGACCACCTCAACAACTTTGGTTGTTACATCAAATTAAAAAAGAATCTCTAAAAATGTTCAAAGCTTAATCAAATCTATCAATGAACAAAACATCAAAAATCTTATAGAAAATAACCCCTACACTCCTCGTATCTATGTAGCTCCTAAGATACACAAATAAGGGATCTCGATAAGACCCATTTTCCATACCATTGGAGGTCCCACTTACCATCTCGCTAAACACCTTGCTAAGAAGCTTAAACCATTGGTTGGAAATATAAATTCCTTCATCAAAGATTCCTCTCGTTTCATTAATGAAATCAAGCAATTAAATCTGGATAAAAATGACGTCTTAGTCAACTTTGATGTAAAATCTCTATATATTAATATTCCCATTGATGAAGCTATGAAGGTGGTTCATAATATCACTGATCCACACACAACCATATTAATAGAAATTTGTCTTAAATCAACCTTTTTCGGTTTTAAAGGTGAAATTTATGAACAAACCTGCGAGGTTGCTATGGGATATCCTATTTCACCAATCATTGCCAATCTCTTCATGGAGGATTTTGAAGACAAAGCCATTGAATCCTCCCCTCTAAAACATAAACTTTAGAAAATATTTGTGGATGACACCTTTATTATTTGGCCACATGGAAAAGATAAATTGGATATTTTCTTAAATCACTTGAATGACATATCTGATTCTATTAAGTTTACCATGGAGGTAGAGGAGAATGGCAGCCTCCCCTTTCTTGACATCCTTATGAGCAGAAACCATGATGGTTCCATATCACACCAAGTCTATCGTAAGAAAACCCACACAAAACAATACTTGCATGCCAACTCCCACCATCATTTACTCAGAAACTTGGAGTTCTCAACACTTTAGCAACCAGAGATGTGCGCATTTCAGATCCTAATCACTTTGAACAGGAGAAAAACCATGTTATGGGAGTATTTGAAAATAATGGCTATAAAAGAAACCAAGGAATCAAAGCGTTTAAAAATGTTGAGAATTTCCCTAGAAATAAACAAACATTGGATGATATTATGGGAAAAGTTCACCTCCCCTACACATTGGGCATCAGAGACAAAATCTTTTACATTTTAAAAAAGAACAATATTAAAACAACTTTCACACCCATGAACACTATCAATAGGTGTCTCAAATCTGTTTAAGATCTCATTGATCCTAGATGCCACAAAGGAGTGTATTTAATTTCGTGTTCATGTGGTAAACCCTACATTGGTGAAATTGGTCGATCTATCTTGACGAGGATTCAAGAACATGTTGCTGACATAAAACATAACTGCTTCAAAACCTCAGCTTTGGCTGAGCATTCGAGTAAAACCAATCATCACATTTGTATTGAAAACTCTTGTGTTGTGGCCAAAATTGACCATTACCACCACAAGAAATTTATAGAAGCTATCGAAATAGGAAAACACCCTGATAATCTCAACTATGATGATGGCTATAAAATCAATGATAATTGGATTCTTACTTTGAACACTAATCCCACTCATGCCTAACCTTTCCCTTCCTCGCATCTCATCCCTCTCATTCAGTATCTACTCATTTCTCATTTCCTCCACCATCATCCTCAACCTTGTCTCTCCATATTTCTGCTGGACGATCACCTTAAATCTTATTAATCATCTTTCCCCTTTTTACTATTTCTTAAATCCAATTAGAATTTAATTTATTTTAAAATTAAATAAATAATTATTAAAAAATTAATTATCATCTCAATTAAATATAATTAATCTTTATTTTAAACCCTAATTCTTATAAAATTTAATTCTTTATAATATTACTAATTATCATTGATAATTATTAATTAATCATAAGAATTATTAATCATTAAATCATAATGACATCTATCATTATCAAACAAAAATTATTATTCTCAATCACAACACCTAATTCTTATTAAAAACTAGCGTAATTCTTATTAAAAACTAAAGATTAAATTCTTAATAGTTATTAATAATTAATAATTATTAATACTTATTAACTATTTATCATTTAACATATGCATAATTATTCATTAATAATATTAATATCAACCATTTAATTATCAAAATTTAAATATTTTGATAATTTGTGAAAGAGTTATCATAAATTATTTTATTCTTTAATTATTTATATTTTAAATAAAAATTCTAATAAATATTAAATAACAAATAAATCTGAAAATTAGTAATTTAACTATTAACAAAAAAAACAATCAAAACTTATTAATAAATTAAATTTATTAAATAATTAAAACCATTATTCACATTTTTTCATTTTAAGTCGACCATCTAGAATTTTTCCATTCATTTATATTTAATTCTTCTTATTTATATCATTTAGTGAGATCTGACTAACTCACTGATCTATCAACACTGTTACTGATGAAATAGGTAACCTGACCTCAAAATGGGAACTCTAGCCCAAAAAGTCTCAAAAAACATGGAAAAACACCCCAAAAACAAAAAATGTGTATTACAGAACACACTTGGTTTTTTTTTGAAGGTCAAATTTCAACATTTTATAAAATTATGCTAAAAACAAAATTGTTTGTTGAAAAAAGGATTGAAAAAACACCCTCAAAACAAAACCAGTTGATGCTGGAATAACAAAAAAAAAATTGTGTCATAATTTTGACACTTGTAACAATGGAATTAAAGACAACATATTAGGACATTTTTTAAAATCGTAAATTTCTAACATTTTTGATAGATGATGTTAAAGATAAACAAATACATGTATGAAGGGCTTATCATTTTGAACAATTTTCATCCATGTTGTTAAACATAAAATATCTTGACTTTAAACAACCCCAAAATTGTAATTATTGTCAACCATAACCTTAAAGATAAAATTTGGTAGCGCATAAAAACCTTAATGACAAGTTGTAAATTTAAAGTTTTTCAATCTTAAGTGTTCAACATACTTGAACAATGAAATTATGGAGAAATTATAAGACTTAACAATTTAAAAAAATGAACAAGTAAATGAAAAAATTATCATTGAACAGAAACAAGTAAGAGTAATTTTAATTTTAAAGAATAAAAACTTATCTTTTTTTAAATCTTAGCATAAGACAAATTTAAATATAATTTCAACCAAAACCTAAAAATCAAGCATCAAAACAAAGTGTTTTGTTTCAATGACGCATATAATTATTAAAACTTTTAAAAGTATCTTATACCAAATGGTAACAATACATAATATCATGGTAATATCACTACATAATCTAAAAATTCAACATTAGTTTCTATTTTCTATTTAACTTATAATTAAAATATCAACATTGGTACATTGAATATAACATAAATTATTTTTGTAATTCATTGTTGCATTGTCGAGATTCTAAAGAGATGAATTCTTCATAATTAAAACATATAATCCAACAAACATAGAAATGTCTCATAACTTCATGAAAAATGAGATGGAAGTCAAAATTTTTATTTCAAGTTACCATGCAAACATCAATTACATAAAAGTGTCTTAGATAGTTATTCAAAATCAACCATAGGTTATGGCACACCATCATAATCTACATCTTCAGATGAATGGCTCGATGCAGATGAAGATGATCCATATTCTTCTCTTTCATCAACTAGTGCTCCAAATGAGTCAACATGCATGCCCACTATTTCAAAGTTAAAAATTCTTGTAGATCTACGTCTACATTCTGCAGAGTCCCATCTCAACAGTAATTGTTCTGGTAGCAATTTCTTCAAAATATTTATGGTTTGCAACCGAAGAGTTCCTCTCTTTGTCAAATTGAAGTCATACACAAGTATGTCAACATCCTCCAATTTTAAGACATCTGTGCGGCAACGATTTATATTTGTGCCCTTTCTTTTTCTCTTTCTGCCAATTCTTTTTTCCACTACCATCTTTGGCTTGTACACACCATTGAAAGGGTGGGTACTTGTGGCATACCAATGTATATCAACAACTGTAATCTCTTCATTTTCATTAATGACCGTTATAACCTTGGAAATCCAGTATGGATAGCCAAGTGGATCTTCATCTGCTAACACTGCTTTCATGCAACCCTCCTTAAGATCCTACAAAGAACCCCTGTAAAGGTCTTCCATGGCTTCACGTTGTGCACGTGATCTTCTAAAACCAATATAGATTTCTCTTTTCTCTACCTGTGGGGAATTAATAATAGCTTGAGGCTGTTGTTGTTCAAAATTGTGTGTTTCCTGATGTTCATGTTCATTTGGCATATTTTGTGGCAAAAAAAAAGGAGTCTTCAAAAGCATATCCCTATTTATTGATCTTGAAATCATATCACTTTGATTACTGAAAAAAGACTTCCACCAAACTGAATCAGCAACATCGAAGTACTCATATGTATCTCTAATACATATTTTAATTTTCTCTAGACATTTAGAATAATTTATGTCTCTCTTCTGCCTTCGTGCATTATGGAGTTCATAAACTGACTGTAATAACAATATCTTTGATGAAAACATTGGACGTTTTGGAATGAACTTAAAAAATGCTAAACCTGATGATGGTCCCCATTCTTCAATAGTTGAATACTTCTTTCCCCATATAAGTGTTATCCCATCAATTTTTTTGATACGAAATTGATGCTGGAAGCTAATGTCGTTAATTTTTTCAATGCATTTCTCCTCACCATGCGATCCAAAAATAAACCTTTGAATGTCAATAGTTTCTCCCAACACATGAAAAATAGACTCTGGAATATACGATTTCTTAATACATTCAATTAATGATGGAAGGCTCCCAACACCTTTCCTCCTCAATGTTATTGAAAAAATACTGAACATTTGATCAATATGATCATGAGTATGCCTAACAAGAAGGAAACCAACCTTTATCTTTTTAAAAATCCCCAATTCAACGAGCATGTTTAGATACCCAAAAAGAACTTGATTTTTGTTCTCACGACTTGTGTTGTCTAATTGTAAATACAAAACTTCAGGAAGAATCCCAGACCAATGAGTAACCACATCATGGATTATAGTTATGGTCAGATTTGCATCATTGTGAATGATTGGTGTTGTGAAGAAAAATCTTGGAAACATCTTCTCATTAAATACCATACAACCAACCAAGTGAAACTGAATGAATTTTTCCTCCTGTAATTTTTTTGGCGTGCGGATAAAATGTGGAAGAAGTGTTTTCTTTTGGTCCATACCATCAATTATCAATCTCAGATATTTATTTGGATGATCATAACACTTCTTTCGATGTTTATACAAATTTTTCCTTTCACTTTTTTGCTGATTGCGATGGTCTTGAAGTTCTTTGACAACAAAATCTGTACATAAAATAAAAGAAACATATGAATAAATATATTTTCATAGTTTATAAGTATCAAATTTTAAAAAACAATGTTTTGAACACATACCTTTTTCTGCCCCTTGACATTTATCTCTTTTTGCTTTAAGAGAAGCACATGTGCTGCAAATCCCCATCCTTGCCTTCTTAGGAATATGAACATTGTTGAATTCAGTTTTCCATATCCTTGTAAAATAAGAATATGTAATAAAATTACCAATTCCTTCAACAACTTCTGCATAATCTTTGTATAACATGAATATTTCTCGTCTCGAGAAATTATCTGGAATATGTATTGTGTCTTTATTTGGCATACACTCCATGATTTGAAAATAAGTCTTTCATCCATGTCTTAGCAGTATTTGCAAACGGTCCCACCTCTCGTTTATAACGTGCTTCTGAATAATATGTGGGATCCCTTTCCAATCTATCCTAGATTCTTGAGAAACGACAATTACCAATTGAATACAGCATTTTGAACGCCTTTCTGCAAAGCAATACATTCCCAATATGATAATCATAACCTGCTAGTGTAGATTGCATGCAACCCACTAAATATGAATTTTGCATGCTTTTATTCATTGACATATATGTTTTCCTTTTCTCCAAAGCAAAGTTGAAATCCATATTTTTCAAGCAATCCCTTCGACAACATTCACTTGAAATCAAATGAACGACAAAACTTCTTGTTGTGAGATATTTTGTCCTCGCCCTTGTATAACTGGGATGCTTTGGATTGATATGAAAATGTCCACTCCTACTCCTAGTTGCAATATTTGCTTGCAACGGATTCATCATTCCATCATCCTTTGTAAAAGTAGTTTCATCACCATTATGAGGAGTATTATCCCCACTATCATCATCCTCAACATAGTTAAGAAATTCATCAACATCATTGCGTGGAAAATTTTCTTTACCATCATCAGTTGAAGAAAACATTTCACAAGAATCATCGACACTTTTGTAACCCTGACTCAAAATAAATTCTTCACCATCTTGACCCATGCTTTCAAATTCTTCCCTGGGAGGATTCAATTCTTCATCACCATGAGTGTCTTCGAAATGGTCACTTGGAGAAAATGCAATATTCAGATTTGTGCCTCTAAAATTATCATTTGCAAGAAACTCTTCATCCTCCCCTTCCTCAGTGGTGCTCTCATAATCCTTGGGATTAAGCATAAGTGGAAGCTTTGAATTTATATTCACTAGAATTTCTTCATCCTGCCCCTCCCCTTCCTCACTGAATCTCTCATAATCCTTAAAATTAGGAATAAGTGAATGCCCTGAATCTATATTTATTGGAAATTATTCATCCCCCCCTTCATCAGTGGTTAAATTATAATCGTTATGATTAGGATGAAGTGAAAATTTTAGCTTTGGAAATTCATCCCCGTCTTCATTAGTGGTGCTGGCATAATCCTTAGGATTAGGACGAAGTGGATATTTTGACGCTGCAAATTCTTCATTCCCCTCTTCCTCAGTGGTGCTGAAATAATCCTTAGGATTAGGACGAAGTGCATATTTTGACTCTGCAAATTCTTCATTCCCCTCTTCATATGTGGTGCTGACATAATCCTTAGGATTAAGACGAAGTGAAAATTTTGACTCTGGAATTTTTTCATCCCCCTCTTCATCAGTGGTGCTTGCATAATCCTTAGGATTAGGACGGAGTAGATATTTTGACGCTGTAAATTTTTCATTTTCCTCTTCATCAGTGGTGCTGGCATAATCCTTAGGATTGGGACAAAGTGGATGTTTTGACTCTGAAGCATTATCATTCCCCTCTTCATCAGTGGTGCTCGCATAATCCTTACGATTAGGACGAATTTGATATTTTGACTCTGGAAATTTTACATCCCCCTTTTCATCAGTGGTGCTGGCATACTCCTCAGGATTAGAACAGAGTGGATATTTTGACTCTACAAATTCTTCATTCCCCTCTTCATTTGTTGTTCTCGCATAATCCTTAGGATTAAGCTGAAGTGGATATTCTTCATCTCCCTCTTCATCAATGGTGTCCTCATAATCCTTGGGATTAGGACGAAGTGAAACTTTTGACTCTGGAAATTATTCATCATGCCCTTCATCACTGTTGCTTTCATAATCCTTAGGATTAAGAGTAAGTGGTATAACTGGCACTCTATTTACAAAAATTTCATTTTGCTGCACCTCATCAATTTTGTTTTCATAATATTTAGGATAATGACCAAGTCGATTTTTTGACTCTCTATTCATCTTGAACGAACTCTCGTTATATTCATCACTTTGAATAGAGTTGTTGCGTGACAAAGATGTTGATGTTGTAGAAAGAAAAACTTTGCTATCAGAAGAAACCATGGCTTTCAACAAGAATAAGCTGAATGATACAAATTCCTCTCCCACTTAAAATATATAGCTTAAAGACTGAAATTTCCCTCCAAAAAAATTCGCGAAAAAATTTCCCTCCAAAATTCCCCCCCAAAAAATTTCGCGAAAATCTTTCCCTCCAAAATTTTCATTTCAAATATTTGGTACACATATTAGTCAAAAAATGTATTTAACATTTTTTTTAATAAACTGTTTATGTTGAAATATTTTACCGATATTTATATTCAAAATATACACAAAATATTTCTATCATGGATGCCTTCCAAACTAAAATAATGTTTTTATTTCAATGATTTAACATTGACTAGATGTAAGTATTAACTATAATATTACTATAATATCTACATGCAAATATTAACTATAATGACTACATGTAAATATTTTAAATTTTAAATTTTAAACTTATGTTATATTCATCTAAAATATATTTCAAAATTTATTAATAAACTGTTGGTCTTCAATATTTCACCATACTTTCTACTCAAAATATCCACAAAATATTCCTTTCATGCATGCCTTCGAAACTAAAATAATTTTCTTATTTGAATGGTTTAAGATTGACTACATGTAAATATTTACAAAAATAACAACATGTAAATATTAACTATTTAAACTATAATATTAACTATAATTAACTACATGTAAATATTCTAGATTTTAAAATTTAATCCCATGATTTTAAACATTGAGTACATGTAAATATTAACTATGATAACTAAATGCAAATATTAACTATTTTATCTATAATATTAATTATAATTAACTACATGTAAGTATTTCATATTTTAATTTTTAATCTGAGATTATATTTGAATTATTCAACATTCAGTACATGTAAATATTAAATAAAATATTAACTATGATCACTACATGCAAATATTAAGTATTTTAACTATAGTATGAACTATAATAAACTAATTGTAAATATTTTAAATTTGAAATTTTAATCCCACATTCGTTAAATAGTAAACCAATCAGACAATATTCGCTATATAATAAAAATGATTGTTTTTATTCATCACATCACATCAAGTTTTTTGGTATTTGTTAGAGCAAATTTCTGGAGGTTTTGCGTTGGGATTGGTAACTTTGTGGAGGCATTGCATTGGCATTGGAGGCGTTGTGTTGCTATTGGTAATTTTGTGGAGGTGTTGCATTGGCATTGGTAACTTCGTGAAGGCATTGCATTGCATTGGAGGCGTTGTGTTGCTATTGGTAATTTTGTGGAGGCGTTGTGTTGGCATTGGTGACAATAGTTTTTTGCATTTCAAAGGTTAGTTTTTCTTCTATTCTGTCAATTTAAAAACGATTTTGGGGAAAATATGTTTTTCTACAGTTTTTTGTGTCCAAAAAATAATTTTTTAAGGTTTTTAGGTTCAAAAATCATAATTTTTTAATATTTTTTTAGTGAAGAAAATGTAAAAAGAACTAAATTTTTTAGGGTTTTAAGGACAAAAATTTAGAATTTTTCTTTTTCTTTTTTAAGATTTATAGGTTCATCTAGACAGAAAAATCCATAAAACGACCATGCACATAAAAAAATAGTAATATTATAACATTTTTTTTTTTTTTTTTTAACATAAATATATTAGTGATTTCATTTTTTAAAATGTTTTTTTTTGTTTTTATTTGAGAAATTTTTGATTTTATATTCTGTTTTTTTTTTTAAATTTTAAATGTTAGTTTTATTCTTTTTAATTTTAAATCTTCAATTATTTTTTCTTTATTGTTTTGTTATATATCATATTTTTTATTTTATTTTTTTAATTGTATTGTTATATAGTTTTTTTTTTTTAAATTTATTGTATTGTTATATTAAAACAAATGTTTTTTTTTTTTTTAAATTTATTATATTGTATTTTGTTTTCTTTTAATTATATAATATTTAAAAACAAAACATAATTGTTATTTAATAATTTTTTTTTTTAATATATTTGTTATATTTTAATATTTTTAACAATTAATTTTTTTTTTATTAAATAATGTTCTAATAATGATTTATTAATTATGTTATTAAAAAAAAAAAATGTATGGGCCCGAGGGCCTTGGGGCCGGCTGGGCAGCCCCTGTGGCGCCGCCTGCCGGCCTCCGGCACCACGGGGGCTGCCCAGCCGGCCCTAGGGCCCCCGCTGGGCGGAGGGGCCCTGGGGCCGGCTGGGCAGTGCCCGTGGCGCCGCCCGCCGGCCTCCGGCTCCCCGCAGGCAACCACCATTTTAATTTTTAAAATTTTTTTTTTTAAATTTGTTTTAATAAAACAATTTTTAATTTTTAATTTTGTTTTTTTTGTTTTTTTTTTTTAAATTTTGTTTTTTAAACTTTTTTATTTTTAATTTGTTTTAATAAAACAATAAAAAATTAATGAAAACATTGTTATATAATAAATTAACTAAAACAATATAATAAATTAAACAAAAACATTTGTTTTAATATAACAATACAATAAATTAAAAAAAAAACTATATAACAATACAATTAAAAAAATAAAAATAAAAATAATATTATAACATTTGTTTTTAACATTTAAATATTTAAATTTCTTTTTTATTTTTTATTTATTTTTATTTTTATTTTTAATTTAAGTATAAATACAACATTATAAAAAATTTAATTTTTTTCTTTTATTTTGTTTAATTGCTTTTATTTTATTTTGTTTATTTTTATTTAATTACTATGTAATGTGAAATAGAAATTTATATTTTTCAAATATATTAAAATATTATATTAATTTATAAATTTTTATATTAATTTTTTATAATTTTAAGTTTATAATTTTTTATTTAATTACTATGTAAAGTAAAATAATTTTTAGATTATAAGTTTTTTTAATAAAATTATTATCTTAAAAAAATAAAATTTAATTTTAATATTTGTTATAAATAGTTAGTAATTTTTTTGTTTTTTTTTTAAATATTAAACAAAAACTGAAGTTTGAAAATAATAATTTATTTTTTTTTAATTGTTTTATACAATTTAAACACATTTTTAAATTTTTTATAAAATGTATTCAAAACATATATATATATATATATATATATATATATGACTTATAATATTTTGTTTTTAAATGAAAATTTTTATAGTTAATTTCACTGCTTTAATTTCAAGCTACTTAGTTTTAGAAATAAATTTTGTTTATTAAATTTATTTGATATATATATATATATTATTAGGAAAATGGCATCAAAAAAGATTTCTGTGAATGTTTTTGCACCTAGGGAAGCAGCTCCCAAATCTACAGCTGCAGCTCGACGCACTATGGATACAACTCCCAAATCTAAAGTTGCAGATGGACGCACTATGGACACTATTGGACGCAATAAGGACATTGTTGCACACACTAATAAAAGTCAAGAAGTGGGGCACCAGGTTTATTAAAGTTTATTTCTGATTGGAAGAATGCTGAGGAAATAGATAAAACCGATTTCTCATGGTATCTTGAAGACAGTGAAATGGAGGCTGATATACACATCTATCTGATTTGTGGTATGATTGACTTAAATGAGCCATATGATGTGATGGGCAGAGTACGAGACATATGTATGGTCCCGAATACAAACACTATTTATGTTCTTGCAAGGAAGGCTCAGAAACATGAGGAGGTTAGATATCGTCTATCAATCATCTAGTATGACACAGATGAAATATCTTCAAAATTTTCTGAAGAAATATCAAGCAACATTGCAAATAACATTGTAAGTATGCTTATTTTTATTTCCTCTATGCATTATTGTAAGGATGATTTAATTTTTTATAAATTATTGATCATTGACATGTTTTATTTTGTTTCATAGGATTTTGTTCCGAGTCTTTCAAACATGTTTGAAGGTATTTATATGTTGGTGCCAAATGTTATGGATGTGATCAACACTTTCCACAAAGACAAAGCAGAGGAAAAGAGATTGAAGCAAAGAGAAATAGCTCGTGACACTGCAACAGTACAAAGAGGGGATCAACCAAGAGTCACTAAGGTGGGTCAATCTAGTAAACTTAAACATGTTTCTTTTGAAGGTGTCGAACATGAAACATAAAATTATGATAGAATTAGTGAGGAGGAGATTAGAACTGTTGTGCAAAAGGAGAAAACAGATCAGACACCAAAAAGAAAAATTGCCAAAGATGTCTCTCTTTTACCTCATGAAGGAGAGCTTGTTTATAAAAAAACTAATATGTTATCCAATAAGACTAGGAAATCAAATATTGGTGAACATGTAAAGGTCGTGAGTAGCAGTGAAGAACAAATTGAAAGCTCTCACGGAAGCAGAGAAATCATAACACCAGGTGCTGAGTTAGAGGATGGCATTATTAAAACAAAACAAAATGCTATTCGACAAGAGTTGAGGAAGAATAAATTAATTCTTGGTGGCCAAACATTTGAGCTTAATGTTAACCAATTTTATGGCCCAGATGAAGGACAATCTCAATATCAAATTAGAAAGGCCCATCACCTACATGTACATAATCTGTAAACATTGTTCAAGTTCAATCCATATGCGCATGTGGTGGATTATGTGGTTCTTGTCGATCCATGTCAGGTTCCCAATAAACAAGCATTTGACAAGAAAAAATGTTTTGATTATAAATATTATGTAATTGGAGGGAACCATTCGATAGAGGCTAAGAGACAATTGATTGCAGAATATCCCAATAAATATATTTTTCAAACAGTGAAATGCATCATTTACGCTGGCTTAACAGAAATGGAATCAAAGTTATTGGAATGGGATCATAATGCATATAATGAGTACAGAATGAAAATGAATTTCATCCAAAGGGTCAGATTTATTCATAATGAATTCATAGAAAAATGTTTGGGGATAAGACACAAGTTAGTGTAGCATTTCGAAAGGAATGTTTAATGGAAACAGGTTATAAAATTGATGAAAAAAAAGAAAAAGACGGAAAATTAAATACAAATCTCTTCAGAGGCACATATAACATTTTTCAGTTGGCATTTAGAACTGGGGAGGTATGGGATTTGATTGATGAGATTTTTGATCGGTGGAAGAATATTTCCATAAAAAATCAGAAGGTTAGAAAGAGTAAACCCATAATATGTATCAACATTAAGGGGGGTCCTGAAATGAAGCAACTTCCAGAGGATATGACTATTACACATTGGAGAACAATGCAAGGTGTGAAGGATGATAAATTAGTCAAATCAGTATTAGCCCATGTGAAGTCGGGTGAATTATTAATGGAAGAAATGTGTGCATAATTTCAAAAGTAAGTTTCTTGAATTATTTCTTATTTTTCTTTCATTATAATTTTATTTTAAATAAAACATAATGATGTTGGTAGAATTTTTTATACATGTCAGTATATTAACGCTTTAAACTTGATTTATTCAGTCAGAAAATTTTTATGAAAATTCAAGAATACATGGTTAAAATGTTGAATGAAGACAGTTGGGATGATGTTGTACGCAACTACCCAGAAGCAAGTTCTACATCAACACTAAAAGAGTTTTATATTGCATTCAATAAGGTATGTTGATTTATAAATTCATTTTATTCATATTTAAACTATTTTTATTTTACTACACACACACACACACACACACACACACACACACACACACATATAAAGATGTCGAAGAAGGATGGAAATGGAGTACCAGATACTTTCAAAAGCTTTATTGAAAAAATTAAGATGGAGAACATGAGAAGGAAGCGCCTTATGAATGTTGAACTTGATCCTACTCTTAATCATTACATTTGGAATGGGCTCGAGAGTGTCCAATATCAAATAATACAAGGTGACTGTGAAGACATTGCATCACTAATACCTAAAAGGGAATATGGCTTAGTTATTGCAGATATTCCTCATGGTTTCAATTTCCCAGACATTGAATATGATAGAGAACCATATACTTATCAAGATTTTAGTAAAGTGGTTACGGGTTTTCAAGAAGTGACAACATCACCACTTTGGTGATTTGTGACATTTCATTCAGACACACAGTTTCCAATGTTATTAACAAGCTTCAAGGGTAAAGAAAACTCAAGGATGCAACTTACATGGTAAGATTTTTAAATTGTATGTTTGATTCCTCCTAAATTTTTTTATTCATGTAAAATTTAATTGAACTTTTACTATTTTATGTTACAGGAAAAAGTCAAATATTGTTTCTTCCGAAGATCAGCCTATTATAAATGATTGTGAGTTCATCCATGTTGAATGTTGGACAAAAGACGATAGCTATAAGCATATTATTATGAATTGAGTAGATGGGAAGAGTCATAGTCAAGTATTGGTTTATGATGCAGTTGTAAGAAAACTAACATATGAGGATAAAGATGCAAAAGGAGATATATTTAACATTTATCAAAAACCACAAGCATTGATTAACTATCTTATAGATCTATGTTCAAATGAAGGAGAATGGGTTTTTTATTTATTCTCAGGTTTAGGTAAGTTTTATTATACAAATTTAAATTTAAATATTGTCTTTTTTACTTTTTATGTCTCCATACTAATTTTTTTACTTATTTTTTTTGTGCTTGATGATTAGGTACAACACTAGCATGTTGCCTGCTAAAAGGAAGAAATTGCATTTCCATTGAGAAAGACCCAGTTCAATGCAAATTTATTCAACAAAGAATTAATGCTCTTAAATTCCTTCCAGATGTGAAGCAAGAAGTTGGTTTGAGCAAAGGAGATTTTAATGAATCACGTGTGGCAAAAAAAGAAAAGGAACCTCAACCACCATTATATGGAATGATTGGAAAGGGACACTTTAGAAGATTTGCTGACATGAAAGATCCATTAGAAGATGACAATGATCAAAATGAAGAAGAAAATGCTGCGGAAGAAGCCATCAATGCTGTTCTAGATGATGTTGAAGATGTATTAGTTGATATTGTTGACGATGTTTAAGTTATGCTCGCAAAAAAAGCTTATTTTTGAGAACTATTAATCAATTTTTCTTGTAATGTTTAGACTTTGATATTTTATGAGAACAACCCTTTTTTTTGCAAAAAACATGTGATTGCTATTATTTTTTGACATAAAATTCAATAAAAATGTTATTTTCTTAAGTTTTTTTTATTAAAATTCTCCCCAAAAATTAGTTTATTTAACATGTTTTTTCCAACAAAAAGTTTGTAAAAGTGTATTTTTTGCATTGTATTTATATTGAAAAATTGTATTTTTTTGTCATATGGTTCAAAATATTGGTTTTTTAGCGACAATTTTTTGATGTGCATTGAAAAATTATTTAACTATACATAAACATGTAGAAAATATAAAATTTAGAATATTGACCCTTTTTCCATCTTTTATCTATGTGAAAAAGTGAAGATATCATTATAAGTTTTTATTTTAAAAAAAACATATTTTTTTTAATTTTTAATACAAAAGTACATAAATGCACTTAAAAATAAACATCTCACAGAAGAAGAAGACATTAGAAAATATATAGTGTCAAAATCAATCCTATAAAAAAACATTGGTGATGATACACCACCACTTTTCAAAATCGACATTAAAAACATCACAAAAAAAGAAAAAAAAGAAAAAAGAAAAGAAAAGTGCCAAAAACATGCTCAAATTTTTTTTTCTTGATTCTGAATCGCCACTTTTTCAAAATCAGGTGTTTTTCTTGATACTTCAAAAAGTAGGTAACAATGAGGTTACCTATTTCATCGGTAACATTGTTTATCATGATGATGAACCACGGTGGATTGGTTCGAAACATTCATTCAAACAAAATAGATGTGTTGAATCCAAAAAATTCTACACACAGTTATGGTTTATTTTAGGTAGAGGCATGTTTTAGAAATGGTTTCAGGATATTATTTAAAGTGTTTGACAAAATCTATGAATAGGAAATGCTATTATTATTTCTAATCATTATGAATGAATAAGTGTTAACTTGTTGCCTACCAAAGAAGGAAATGGATGCCTACCCAAAAAAAACCTAAAGGATTCACTAGATCAATCGTTAAAATAAAATTGCAGAAAAAAGTGATGGAAGCCAAGAGTTTCAAAGAGAAGCATTGAGGTAAATTTCAATCATTATGTATTGCAATAGTTCAGGATGCTTGCCATGTATTTAGAGGAATGATTGAATGAATCTCAAATCCCTTCAATTCACTTACAGTGGATGAAATGATTTCGAAAAACATTTAGACAATACATGGGTAATTATTATTCAATTCTAGGTTGTTATTTGTTTTGCATAGTTGTATATTCAAGCTTGCATGCAATTTGCTTGACAAATTTGTAAATGAAATTCGTGGAGTTAGCATTAGGGGGTATATGTGCATCAAGAACCTGTAACCACCGATTTTATTAAAAAAAAACACTTTTCAAAACCCAGATCGTAAATCTGGGCCATTTTTCAGATTGTTGTTGTGAGTTATGTTTTCCTTTTGTCAAGTTTTTGATGAAAGAAAAATTATTAAGTCCCTTTTTCAATATGCCAACATTTTAAGTTTCAATTTCTTAATTTTATGAGATAAATAAGTTGAAGAAGAATCTCAAATTTGTTGTTTCCAAGTGTTTGACTTTCCCGAGATTAGTTTTTCTCAATTCTCTATATCTTGATAATGAACCTCGATAGATGGTTCGAAACGTCGATAGAAGAATTTACTTAATGTGATGGATCTGGAAACTACATCACTACAAAATATAGATCACAGAAGTCTGAAATCTGAAAATGTCTCAATGGATTTTGATTGCATGCTTGCAAAATGTTTGTCAAAAAGGCCTCAATGGTTGTAGATTGCATGTTTGCAAAGTGTTTGTCAAAAGGCCTGCATGGTTGTAGTTTTTGTGCATATAAATTGTTAGAGTATTACTTACCACAGTTTTGTTTTTATGCAGTAGAAATTTATGTATAGATTATTTAATGGATGTAGCTTCCTATGTCTACCAGTTTTTGGTATGAATGTGAAAATGAATTTAAAAAATTGTTGAAGTGTGAATAGAGAATTGGAAATTTGTTACTTTTATTGTCTAAAGCTTTCATAAAAAGAAAGTGTTTCTTATTGAAAATAATTTTACAATGACTAATTTTGTAGGATTTTGTGCAAGTGAGCATAATAAGTTTCGTCTGAGTTGCATGTATTCATGGGTGCATTCTTGTACTTCAATGACTGTATAAAACAACTACTTGTGCCCAATTTATGAAATTTCATTGTTTTACTTGACACTTTTTGAAGAATAATATGCTTCTTGATTGGTAACAATAGTTTCTCTTACTGCAACATTCATTATACAAATCATGATTGACACATTGTCTTAATAATTGAGATAGGAAATTTTCCAATGATTAATTTGGAAATTTTGTTGGGTTTATATATATTTTATTCTATTTCATAAACATATCATATTTATTAGATTTAATTATGAATAGAGGCGTATTCTTCCCTCAGTTACCTTGTTATAAATAGGTTAATACTCATACACTTATATGTGATTTTTGAAGCATGAAATTTTTGTAGTTATGATATAAAGAATCAATAGGTGGATCCTATTTAGCATATCTAGGAAATTAGATTTGTTGATCTAGCTTAATGTTCGCACATGGCATTATGGTGGAATTTATTTCTAGTCTTATGTAGAACTCATGTATATGTATGAAAAGAGCACATGATATCATCTTTTAAACTTGAGAGGAAATGTGTTTTGGAATTGTTTTAAGGGAAAGTTATCCCTCACTTCTTATGTGATGTTCTTATATTGAAATAAATGAAAAGACACGATTACATGATAACTAAGTTAGTAATGCTAAAAAAAAACATATTAGTGATTAATAGGACCTCTACTTATTTATATTATTGATGGTTGGTAAGGTGAGACTTTACATATCACATTATAAAACATGTTAAGAGAAAAGATTTGAATCCCATATATATGTAATTATATGCATTATTATGATTTTATAAATTTAAAATAATAATAATTTTATATATAAAGATTTGAAATTTAAATAAATATAAATAATATTAAGAATCATTATAAATCTATTTTAATTATAAAATTAACAAATATATTCTAGATATATCAAATATTTAAAATTATAAATATAATTTAATTATTTGATATTTTAATATTATTAAACAATAATAATAATAATAATAATAATAACTAGACATATATGCATCTACTTGTTTTTGTGAACATGTGTAATAACCAAAATTACTTAAATGAAATTGCTACAATTATATTTCTTAAACCAAACAAATTTGTAAAATTTTCTTAACCTAATGAATATGAAATGTTATGTCTGGGGTTGCACCCATGCGAATATGAAGTATTATGTCTGGGGTTGCACCCACGCCCCTACCCACGCGAATATGAAGTATTAGGTCTGGGGTTGCACCCATGGTTGTATTATTATAGAAAAATATTTTAGATAAATGATGTTGAAATTGGAGAAATTGATGAGTTAACTATGTTGTGAGAGTTAGGAAATGTAGTCAAGATTATTTCGAGGTGAAAGGAAATTATTTTTATTGAAAGGATAAAATGGAAAATTGAATTTGTATGAAAAAATATTTTTATTAAAAATTAAAAATTATTTAGTTTTATTTTAAAATTTATTTGATTAAACTTTGAAAAGTTAGAAAAAATTATTTGAAAATATAATTCATTATGGTTAAATTTTGGAAAGTTGGAATAAAATTTATATTGAAGTAAAATCAATACGTAACTCATTCTAATAATATTGACTTGTCAAATTAACTAATAAAAACATGTGAACACTAATGCATTAACCCATATGTATAGAGACCTTGTTCCACTACATAGTTTAGTAACAACACCTAAGAAACACTAAAATGAGGTGCAAATGAGGCAGAATGTGCATGTATGAAGGTTTCCATTTACAATATTCATAACTTAACAAAAAAATGTTTTGATTTGGCTTTCACAATGTAATAATAGTGGATATTCACTAGTTAGAAAGCTCACACAAGGCATGACATTTATATTTTTTTTCTTCCCTCTTCTTTGTGTGAAAAGAGAATGAGGTATAGCATTAGTTTTTATCCACATGTTAGAGTGGGAACACATGCTATAACACGTTAAAAGTGGATGGCACACAAGATATGACATTAGCTTATTTTGACAGTATATAGAATTGTCATATAAAGTATGGCATAAAAATTGTCAAGTATATTCACAACTTATAGTGATACTCAATATAATGAAGGATGTTATCACATTAACCTCAAGAATGCCTCATGAGCATATTTTAGTTCATAGTTATTTTTTTCTTGATTCATAAATGTTATACATGCATGAAATCTTGTGGAATTATTCAATATGTCCATGGGTGAGAGTGGACACCAAAAGCATGACACTTAATTTTTGGATGATGTATCATTAGAATCAAGGAATGGTACTAAAACTGTAAATGATGTTAATATTGGAGTGAGGAAAATCATTATAAAAAATACCTAATGATTTACACAATGCAAGAAACTAAAATGGTCAATAATGTTTGTACCTGAGTGATGGAATGGCACCAAGACCATTAATTGTGTTACTACAAGCATTGAAATTTTAAATAATGTTAGTATCGATGACATTAGTATTGAAGCAAGGGAGGAAGGTATTATTAAAAGGGAGGATCTTATCACATTAACTTGAGGAGCCATTTGCACAATGCAAGGCACCAAAATTTTCTCTTCATTTCCCTCCCTCTCTCTCTCTCTCTGGCCCTTTTCTCCCTTTCTTACCCTTATATCTCTCTTCCCTCCTGATCTTCTCTCTCCCTCTATTGAAATCTGCAACAAGAAACAGTGAAATTGGCATCCATAAACAACATCCAGAAAATGGCATCCAAAAATGTCTACCATGGAAGCTTTTGATTTAATTATTTCTTAATTAAATTAGAAGAAATGTGTGTCAAATTTATTTGTCCCTTAAATAAATTGGACAATAAATTGTAATATCATCTCATAATCACTTGTAATATCTAACTGAGTGTGATAGACTTAGTTAGCTCATGAAATTCGAGTTGAGGGTGGTTTGTGAGGAATGTAGAGTGATTCTATTTTTTTTAGAGTCTAAGTTCCAGTTAGTGTATTAGTTTAATGCATGAGAAAATAGTCAACTCAATTAAGTGAGTTAAAGTCAGTCTAACTAATTGTAATTGATTGTTGCACTAGTGAGAGGTCAAGTGAATTAAATCATATTTAATTCACATGTAGTGATCTGTAAAGTGACTGATGATTTACTATTAATAGCTGCATGCATTTTAGTTTTGATGAAGGCCCAGTTGAGATAGAGGTTAAAGGGAAGTTATCTATCAGTTGTATTTATAGTGAATTGTCTGGATGCAATTATATACACCATATGATTCCCATGATGTATTGCACAATCAAGGAAGGCTGAAATTACTAAAGAATAGGGATTTTATTCCACAAGGATTGCATGAGAAAAGTAGACTGAAGACAGGCTGAGAATTAGCTAAGTGTTGGCCTGATTTTGTTTGGATTAGTGTGAGACAGTCAGGATAGTGCACCAGACTCTTGTGAGAAGAGTGAATTGTATTGTTTCATGATTCCTTGGTTCATTATACAATAGAGAAAGAGGGGTTTTGAGCAGCAAGATTTGCCCAGGAAAAATATCTCTATTGTGGATTGATTTTCTTCTTTCTTTTACTTGGTGTGATTGTGCGATCATGTTTAATTTCCATAGAATTAATTGCAGAAGGATTCAGTATCTCGCTCTAGTATATTTCATGATCAAATTGAATCCATTGAAATACATATTGTTTGTATAATTTCTCTATGGTATCAGAGCACCTGAAATCACAATAGTGGAGAAGAAATTGAGTTTGTGTTGAACAATATTCAAACATGCAGATACTTTCATTGGTGTGACAAGTGGATCAATATGGATGTTAATGGTTTAAGATTGGAATATGCACTTGAGGGAAGTTATAATTATATTGCATGGAAATATAGAATGGAGGCAGTGCTGGAGGACAACGGGTTGATTTTTTTTTATTAATAATGATATTCTCAAGCCCGCAACAGTAAACGTCGCTCTTTTTGATGCTTGGAAAAATAAGGTAGCAAGGGAAAGGAGGATATTATTAGAGGGAGTTAGAGATCACATTGTCTTGAGTCTCCATGGAAAGGTGACTCCATATGCAATGTGGAAGGCCTTGATAGATCTGTTTCATAACAAAAACAACCAAAGTAATTTGGCATTGAACGACAAGCTTAGGAAAATAAATAAGGAGGAGGGAGAGATGGTACCAACATACTTGGCGAAGTTCAATCAATGTTGAGCTAAGCTTGGAATTATTGGTGTGGCCGTAGCAGATGATGACTTGGTGAGCCTAACACTTCTAGCCCTTCCCAAGATTTGGTATAGTTATCAGACTCAGAGGGAGTTGTTAAGAGACTGGGAGCAACTTTCATCGGATTTGGTACAAGAAGAATTTAGGTGGAATAACAGGGATGGATCCTCATCCAAGACTGATGACAAGGAAGATTTTGACTTGGCTAGTAAGGAAAATAAGGCCAAGTGAAAGAAATCCCAAGGCGATGCGGGAAAGAAATACTTGTCCAAGATCAAATGCTTTCACTCTCATGAGCATGGGCATTATGCCACAAATTGTCCACAGAAGAAGGCAAGAAAGAAGGAGCCTACAGTTGCAGCAGGTGAAGCATTGAATTCAAAATTCAAGCTTAATTTTACTCTCATTGCATGCATGGCTAACAGTGTAATGGGAGTTATGTGGTATTTAGACAGCGGTGCCTTGTTCCATATGACAAGGGGTAGAGATATCTTCAGTGACTTGGAGGAGAATGACCTCTAGTAGAACATAGAGTTTGGAGATGACGGGAGGTATAGTGTGACCTACATAGGTACATTTACCTTGCAAAGGGAGAATGGTTCTCATCTCAGACTAGCAGATGTTTTGTATGTTTCAGGCCTAAAGAAGAATCTTGTCTTTGTAGCAGTATTGGAAGACCATGGTTATGAAATGATGTTTATAAAATGAAAAGTTTTCCTTAAACACATTTCCACAGGACAGGTGAAGCAGATCGGTTCCAGAGTCAAGAACTTGTATGCTATCGATATTGAGGATGCATGCAAGTCTTTGAGGAGAAAATCAGTGGTTAATGACTTGGTGGTTGAGAGGGAGCAATTATCTCTCAACATGCGGCGTCAGAAGCAATCTGAGAAGATTTTGGAGCAACCACAATTGGAGAAGTAGAGAGGAGACTAAGTGGAAGATTCCACTCAAGAAGAGACCTCCAGGAGGTGAAATTTCGAGCTAGAAGGGCAGAGGAGTACATGCAACTATACCTCCAAGTGTGAGGTGGTACGATGTGCATAATTAATTCCAAGAAGAAATTTGGACATGATTCATTGAGATGGTGTGTCTCATGGATCGAACTTGGTTACGAGGAGCCCACAATACAACAATAGAAGGAAGGATCGGTTAGATTGATGCAGTCAAATTTCAGGAGGACAAAAATCATAGCGATAGGTGTTGGATACTAGAGCGTAGATCAGAGTTGGCAGCAATGTATAATGCATGGATGAAAATGTTAGCAGCGCAGAGAGTCCAATAGACATGTGCAGTAGGATCTAGCTGTCATAAGAATCCGATGATAGATTCATTATAATGATTTAGTTGTTTGGATGCTATTTAGTTTCATGATGGTTGCATGTGCGAACAACACTAGAGAAGTGTTGCATGCAAGAACATTCCAAAGGTACCGAATCAGGAGAGATTGATTCCTTTCTTGTTGAGAGGGAGTGTTGAAATTTGCAACAAGAAATAATGAAAATGGCATCTAGAAAATGGAATCCATAAATTCCTACCATGGAGGCTTTTGATTTAATTATTTCTTAATTAAATTAGAATAAATGTGTGTCAAATTTATTTATCCCTTGAATAAATTGGACAATAAATTGTAATCTTACCTCATAATCACTTGTAATAGTTAATTGAGTGTGATAGACTCAATTAGCTCATGAAATTTGAGTTGAGGGTTGTTGGTGAGACATGTAGAGTGATTCTATTTGTTTTAGAGTCTAAGTTGCAGTTAGTGTATTAGTTTAATGCATGAGAAATTAGTTAACTCAATTAAGTGAGTTAAAGTAAGTCTAACTAGTTGTAAATGATTTTTGCACTAGTGAGAAGTCAAGTGAATTAAAGCAGATTTAACTCACATGTGGAAATCTATCAAGTGACTGATGATTTAATATTAATAGTTACATGCATGTCAGTTTTGATGAAGTCCCAATTGAGACAAAGGTTAAAAGGAAGTTATCTATCAGTTGTATTTATAGAAAATTTCCCGGGCGCAAATATATACACCATAGGATGCCCATGATGTATTGTGCAGTCAAGGAAGGCTGAAATTTATAAATAATAGGGATTTCATTCCATAGGGATGGCGTGAGCATGGCAAGTTGAAGACAAGATGAGAATTGGTTCGATTTTGTCTAGATCAGTGTGAGACAGTCATGATAGTGCATAAGACTCTTGTGAAAAGAGTGCATTGTATTGCTTCATGATTCCTTGGTTGATTATACAATAGAGATAGAGGGTTTTTGAGCAGCAAGCTTTCCCCAGGAAAAATATCTGTGTTGTGGATTGATTTTCTTCTTTATTTTACTTGGTGTGATTGTGCGATTGTGTTTAATTTCTGCATAATTAATTGTAGAAGGATTCAATATCTTGTTCTAGTATATTGCATGATCATATTTAATCCATTGAAATACATATTGTTTGTATAATTTCTACATGGTATCACATCGTCAGAAATCACAATAGTGGAGAAGAAATTGAGTTTGTGTTGAACAATATTAAAAATTGCAGACACTTTTGTTGGTGCAACAAGCAGATCAAGATGGATTTCAATGGCTTAAGATTGGAATATGCACTCGAGGGAAGTTATAATTATATTGCATGGAAATACAAAATGGAGGTAGTGCTGGGGGACAACGGGTTGAAAGAATTCATTGATAAAGATATTCCCAAGCCCAGAGTAGTAGACATCGCTCTTCTTGATGCTTGGAAAAAGAAGGTAACAAGGGCAAGGATGATCTTATTAGAGGGAGTTTGAGATCACATTGTCTCGAGTCTCCATGGAAAGGTGACTCCATATGCAATGTGGAAGGCCTTGACAGATCTGTTTCAAAACAACAATGACCAAAGAAAGTTGGCGCTAAAGGACAAGCTCAGGAAAATTAATAAGGAGGAGGGCGAGATAGTACCAACATACATGGTTTTGAGCAGCAAGGTTTCCCCAGGAAAAATACCTGCGTTGTGGATTGATTTTCTTCTTTTTTTTACTTGGTGTGATTGTGCGATCGTGTTTAATTTCCGCAAAGTTAATTTTAGAAGGATTCAATATCTTGCTCTAGTATATTGCATGATCTTTGAATCCATTGAAATACATATTTTTGTATAATTTCTCCATGGTATCAGAGCACCATAAATCACAATAGTGGAGAAGAAATTGAGTTTATGTTGAAGAGTGTTCAAACTTGCAGATACTTTCGTTGGTGCGACAAGTGGATCAAGATGGATTTCAATGGTTTAAGATTGGAATATGCACTCGAGGGAAGTTCTAATTATATTGCATGGAAATATAGAATGGAGGCAGTGCTGGAGGAAAACGGGTTGAAAAAAATCATTGATAATGATATTCTCAAGCCCGCAGTAGCAGACGTCGCTCTTATTGATGCTTGGAAAAAAAAGGTAGCAAGGGAAAGGAGGATCTTATTAGAGGGAGTTCGAGATCACATCGTCTCAACTATCCATGGCAAGGAAACTCTATAAGAAATGTGGAAGGCCTTCAAAAATATATTTTAGAACAACAACGACCAAAGTAATTTGGCGTTGAAGGACAAGCTCAAGAAAATCAATAAGGAGGAGGGCGAGATGGTACCACCACACTTAGAAAGTTCACTCAATGTCGAGATGAGATTGGAAGTGTTGGAGTGACCATAAAATATGATGAATTGGTGAGCCTAACACTTCTAGGTCTTCCCAAGATTTGATATAGTTATCAGGATTCTATCAATGAGAGGGAGAAGTTACCAGATTGGGAGCGACTTTTGTCGAATTTGGTACAATAAGAATTTAGGCAGAATAACAGGGATGGATCCTCATCCAAGACTAATGATGAGGAAGATTGTGACTTGGCCAGTAAGGAGACTAAGGCCAAGTGAAAGAAATCCCAAGGCGAAGCGGGAAATAAAGACTTGTCCAAGATCAGATGCTTCCACTCTCACGAGCATGGGCACTATGCCACAAATTTTCCATAGAAGAAGGCAAGCAAGAAGGAGCCTATAGTTGCAGCAGGTGAAGCATTGGCTTCAAATTTAGAGCTTTATTTTACTCTCATCTCATGCATGGCCAACAGTGTAATGGGATGCATGTGGTATTTAGATAGCGGTGCCTCATTCCATATGACGGGGGATAGAGATATCTTCAGTGACTTGGAGGAGAAGGACCTCCAACAGAACATAGAGTTTGGAGATGATGGGAGGTATACTGCAACTGACATAGGTACAATTAAATTTCAGAGGGAGAATGGCTCCCATCTCAGAATAGAATATGTTTTGTATGTTCCAACCCTAAAGAAAAATCTTGTCTTTGTAGCGATATTGGAAGGCCGTGGTTGTGAAGTGATGTTTAGAAAAGGAAAAAATTTCCTTAAACACATAGCCACAGGACAATTGAAGCAGATCAGTTCCAGAGTCAAGAACCTGTATGCTCTCAATATTGAGGATGCATGCAAGGCTTTGAGGAGAAAAGCAGTGGTTAATGACTTGGTGGTTGAGAGGGAGCAATTATCTCTCAACATGCAGCCTCAGAAGCAGTCTCAAAAGTTTGTGTAGTAGCCACAATTGGAGAAGTAGAGAGGAGATCGAGTGGAATATTCCACTCAATCAGAGACCTCCAGGAGGGGGAAATTTTGAGCCAAAAGGGAAGAGGGAGTACATGTAGCTATACCTCCAGGTGTGAGGTGGAGCGATGTGCAGAATTAATTCCAAGAAGAAATTTGGGCATGATTCATTGAGATGGTGTGTCTCATGGATCGAACCTGGCTATGAGGAGCCCACAATACAATAGTAGCAGGAAGGATTAGTTGTATTGATGCAGTCATATGTCAGGAGGAAAAAAATCAGAGTGACAAGTGTCGGATACTGGAGTGCAGATTAGAGTTGGCAATAGTGAAAAGTGCATGGACACAGATGTTAGCAGCGCAGAGAGTCTAGTAGACATGTGCAGTAGGATCCAGCAGTCAAAAGGCTCTGATGAAAAATGCATTATACTGATTCAGTTGTTTGGAGGCTATTTAGTTTCAGGATAGTTTCATGTGCGAACAACACTATTGAAGTGTTGCATGCAAGAACATTCCAAAGGTACCGGATCAGGACAGATTGATTCCTTTCTTGTTGAGAGGGAGTGTTGAAATTTGCAACAAGAAAGAGTGAAATTGGCATCCAGAAAAAACATAGAGAAATTGGAATCCAGAAATGGCTACCATGGAGGCTTTTGATTTAATTATTTCTTAATTAAATTAGAAGAAATGTGTGTCAAATTTATTTATCCCTAAAATAAATTGGACAATAAATTGTAATCTTATCTCATAATCACTTGTAATAGTTAACTGAGTGTGATAGACTCAGTTAGCTCATGAAATCTGAGTTGAGGGTGGTTGGTGAGGCATGTAGAGTGATTCTATTTGTTTTAGAGTCCAATTTGCATTTAGTGTATTAGTTTAATGCATGGGAAATCAGTTAACTCAATTAAGTGAGTTAAAGTTAGTCTAACTAGTTGGAACTGATTGTTGCACTAGTGAGAGGTCAAGTGAATTAAATCAGATTTAATTCACATGGAGTGATCTATCAAGTGAATAATGATTTACTATTAATAGTTTCATGCATGTTAGTTCTGATGAAGACCCAGTTGAGATAGAGGTTAAAGGGAAGTTATCTATCAGTTTTATTTATAGAAAATAACCTAGGCGTAATTATATACACCATAGGATGCCCATGATGTATTGCGCAGTCAAGGAAGGCTGAAATTCATAAATAATAGGGATTTCATTCCACAGGGATTGCATGAGCAAGGCAGGCTGAAGATAGGTTGAGAATTGGCTAAGTGTTGGGACGATTTTGTCTGGATTAGTGTGAGAGAGTGAGGATAGAACAACATAATCTTGAGAAGAGTGCATTGTATTGTTTCATCATTCCTTGGTTCATTATATAATAGATATAGATGGGTTTTGGAGCAGCAAGCTTTCCCTAGGAAAAATATATGTGTTGTGGATTGATTTTCTTCTTTCTTTTACTTGGTGTGATTGTGCGATCATGTTTAATTTCCATAGAATTAATTGTAGAAGGATTCAATATCTTGATCTAGTATATTGCATGATCATATTTAATACATTGAAATAAATATTGTTTGTATAATTTCTACACCCTCTCTCCCCATATTCCTTATCACTCTATCTCTTTCTCTTTCTCTCTTTCTCCACCTTTCTCTCTATATGTCTTTCTTTTTACCTCCCTCTCTCCCCCCTCCAAGTTCATCTCTTTCTCTCCCTCCCTATCTCATTCTCTCTCTTTCTTGCTCACTCTCCCTTTATCTGCCACCTCCCTATGTCTCCTCTCTCTCTCTCTCTCTCTCTCTACCCTCCAACTTCATCACTATCTCCCTCCATCTTTCCTTCTCTCCTTCTTTATCTCTCTATCTGACCCAAACATACATACTCTCTCTCCATCTCTTCCTTGTCACTCCCTCTCTCCCTCTCCCCACTTTTCTCTCTCTATTTATTTCTTCTTCCCTCCCTCTCTCCCCCTCTAACTCCATCTCTCTATCCCTCCCTCTCTGCCCCTCCAAATTCATCTCTTTGTCCCTCCCTATTCCCTCATCTTTTTCCCTCCCTATCTCCTCCTCTCCCTAAAGTCCTCTTTCTCTCTCTCTCTCTATCCAACCCTATCACTATATCCCTCCCTCTATCCTTCTCTCTGTCCCTCCCCCCCGTCCATATTTGTGTCACCCTCTCTCTCTTACCCTTCTTTCCCTATCTCACTCCTCTCCTTCTCTCTCTCTCTCTCTTCATTCCTTCTCTCCCCTCTCCTTCTCTTTATCTCCATCTCTCCACTGTCACTCCCTCTATATCTCCACCTCCATCACTCTATGTCTTATTCCCTCCATACATATCTAGAGTTAACATATATCATGATATATTAATATATATTATAATATAACAAATTTAAAATTGTATAAAAAAATCAAAAAATCAAAAATAAAAATTAAAAAAAAAACAAAAAAAAGGAATTAAAACTAAATACATGTATAAACATGTGTGACCCTAGTACTAGCCTCTTACCATTATGATCTCCCTACTATAATAAAATAAAAATCACCTCCTACCATCATGTGCTTTCGACTGTATTGAAATGAAAACCGTGAGCCTGCTGCTAGCCTCCTACCATTATGAGCTCCTGACTGTATTGAAATATATTACTTGACTTGATAGGGAACGATTTTCAAAGTGATCCAATCTACGCTCACGATGGCTCCAATTTTTGCAGCAACTTGGGATGGTCATGTCGAAAATCCTTCTAAGATCTCACACTCGCCGCCATCAATCAATAGGTTGGCCATCATCTTCCTTAACTCTTATTCAGGTAAAGGTTTTTTCTTTTAATGCCAATAAATTTTATGACTGTATCTTCAAATCATTTATTTCTTCCATGGCCCTTATGTTAATCCCCTATTTTATTATGCTTGCAAGTGGGTATATTACTTGAATTCGCCTTGGTTTCAAAAGATAAATTTGATTTCCCTCAATTAATTATTCTGTGCCATGTTACCCCAGGTTGGACTCCCTTCTTATTCCTTCCATTCTACATGTCATGACATGGGTCATTGAGGGTTTCGATATCCACATTGGGGTTTCATTGGGGTTTTCATAAAAATATAAAATTGATGGTTTAAAAAAAAACCCACTAGGGTAAGATACCATCTCACGACTATGGATATATTAATTCATGGATTCAATGTAGTGACTCTAACATTCAACAATCTTAACTATTTTTGTTATTATATAAGTAGGGTATTATTGTCACCTTAAAATATGTCTATATGGAATATGCAAAAGTTTTGTTCTTAAAGTTTTTCCGGATAAATCCACGAAAAGCTTGAATAAAATTTTCCAAAATTTTCAAATTAATTTAGTGTATAAAACTACTCGGCATGTAAGTATATTGAGTTAGCTCCTCTAGAAATAAAAAAAAAAAAAACAATTTTGAAGCCAAAAATATACTTTAAAACTCTCTCAATTTCCTAAAAAAAATTGATTCAAGCTCAAGCCCAAAATACAAACAAAATATTAGATGGGTCTCAAAGGAATCTCATTCTAGAATATAGGTTGATACTTCAAACCTGAGTCATTTATGTTAAGGAGGAAATGGATAAAAAAAATGATTTTCTTTAAATATGGCTTGGGTCTACCTGCAGAAAATAGATCAAATGATAGAATTTTATAGGATCTACCATGATGGTATACATGAAAGTTGATAAGGGAAAACCCAAAAAAATTCCTAACACAAAAAAATTCGTATATAAACCATTGCATAAAGGATAAACACACAAATTTTTGATACATGTGGAGAGCCATGCAATGAATCCTCGATTAAACCCAAATTTCTGAAGGAATCCAAACATGAATCTATGCTTGAAACAATTAAAGACATTTTCCATATCCAACTTAAGGATAATCCAATTTTCCTCATTATTCCTACTAAGGGGGATAACTTCATGTATAAGGACGATATTTTCCACAATTTGTCTCTTCCTCACAAAACCACCTCGGTTTTCTACGATAATCTTAGGGAGTATACTTTTGGATATATTATCAATGATTTTAGACATGTAAGACACCTTTCAATATGATATCGTAATGAATGTACAAAGGATTATGGAATTACCCCCTTTGGGACTATAGCTAAGAAATATTAATTTGTCCCTCCTCTTGGGTGCAAGGAATGATGAACATATTGAAGAATTCAGATCATCTAGGCCAACTCAAACTTAATAATGTTCCAAAATAATTGAAAAAATGAATGTTGAATTCATCTATACTTGATACCTTATCAATTTCAAAATGATTGATACAACCTACATAAGGACAAGCATTGTCTTTGTTACTTATAATACATGGATTATTTTCTTGCATAATATTTGTTGTGCTCAACTTAGTGTTCCTAAATTGAGGTCATAAATTATCAACCAGGGTTAGTAAACTGCTGAAGTGAAGCGCACTATATGTGCCTAGGTATCTATTTCTCACTACGTTGTGTTTAGTGTTTTTATGATGTTTTTGGTTTTGTGGTTTTATGTTAAGAAGGAAAAGAACTAAATGTTGAAAAAGAACAGTTGTTGGTCACACTAAAAGCAGAGAAAAACCTATACTAAAGAACAGAAAATGCACTGTATTTCAAATTTAGGCTAATACAACTTAAAGAACAATGGATAACACTGAACTAGAATGCAATTGATCAAACTTGAAACACAGTGATCACAACTAAACTAGAATGCTGTTAGCCTAACTTTGAAATACAGTGCACTGGAACTGAACTAGAATGTCACTAATCTAACTTAAAGTACAATGAACAGAGTTAAACTAGAATGCCATTATCAAACTTGAAACATAGTGACAGAATTAAACTAGAGTGACATCTACCTCCGGAGTATTTCAACTGAACTAAAATGAAACTAATTCTATGAAAATTTTCAGCTCTATCTCATTCGAAGTTAGTGGTTTTTTGGAATAATTTATAGAACAGGACTGGCTGCAACATGTTATGTAAATGAGCATCAAAGCATAAAATTCAACAAAACACAACAAATCTCTAAAACACCACAGCTATGTCTCATCTAGAGTTAGTGATATTTTGGAAGAGTTTATAAGATCACGACTAGCTGTAACAACTGATGTAATTGAGCACAAAGTCATAAAGTTCAGAGAAATGAAACTAACTCCTAAATACTACAGTTATATCCAATCCAATGTTAGTGGTATTTTGGAAGATTTTGTAAGGATAAGGCTAACTGTGGCATCCGCTGCAAGTAAGCATAAAAACACAAAGTTCAGAAAATTGATTAAACTAGGAATGAAACAAGGCTAAGTTACTTATCTAAACCATATGAACAAAGCTTCTCAGGTAGCAGGGGCCCTCTACCACCGTATTAGCACGAAAATATACTCAATATTGACTCAGCTCTTGCAATAAAGTGATGCTTCTTTCATTAAAAGAGAAATTCTCCAAAACAGAGTATTTACGGTCTTCTGAGATCTAGCAACAAAACATAAATCTAGCTAGCTGCTTCTCGGTCTCTCGAGCCATACTTATAACAAAATTACATAACAGTGTTTGAGATAAAATAGGAATAATTGTCTTTCCCAACTAAAATCAAACTAGGACTCTGGTGGTGGCCTCGTATTATGATTAGGGACATCTGTACAGTCCTTGTCCTATTAGAAGTCTGTCTCCTAGTTTTGGTTTCCCACGTGCATAACCACTTGTAGACTCGAGCTCAGACTTAGTGGAGAGCAAGAAGTGATGGGGGAGTGATGTGGAATACGATCACATGTGTTTTTACTTGAGGTGACACCTGGAACCTGCGTAAACATGAAGATAGTTGCGGAATAGGCGACTGGCTACAGAATGACTGTGTTCTGTAGCCGAGTCTAGTAAAAAATTGCTACAATAACAAAATCATGAAAACATAGCAAGTTAGTCATTATATACATTCTTAAAGTAATCCTAATCAATCCTATTGATCATTTAAGCCTGTAATTGATGAGGGACAAAGAAAATGAAGTGAAATGTGGTGGAAAAGAAGGACATCTTTGGGGCTCAACATACCCCCATTGCAAGGCTTTTGCATGTCCTCATGCAACTATTCCATGTACTATGAGACCTATGCTAGGACATCTAAACCTCTTCTTCTTCTTTGCCTGACAGTCAGTGGCCTTCTAGGCTTCCTTATGACTAACTTGAATCTCAAATTTGTAAGTGCCCTGCTTAGCTTTTTGTTTTTCTTCTTCAATATTTCACTGGCCTTGTGCAACTTTTTCATTTGTAGAGACCAAGTGGTATTCATATCACCTTTGAGCTTAACCTGCTCCCTTAAAATTTCATTCTCATTCTTGATATGCCTATTGAGTACTTCTAACTCATATTTATCTCTTCTTAGCATATCAATTGCAGATTTTGGTGGACTAGGACTTCTGTCTCTACTTTCTGAAGCTCTCCTTTCTAGTGTCTCAACATAATTGTAAATTTCTTGTTGTGCTGGGTCTATTTCAGGAGCTCCTTCATCAAAATCCTCCTCATACTAATACTCAGGTAATCTAGCAGTAGGTGTTTCTTTATCCTCAATGTTTATGATTCTAGTTTGTCTAACCTCTGTTTTCTTTAGTATACCTCTAAGCATGTGGCTCCGTCTCGGTTGAGATGGCCCTTCTCCTCTGTCTTTGGCATATTTTATTATTATTCTCTCCTTCTTAAGATGCTTCTTAATTTGAGCCAATTTCTCAGAAATCATCTCTTCACTGTCCTCTTGCATTGATTTACCAGTTTTAGTTTTAACAGCTTTGGAAATTTCCTTTCTCCTGCTTCTTCTTATGGGTTTGCCTTCAGGTGGAGATTCCTTGGGTTCCTCAAAGTGATTCCTTACTAGAAACTCATCCCAATTATCTCCCATTTTTCCCAAATGATGTTCAATTAAGATTTTGACTAACCCATGGTGATACAAGGTTGTTTCCAGAAATTGAACCCTCTTTTGAACATTTGAGGCCATTCTCTTTAAGCTATGAAGTAGGAAAAAGGGAAAATTGATTTCTTCTTCTAAGAAATGCATCATTAACCGAATATGATAAACCTAGAGGGTACCAAATCTTCCTTCACAAGTTATAATTTTTTGCAAAATGAGCAACATGTTCCTCCATTTATTCTTCAGTGTAGAGCTAGGAATACCTTTCTTAAAAATGGAAACATCCATACCTGGTGTTTTGAGTATTTGCCTCCATGCCTCGTTATGAAATTCCCTATTTTTAAACCACTTTTCTCCTTGCCTGGGTAATTCCATTACTTCTGCAATGAATGCCTCTGTAATGGTGAACTTAACATCTCCTATTTCGACCTCCGCTCCATTGAAGGACCGTGCAAATTTTTTAGTCACCTCTTTGTGAAAACCATTAAATTTTTCTAAAAATTGCAACCACCCAGCCTGCTGTAGCATTTCTATGATTTGTGGATAGCCTTCCAAGTACTTGGTTCCAACTGGTTCAGTTCTTACTATGAGACCCATAACTTATCTTTTCAACCTTCAAATTACTGCTCCTCTGCTCATGGTGAAAATGGTTGTTTACTCCACAGATGTTTCCTCTGTTTTACAGACCGGAATGGCTAATAATTGGCTGCGGAAAGAAATGATATCAAGTATTTATGAAATGAGTATAATGCGATGAGGGTGATTCACACGGGTTAATGAGTTGAGAGTTATCATGGAAGAAAAGACCACGAAGATGTTTCGTGAGAAATTCAAAATCATCATTAAATACTTTGGCCTAGTGACGTGACTAATTAAATCACTTCAGTACTTAACTGTTAAGTTTTAAATGATGATCGGATATGGCAAGATGGAAGGGATTTTTTGCAAAGTTTTATGATAGGTTTGATAGGCATGATCAACACGACTAATTAAAATAACCTTTTTGAATCATACATGACTTAACTATGCTAAACTTTCATGATATGTCAACATAATAATTTCATAACTTTTACCTTTGCCTTTCCTTTGATTTTCTTTTTTTTTTCTTTTTTGGTTCTGATATGCCTTGTTCTCCTTTGGAAATCATTGATCTTCAGTCCTCATAACTCCTTTGATTTTGTTTGTTGTCTTGGATATGCAGGATCAATTTTTCTGCTCAATCAAGTGATTACTGAATAGTGCCTTCAGGATCTCTGGCTGCAGAATGTGTGACTGGCTGCAGAATGTCTGCTTGGCTGCAGAATGTCCGAATGATTGTAGAATTTACCTGTAGAAGTCTTAAAACATGGAATGTAAAGGTTTGAAGCATGAATGGAATGTTTGTATGAAATGAGTTAAAAATGGATAATGAAGTATGGTGTAATGGAGTATGAGTGAAGTGAATAATGGAATGAAATGAATCACAATTATGAAGTGGAGTGAAGTATGGAAAATGACTTGCAACTTATGATCTGTATTATTCAATTGCAGAAAGAAATCACTCTTAAAACTCTGAGATGAAAATGAGGTGGACCATGGAATGAAATGAATGAAGTATGGAGTGAAGTGGAGTATGGATGAATGGAATGAAATGAAGTATGGATGAATGGAATGAAATTAATCATAAGTGAAATATGGGTTTGCACTTATGATTTTGTAATAGCTGCTTGCAGAAACATAACAAATTTGAAAAGCTAAAGTGTCAGAAAGATTATGATTTTCACTCTATCTTTTCTGTATAAACATGCTAATCAGTGATTAGTTTTCATGTTTATACTTTTATTTTATTTTATTTTATTTATTTATTTATGCTTTTGAATTCAGAAAATTCAACTAAGTTGATGAAGAAGAAAAATTCTTCTTCATTAACTTCACATCACTGTTTTCCTGAAATCTCTTGAAAAATTCTTCTCTTGAAAGTGGCTTGTGATACAGCTTCAATCTATGACCATTTACAAGAAAAGTGACCTTCTCTTCATCTATTGTCCTAATTTTTATTGCTCCATTGTCAAAAATTCTTATAATTTCATATGGCCTAAGCCAATGTGTTTGGAATTTACCTTGAAAATTCTTGAACTTTGAATCAAACAAGAGAGCCCAATCACCTTCTTTGAACTTCTTTTCCTTGATGTATTTGTCATGCCATCTAGTCCTTTGCTTTTGGAATATACTTTTTTTTTCTGAATTGCATCTTGTCTGATCTCATCCAATTCATTAATCTGCTCCAATCTGTGCTTTTGTGCCTTTGTTAGATCAAGTCCTAGCTGAACTACCATTTTGAAAGTTTGAATCTGAAACTATATGGGAAACAAAACTTGCTTTCCATAAACAAGTTCATAAGGAGTATGGCCTGTTGTGCTCCTCCATGTAGTTCTATAGGCCCATAAAGCTTCAGGAAGCCTATCTTCCCAATCTCTTCTATGCAAATGAACAATCTTCGTTAGGATCCCTTCAATGACCTTATTAGTAGATTCCACTTGACCATTTGCTTGTGGATGATAGGGAGTAGATTTTCTGTGTCTAATTTTGTACCTCTCCATCATTTGTTCCACTAGCTTTGATGTAAATTGAGCTCCTTGATCTATAACAGTTTCCCTTGGGACACAAAAACGAGTAAAAATATCCTCAAAAAGAAAATTAACTACAGATGCTTCAGTAGCAGAAAGTAATGGCTTGGCCTCTACCCATTTGGTAACATAATCAATGCAAACTAATATATATTTCTTTTGTCTTGATGGAGAACTAATAGGTCCTACAAAATCTAATGCCCATTTTTCAAAAGGTTCAATATGTACCTAAGGTTGCAATGGCATCTCACCTGAAGGAGAAGGTTTCCCTACCCTTTGGCAACTGTCACACCTTTTGACATACTCTTTAGCATATTTAAAAAGGGATGGCCAATAATATCCTAAATGAAGGATCTTATAAGCTGTTCTTTTATCAACAAAGTGTCCACCACAAGGTTCGTCATGACATGCCTTGAGGATCTCAAGCATCTCATCTTCCCGAACACATCTCCTAATGATAAAATCTGGACTTGTTTTGTATAACTCATTAGCAACCCATGAATATTTTGCACTGTCATAAATGATATTTATTTTGTCTTTTGCATTCATTATTGAAGGAAATTTTCCTGAAACTAAATAATTAGCAATGTCAGCAAACCAAGGAGTTTGAGTAGAAATTGCAAAAAGATATTCGTCAGGGAATTGATATTCAACTGGAGTATTGTCTTTGATGTTTTGGAGTCTAGATAGGAAATCAGCTACTGTGTTTTGTTTTCCAGGCCTATCTAGAATGGTAATGTTGAATTCTTGTAAAAGCAATAACCATATTATGACTCTGCCATTAGTAATTGATTTGTTCATTAGATATCTAATTGAAGAGTGATTTGTGTGAACAAAAGTTTCATAGCCTGTTATATAGTGTCTGAATTTGTTTATGGCATGAACAACAGCTAAAAACTCTTTTTCAGTTACAGTATAGTTTAACTCTGAAGGATTCAAATTTTTACTGGTATAGTAGATGGCATAAGGAATCATGTATTTTTGTCCCAATACTGCTCCTAGAGCTGTATCTGAGGCATCTGTTAAAATATGAAAAGGTAACTTTTAGTTAGGTCCCCTTAAAATAGGTGCTTCAGAGATTTTTGTTTTCAGGGTCTCAAAGGCTAACTGGCAATCAGGATTCCACTTGAATTCATAGTCCTTGGTATGTAATTTGAAAAGTGGAGATGCTATCTTGGTGAAGTTTTCTATAAAACTTCGATAATATCCTGTGAATCCTATAAAACTCCTAACATCTTTTTGACAACTTGGAATAGATAATTTAGAGATGACTTCAAATTTTGACTCATCAACTCTAATCCCATCCCCTGAAATGTGATGTCCTAAAACAATTCCTTCAATAAACATCATAAAACACTTCTCATGACTAAGTGAAAGATTTGCTTCTTTACATCTCTTTAAAACTTTTTCCAAGTTTGTTAAGGCTTCTTCAAATGTGTTTCCATAAACTGTGAAATCATCCATATATACCTCTACACAATCATGTATTAGATCTGAAAAGATTCCTAGTACTGCCCTTTGAAATGTTGTAGGTGCATTGCATAATCCAAATGGCAATACTCGGTAAGCATAGGTACCCCAAGGACAGGTAAATGTGGTTTTGTCTTGATCTTCAAGTGCTACTTGGATTTGGTTGTAACCACTAAACCCATCTAGGAATGAGAAGTACTTTTTTCCAACTAATGTATCTAACACTTGATCTATGAAAGGTAAGGGAAAATGGTCTTTAAGAGTAGCTTTGTTTAATTCTCGGTAGTCAATACATACCCTCCATTTACCATTTTTCTTTGGCACAATTACCAAAGGAGAAACCCACTGACTATCTGAAATAGGATAGATAAAGTTGACATTCAACAATTTCTGCAATTCTTCTTTAACAATCTTCCTAAGATTTGGATTCATCCGTCTTTGAGGTTGTCTGATTGGTTTACAATTTTCCTCTATGTAGATGTGATGAGTGCAAGTCTTGGGGCTTATCCCTTTCATATCAGTGTACTCCCATGCATATGCAAAAGAATGTCTCTGTAATATCTTGACTAGCTCTTCTTGTTGAGATTTCTCTAGGTTCTTTTTTATGTTTAAAGTTTTGCCTGGAAATATCTCAATTGTAGAGCTGCCAAATTTATCCATGGAGTAAAGAGACATCTGTCTTGATGATAAAAACTCAATGTTGGATTCTTCTTGAAATTTTTCATGTTTGTATTCCGAAGAGGATTCGAAGTTTTCTAAGGTATTCAGAATCTAACTATCTTCACTAATTTCTGAAATTGTGAAGAGAGGTTGTAAATCTTCTTCATCCTCCATCCATTGAGTATCATCTAATTCTGTAATTTTTTTTGCTGGAGGATACAAGGTAAATTTCTTGGTTGAACTACCATCAGATATGTACATATCACCGGATCTACAACTAATGAAAGCATTAGCTGTAGCTAACCAAGGTCTTCCTAATATAACAGGATGCCCCCCTAGATTATTCTTAGGAGTTAGGATCATAAAATCCACAGGATATTCCCAAGAATCTAGGGACACTGGAATATCTTCTATTACCCCATTAGGTTTGACCACAGATCTGTCTGCTAATTGTAATAATGTGGGTGTAAAAAGAAGATTAGGAAGTTTCTGTTTATCCATGATTTGTCTACTCATGATATTGATTGCTGCTCCTAAATCAATAAGTGTGTTTTGGATCTCAATTCCATTGATGTGAATTTTAACAACTGGATTTCCTGGGTCTAGATACTTTGGAATAGCCATCTTACCCATCATGATATCTACTATTTTTCCTGCAAGTTGAATTTTATTTATCTCTCTTATTCTTTTTCCTGTTTTCTTCATGCTCAACTCCTTTATTGTCTTTGCTAAGATTGGAATTTCCTTGATGGCTTGTAATAATGGGATCTTAATACAAACATTTCTTATCTCATCTAGGAAATCATAATTAGGAACCATAATTTGTTTTTCTACACCCCTATCAATTTGTAATCTTTCTGGAAATGGAGGTGTAGAAGTGGATGTTGATGGCTGCTCTAATATAGGAGTTGAAATTATTGGTTCTTTTTGTTTTGATTTTTCAATGTTTGAGTCTTGGAAAGTTATGTTCTCTTCAAGAATTTTATTTACCCGTAGAGAATCTTCCTAAGAATTGTCTTGCTCTTGTATGATTACAGAAGGTTTCCTCTTTTCAAGTATTCTTCCAGACCTAAGTTGAACATCACTAAGGTCTAAAGGAGTGATAAAATAAGTTGGGAACTATTGGCCTTCTATCATGTATGTGTTCTGAGGATTTTTATTGTTGGGGTTTGGTATGGGTTGGGCAGGCAACTGATTTTTTTTCTGAGGAAATGGTAATGGAAGTGGTTGATTTTGATGTTGTGGATTTTGAGAATTTGGTTGAGGATTTTGTTGAAAATTTTGTTGAGGAGGGAAATGTGGATATGGTGGATAGGATGGTGGATATTGGTAATACTGAGAGTATCTTCCATAGGGATTTTGTGCTCCTTGCGCCCAAGTTTGTGATTGATTTTGAAATTGGGGCCAAGGTTGCTACCAATAATTCCAATTTGGTGGGGGTTGATTATACAACTGATCATGAAATCCTTGTGTTTGAGGTCCTTGCCAAGGCCTCCTGGAGACAAAATTGAGAGATTTTGTGGAACTTGTAGGAGTTTCTTCTTGAAAGACAACTTTAAGACCAGGAAGTGAAAGAAAACTCTTGGTCTCATGTTTTTCTGAACAAATTACACAAGTCTCTACAACTTTTGCATCCAAAGGGCACTCTCTCAAGGCATGTTTCTTTCTACATTTGGGACAAAAGATTGCTAAGGCATCAGATTCAGATTTTTGCTTGTTTTGTAACTTAAGGGTGTCTATTTGTTCATTAAGACTCCCTAAGATATTAGATTTGAATTCATCAAGCATATGTCCTATTTCTTCCCTACTTACTGTCCCAGAAGCAGACTTACTTGCCCTTGCAAGAGCAGGGTCTCTTGGTCCTTTTACAGTTTTAGATTTCCCTCTTGAAAGGTTGAAGCATAATTCAGCTATTTCAGGTAATGTGAGCCGAGATATATCCCTTTTTCCCATCATGTTAAGGATATATAACCATTCATCCCTAATTGTCTTCAACAAGAGAGCTTTCAAGGTGTCTTGGTCTAGGTTTTCCATTTTTTCTCTTTTAATGTTGTAGTTAAATATCTCCAACAAATCTTCCAAATTTTCATCCTCTTTTTGTAGAATTTTAAACACTTCCTCCTTATGGTTGAATGGCATACAATAATCCAAATACCTCTCTAGAAATGATTGTTTCATGTCTTCCCATTTCCTAATAGAACTGTTGATCAAACTCATAAACCACTTCAATGCTGCTCCTTCCAATGTTGAAGGAAATAGTTTTTAAGTTTTTAAGAATCTTGCAAATAGTCATAGGTTCTACATAGGACTTCAAATTCAAATAGGAAGGTTTCAGGATCTTCAGTTTTAAGTCCATAAAAGTTTGGAAGGACAGAGGGTGAAATGTTTTTCATAGTTGTATTGGTTTCTTCATCTACTATAGGAAACCCAAAAGAGATTCCCATTTCTCTTCTACCTCTTCCTCTGTCTCCTTCTTCTTCTGCACCTCTACCTCCTTCTCCTCTACCTCTACCTCTACCCCCTCCAAATAGTGTGTGTTCTCCATTAAAAAATCTTCCTCCCCCTTCTTCTGCCATAGTTGATTCTTCTGTGGAAGTTGAAAGGTTTAAGTCCCTAGCAGGGGTTCCTGAATCTTCTTCCAAGATAGGTTCAGTGGGTAAAGTGGAAGGTCTTTCTGATGGAATATCTAATCTTAAGTCCTCTGGAAGTCTAGGATCAGTAAAGGATGGAATGTGGGTTTGAGTTGGAGGTGTGATGGCTCTTGGTCTTGGTGAAACAAGTGGTGTTCTAGGAATCAAGCTTCTGCTTCTTATGAAACTACCCCTTGAGTCTCTTTATCTACGCATGTGATTGTTTTTGGGAGGTAAGAAACAAGGCTACCTAGTTACACTTCCCCAGTAACGGCACCAAAATGTTGTGCTCAACTTAGTGTTCCTAAATTGAGGTCATAAATTTTCAACCAGGGTTAGTAAACTGCTGAAGTGAAGTGCACTATATGTGCCTAGGTATCTGTTTCTCACTACGTTGTGTTTAGTGTTTTTATGATGTTTTTCGTTTTATGGTTTTATGTTAAGAAGGAAAAGAACTAAATGTTGAAAAAGAACAGTTTTTGGTCACACTAAAAGCAGAGCAAAACCTATACTAAAGAATAGAAAATGCAAAGTTTGATAATGACTCATAGCAAGAAAATAAATCACAACATGAAATCAATAAACTCATCCAATTCATACATTAGAAATATGTTGGAATAGCTTGAGAAAAGGACAAGTTTAGTGCAAATTAGGTTCTCCTAAGCAAACAACCCTCTTACAATATTACAAAGAATCTCATCCATGGCTAAAACTTTATTGGAACACAATTGGAAAAAAGATTATTTGTAGCACAATAAGATTTCTACTCTGAATTAACTTGTAATGCTAAGGTTAATCCATTTTGCAGCTCCATTTGTCACTACTAAGCCTTATTCAAAAGTTAGATATTTTCTAAAATAGTTTTTGGGAAAAAGGCTTATTTGTGAAATTGCAAAAGATTGCAGAACAATCAAGGCCTTAAACTAATATCACTAACTAATTCTTGTCCATATGATGATGCATTAATAGAAAGTCAGAACAAGATTAGTTTGTAAACAATGAAGGCCGTGAAGTCTAATTTTGACAGTTAATACAACTTAAAGAACAATGGATAACACTGAACTAGAATGCAATTGATCAAACTTGAAACACAGTGATCACAACTAAACTAGAATGCTGTTAGCCTAACTTTGAAATAAAGTGCACTGGAACTGAACTAGAATGTCACTAATATAACTTAAAGTACAGTGAACAGATTTAAACTATAATTCCATTATCAAACTTGAAACATAGTGACAGAATTAAACTAGAGTGACATCTGCCTCTAGAGTATTTCAACTGAACTAAAATGCAACTAATTCTATGAAATGTTTTAGCTCTGTCTCATTCGGAGTTAGTGGTTTTTTGGAATAATTTATAGAACAGGATTAGCTGCAACATGTTATGTAAATGAGCATGAAAGCATAAAATTCAAAAAAACACAACAAATCTCTAAAACACCACAGCTATGTCTCATCTAGAGTTAGTGATATTTTGGAAGAGTTTATAAGATCACGACTAGCTGTAAAAACTGATGTAATTGAGCACAAAGTCATAAATTTCAGAGAAATGCAACTAACTCCTAAATACTACAGTTATATCCCATCCAATGTTAGTGGTATTTTGGAAGATTTTGTAAGGATAAGACTAACTGTGGCATCCGCTGCAAGTAAGCATAAAAACAAAAAGTTCAGAAAATTGATTAAACTAGGAATGAAACAAGGCTAAGTTACTTATCTAAACCATATGAACACATCTTTTCAGGTAGCAGGGGCCCTCTACCACCAGATTAGCACGCAAATCTACTCAATATTGACTCAGCTCTTGCAATAAAGTGATTCTTCTTTCATTAAAGGAGAAATTATCCAAAACAGAGTATTTACGGTCTTCTGAGATCTAGCAACAAAACATAAATCTAGCTAGCTGTTTCTCGGTCTCCTGAGCCATACTTATAACAAAATTACATAATTGTATTTGAGATAAAATAGGAATAATTGTCTTTCCCAACTAAAATCAAACTAGGACTCTGGTGGTGGCCTCGTATTATGACTAGGGACATCTGTACAGTCCTTGTCCTATTAGAAGTCTGTCTCCTAGTTTTGGTTTCCCACGTGCATAACCACCTGTAGACTCGAGCTTAGACTTCATGGAGAGAAAGAAATGATGGGGGAGTGATGTGGAATACGACCATATGTGTTTTTCCTTGAGGTGACACCTGGAACCTGCGTAAACATGAAGATAGCTGCGGAATAGGCGACTGGCTACAGAATGACTGCGTTCTGTAGCCGAGTCTAGTAAAAAATTGCTACAATAACAAAATCATGAAAACATAGCAATTTAGTCATTATATACATTATTAAAGTAATCCTAATCAATCCTATTGATCATTTAAGCCTGTAATTGATGAGGGACAAAGAAAATGAAGTGAAATGTGGTGGAAAAGAAGGACATCTTTGGGGCTCAACAATATTTGTACTCAATATATCTTGGCTCCTAGTTTCAGTATATAGGGTGGCATAGGGGTTATATGCTACTTATTTTATTTTTTCATTTTGACTTAATGTCTCTCCTTCATTGGTGGTGATTTCCTTGACATTGTTACACTAGTGTTGTACTTTAGCTTGTTTGGGAAAAATATTAGTTTTTATATCCCTCACTTAGAGCCACAAACTTTTGGACTTTTAACTCCATTTTTATTCATCTTCCCTCATCGTAGATTTGTAGCGCTAGAAGGTTTATTTTTTTTCAAACATTAAAGACTGAGTGATTTATTCCTACTCCACGAGCCTTTGTGTTCCCCATAATTTATATTTGAGGTAGATGATCTCTTTACTCACTAATTTATATCAATCCCTAACCCCAACCTTTAGAGTGAGCTTCGTATTTTTAAGATTTTGTTCCTAGATGTGAACCAATGAACCAACCAGCCACTTGCTCCATACTCAAGAAACAAGGTGAAGAAGGAGGGGTCTTAAAGCTAAAAAAAATTGAAATGAAGAAAAAGAAGAGGACCATAATCCTCTTGTTTAATCATAGAAAAGGTGATGTTTCAGTGATCTAATCCAACATAAGATATAATTTGAGAAGACATAGAGATGTTACTTTATGCGAAGTAACTATGTACCAATAACTAATATATCTTAATGTGTCTAGGACTGAGACATCTATTGGTCCATGTAAATTGCATAAATGGCTGGAAACACGAATGGTTATAAATGCGATTTAATGGTCCAAGTAAATTTCCATGTAAATTGCATAGATGGCTAGAAACCCCAAAGGTTATCAATGAGATTTAATCTTAAGTCCTTTGTGGACATAGTGCAAGAGGATTTTTTAATAGAGCTAACCCTTGGAGCTATGGTTTAATTGTATGATGTAGCACATTGTTTTCGCTTTTTATGTTTAAAAATATAGAGGTTAATTCCTTAATACACATAATAAATACAACATAATTCATAAATCTTCATTCATTCTAGAGTAAGTAAAATTCATCTTCTTAGGAATCCTATAAATAAATGAAAGATTCACTATGCATAATTTATGACCAACCTTTTCTTATTTGATTATATGAATCCTACCCAAAATATATTTATGCATTCTTAATCTTTCACATAATCATATAGCTATATGTCTTACACAATGAGACTACAATTTGAACAATTGCATTCCTTCATCCTTTTAAGAGTATTGTTTCCGTACAATATGGAATATATACTAATCATTGTCATAATTTTTTTTCAAATACCCTCCCAAAATGCTGGTTCTTTTATGATCTTGAGGATCCATCTTAGCAAAATGACTCCCTCTAACATAATGTTAGACAATGTATGGATGAACCTTATCCACAATGGTCCCAAACTTCTCATTCTTGAAAGAATTGATGATTCTTACAAATAAATTCAATCAAGTAGACTCTAAATATGTTATTATCACGTGCTTCTATGTATGATGCCATGTTCAATCAAGATTCATCTAGAAAACACAATGATGCATTCTTACTCTAATGAATTTGTTAGCCTCAATTCCTTCAGGGCCCTTACTGTTCCCTCCTTTTATCATGCTCATCATTAACAAGCACAATAATTTCTTTTCTTATCCATATTTCTCATTTTGCTTCCTTCATTATGTACCTGCAATATTCATTGACAAGTATAACTACGCAAAATATACAAATACAATATCATGATGATGATCTATGGTTTCCATGGTTTTCTTAGAGATTATACTCTTGGTTTTTTAGACAAAAACCCTAAATTCCTTGATATTTCCCTTGGAAACATCAGCCCTATGGTTTTGATATCATATCCTAGATTTATCCAATTACACCCTCGTTAAGGTTTACCATATACCCTAGATTATATACAAGCCTTAGAAGTGAATAGATAGGGTTTTCGAGGGAACAAAAAAAATTAGGGATATGGTTTTCTAATCCAATTTCTATCTCGTTTTTAAAATCCCTAGATATGGAAAAACCTTCAACATAGTGAAGTCTACAAACCCTATAACCCTAATGCATTCCATATCATTACATTATGCAGACAATTTATTTAAATTAATCTAGATAAGTATAAAAACAAGTATACATACGTCATTATAGCATCACCCTATCCTATATTGGAAAGGATCGGTCTCTAAATGACTTCATTTTCTTCCCAAGGATAAAATATTGATCTCATAGATGTAGTAGTACTCCTATTTTTTATGTATGTTGTAGATGTTGCTATAGATCTTCAAGTTGGACTTTTGTTACAACCTTGTGCTTCAAAAAGGCTTTGTATGGGACAAAAAAATCCTTTTTTACGTCCATGCCCTTAATGACATATTTATACTATCATTATACAACTTCGGCCCTTATAGTTAGGTCTTACCATAGTCACTATAAATTCCTCTTCAATCTATGGTATTGTATCTTCTACGTTGCCTTACTTTGTTGGATTGTAGGGCTACAACTAGATTTGGATTCCATAAGGAATGAGGTTATAGGTATTGACCTATATTATCAAAACCTCGTGGCATTTGATTAATTTTTATATATATCGGTATTTCTAAAGTTTGTATGGTAACTTTGACCTTGTGGTTAAGGCTTTGATAACCATTGAAAAGAACTCACAAACAGGCCTAAAATGCCTTCCAAAAAACTTTGGTCCTTTATTTTATTCAAGGAGACGTCTTCACTAGCTAAAAGGTTGCTTCTAGGACAAGTCTTGACTTTCCTTCAGGTCTCGGCTTTCCTTGCAGTGTCCTCGACCTATTATAGGATTATTAACTTACTTCTTGGATCTCTTGAAATGATGAAGTCATTGCCTGAGGTGAATGTTTTCAAACTCTTCAAAACCTTTAGTATTGTATTGAATAGAACTTTGACCCAATTTCAGAAGGATTATCTTCTCTTGATTAGCTTCACTTTTATTCATTTCAGCCTTTAAGATATATGCATATAATCCATTTTTTTTTCCTTTTGGGAGTAATGCAAAACCATTTTAGTGATCTTTGAGTTTCCTTCTTGAAAGTTATTTGTGATATTATGTTCTTTTTCATATGTTTTTATCATAAAATAAATTCCAAAACAATGAATATCACAAATATAAAAAAAAAATGAACACAAGATATAGGCTCCAAGCCAGGGGAAAGCCCCTCCAAGGGGAAATCCCATAAAGAAATTATCTTCTTATAGAATCAATTCAAAGGAGACTTTAGATACCAAAGCCTAGACTAGGGCCATCACTAAGAACCAAGTCAACTAAAAAATATTTCATCTTCAATGCAATACTAATTCTCCAAGGGAATCGAAACAAAATCTCTTCAAGATGAGGGCTTTTCTAGCCTTTCGTTCTCACCAAGGAAACGTACAACACCTCCTAAAATTTCGGACCTAAGGAAACCCTATAAACCTTAGGGTATTCACACATGTGAACAATAGAAGACAAAATATAGGCTTTAGAAAGCCTTATGTGTCTCTCAATAATTCGAAGATCCATATTTATATAGCCTTTCCAAGAGGCTCCATTAGTCCTCTCTAGGGCGAATTTTCCTTGGTTGGTTGACTTGGCCGTGGGAGCCTTATAGACATTTCTAATTTCAAAATATTTTCCTTTCATTGATACAAATGCCTAAAAGGGTCTTTTACAATATGACAAGGACTCTTTAATCATGAAAAACCCTAGGAGAATTCAATGGATGCTTGACCTAATGAAAAAGTGATTTGAACATGAAACCCATGTTTTACAAAAATCATTTTATTTATTTTGATAGATACATAATAATTACATCATGACATGAGTTAACTGACAATTATGAAGACCGAAACTAGTTACCTTCTTCAACATATCAAAGTATATGGGTATTTTTCTTTAAATGGAATATTAAATTCTATTATATTATGTTGGGTTCTCAAGTTATGAAGAGATTTCAATGATTATGATGAATAAGTTCTCAAGTTCACAAGTTTTTAAATATTACTTGAATATTTTAAATGTAGATAACTTCCTTATAATGCACTTGTACTATTATAATGTTCTTGTGGTTTCTTCAAGACATTTCTCAACATCCCTTATGACAATCGCTAAAATTTTCTCTCATTCGATGGAGTGTTGTTAGAAATTCAACCAAATAGGTATTTTTTAGATCTATCTTTGTCGAGGGACGGAAGTTGAAATATGATAGAAGTGTAGGTTTTAACCTTCTACATAAATTACCTGCAAATGAATTATTAAAATATAAAAATATACAATGACAAGAACATAAAACAAATATATACAGATATTTTCCCCTGGATCCAAAAACTGGGACTACCAGTTTGTTTTTTTATTATATTATTTTCAATGTTAGAATACATATATATATACATGTTGAAGCATTCATAAACCCCAATCCATAACCCTGGATTAGAACATAATCATAGTTCCCTTGACCAGATCTACAAAATACCATGGGAAGAAAACCAAGTATACCAACCCCATACTTGAACAAAATATTTTCAACTAAACTACTTCCTTGCTTGCATGAGTGATTTCCATGTATTCAACCTCTCTCATTGAAAGTGCCACTACAAAAAATCTCTTACTCATCCAAATGACTGCTCCTACAAATAGTTTCAACACATACCCACTTGTTTATCTTATCTAATCCAGATCTCCAGCCCAGTCCGCATCAAGAAATCCATGAATGTCCAAAACTCTGTCCAGTCCTAGTATCCCTTGGTAGCACAAACCATAATCACTTGTGCCGCACAAATACCTAAAACCTTGCTTCATTGTTATCCAATTTTCCTTCCTTTGTTTTGACATAAACCTTATTAATAATCCCATTGGATGTGTAATGTTTGTTCTAGTATATACCATTGCATACATCAGGCTACGAACTATACTCGCATATGGAACACGGTACATGTGCTCTTCATATTCTTGTGCCTTGGGACACTTTTCAGCAGATAAATTTACACCTACATGAATAAGAACCTTCACTAGTTTACTATCATGTATATTAAACCTCTACAATAGTGTCTCGACATACTTCCTCTGGTAACTAGAGCTTCCTCTTTTTCCAATATCATTTAATTTCCATGCCCAAAATATAGTTTGTAGCACCAATATCCTTCATGTAAAATTTGGACAGCAATTGGGTCTTCAAATCGTGGATAATTTCTTTCTTATTTACAATTAGAAACATACCACCCACATACAAGACCAATTAAATAACATGTTCATCAATTAATATAAAGTGCACACAATGATTCACTTTGCTTCTTGTGAAGCCAAGTCACTGTATATGTGTATCAAATTTCTCATACCACATCCTTGGTGATTGTTTTACCCCATACAAGGACTTTTTAAACTTGCATACCAATTCTTTCTTACCCTTCATCAAAAATCCTTCTAGTTGCTTCATGTAGATCTCTTATTCTAGATCCCTGTGAAGAAATGTTGTCTTTACATCCATCTTTTCTACCTCAAAATCAAAAGCCGCAACAACAAATAAAAATAATATAATAGAATATAACTTAGTAACAGGAGAAAAAATCTCACCGAAATCAATTCCCGGCACCTGGGAATAACCCTTTTATACTAGTTGAGGTTTGTATTTTTACACCTTTCCTTCTACATTCATCTTCTTCTTAAACACCCATTTCAGCAAATGGGTTTCCTTCCAGCCGGAATCTTCACTAGATCCCAAGCCTTAGTTTTTTCCAAAGATGAAATTTCATCAACCATGGCCTCTTTCCAAAGTTTTCCATCCTCTTACTCCATTGCCTCCCTGACAGTTCTAGGATCATCATGAGTAATAGATAAATAAAAATTTGAATAGAAAGCAGATGGAATATACCTTTATGTTTTCATTCTCTCTCGAACTGATATTCTCAAAACTGGATTTTGTGGCTCTTCCTCTTCTGATTCATGTTATGTTATAGAGTCTAGTTATTCCTCCTTTAGTTCAAACTTTTTTTTCTCAGTTTCCTTTGGTTGGACTTCATGTTTAATAAAAAAATTCACCTCTCTAAACACCACATCTCGGTTATACAAAACTTTCCTTTTTTCGGGTTCCAAAGCTTATAACATTTTAAACCATCCTTATACCCAATAAAGATGCACCTTTAAAATTTATTATCCAACTTGGTTCTTTTCTCCTTTGGAATGTGTACATATGCATCACTTCCAAATACCCTCATATGTGAAAGAGATGGTTTCTTACCAATCCATTCCTCATGTGGAGTCTTATCCTCCAACGTTGATGAAGGTGATTTTTTAACCATGTAACAAGCAATATCTGCTGCCTCTGCCCAGACTTCTTGCCATAATCTAGCACCACTGAGCATCCTTCTTTCCTTTTCCCTCGATATATTGTTCATTATTTATGCAAATTCATTTTTCTAAGGTGTGTATGGAGTATTATGTTGCCATGCTATACCACACTTATTACAGAACTATTCAAATTCCTTCTTTCAAAACTCTCCACCATTATTTTTCCTCAATGCCTTAATATTATTCTCTATCTCATTTTCCACCGGAGCCATAAGTTCTTTAAACCTATTAAATACTTCATATTTATTCATGAGGAAATATATCCATGTATTCCTTGAGAATTCATCTATAAATGAGACATAGTACACATACTTACCCAGTGATGGAACTAACACAAGTCCAAACATCATTGTGCACAAGCTTTAATATCCGTTTCGCCCTCTTAGGACCTTAAAGGAAACTCACCTGATTCTGCTTCCCATATACATAATGTTCATAGAAATCGAAATCCAGATAGAAATTAGACATACCTTGTACCATACCATTAGCATGTAGTACTCGAAGGCCCTTCTCTCCAATATGTCCAAGTCTTTGATGCCATAGCATGGTATTTTCTCCAAAGACCACTAATTTGTTTTCTCCACTTTCAGAAACCATTGAAATGTTGCACGCATCAATAAAAATTCTACCCAGAAGCTTTACAGAGTTCCAATCTGAACTCGCCGCATCAATACCAGCGCTCCTCGAACCATCTTGCAGGTATATTTCTCGAACATTATTTTTACACCACATCATCCATCTTGCTTATAGAAATCTAATTTTTGGCCAATGCAGGAATATGCAGAACACCAAGAAGTGTTATAATCCTTCATATCATCCCCTAATAAGACATCATCACCATCATATTTCTCGTACTTTCATAACCACTCCCTATGGGGAGTGAAGTGAAAGGATGCACCTGAGTCAATCAACCATGCCTCATGATCTACATGTTTACTTGAAGAAGAAGCCAAGTACACATCCCCACCTTCATCTGAGGTGGTATTTGCCTCTGCAGAAGGATCATCATCATATATCTTTCCTTTCTCATGAGCTTTAGATCTACAGTTCTTTTTACAGTGCCCTTCCTTTTTGCATTTCTAGCATACCTTTACATATTTTCCTGGAGATTTAGATCTCCCTCTAGATTTAGTTTTCCCACTCGAGAGTTTATTTTTGTTTCTGTTTTTTTACCATCCTCTCACAGACATGGCATCTCCATATTTTTTCGTCTCATCTCCTCTGATAACAATGATGAGACTATTTCATAAAATTTCAAGGTAATTGTATTGCTACCTATTGCAAAAACCAGACTATCCCATGAATTTGGTAGAGAGCACAAAAAACTAATGCACTTATCTTCATCTGAAATCACTACAAGGAAAAGACCCTCTAGTAGAGGTTATAAAAGAGGTTTTTGGTGTTATAAAATTGGCCAAAATTGTCAAAAAAACATTTTCTACAACATCCGTTTATGGTTATGGAGGTTTTGCTAGAGATTTTAATGGAAATTCAACACAACTAAAAAAATGGGCAGCTAGAGGTTATGACATATGTTTTTTTCATTAGTGCGCTACTAAGGTTTCAACGCATCGATGTGTGTCATCTAGAAGGTGGCCTGGGGCAGTTGAAGGTGCATGCACCGGGCCGTCAAGGTATAAAACCACATCGGGCACAGTGTTGGTGATACCACACATGGGGCTGTTCTAATTGGTCTTAGGATTTGTGTGGTGCACATTGGTCGTCTCAACGAACCAATACGTAGACTTATAGAAATGAACCGGTGCGAAATATCACACAAAAACACCGAGATTTATAATTGGTATCGGTATTTGTGCAGTGCCCATAGGTCGTACAAATGCACCGGTACGTAGTGCCCCATAAATGCACCGGTGCACAACACCACACAAATGCACCGATATTTTTAATTGGTTTTGGTATTTGTGCTGTGCCCATAGGTCGTAGAAACACACCGGTGCACTTAAGCATACAAACACACTAGTGTACAGTAACTGACACACACTGGTGTTCATTTTTTATTTTTTAGAAACATCGACCTGTGATAATGCAATTATTGTGATTTTTTAAAATTCATTATTCATCGAAAGTCGACACATCTTATAACAGTATTCATATTAATTAAATTTTTATTAATGCATTTGAATGTGATGTTTGGATTAATTTGTTATATCATATCATAATTATTGTGATTTTTTAAAATTCATTATTCATCAAAAGATGACACATATCTTATAACAATATTCATATGAATTAAATTTTTATTAGTGCATTTGAATGTGATGTTTGGATTAATTTGTTATATCATATCATCAAATTTCACATCTCTTCATTATAATATTTAATCATCCATAAATTTAATCAGTGGTGTTACATTTCACAGCGACAATGGAGAACACAATAGAATAAATTAAAACATATTTTATTATATATATATGAATAAGACAGTCTTTGTCATACAAAATGGGACAGTTATTGGTATCCCTTTGTCTTTCAATTGGGACACTATGTCCATTACATTAAACAAAATGTCTAATCACAGACAAATATTTCATAAAATACAACGCCTTGCTTTGATATCCAAACATAGTGATCATCATTCTTCGGTTGAACTGTTGTCACTGCTAGATCTACTTACATGACTTGGGTTATTTCCAGGAATGTTTTTTTCACGGTGTTGATTGGTTTCTTGATCTTCTTCACCTTCCATCTACAAACATAAAAATAAATTGTAATGAGTGTATATACATTGGTGAGAATAATGAAAATTTCAATATTAAATAATATACATCAATGTAAATCGAAAATAAATGATGTACCATAGCAAAAATTGACTCATAAACTATACACATTCTTTCAAAACCATGTACCATGCCATATTTCAAGGTTTCATCTGTTGGCACAGTTCCATACTTTGTTTCATGCAAGTTTTATACCCCATAAAAAATCATATATTTAATATAATTTTTTTTTGTTCTATTAATTATAGACGGAGCTAAGTAAAACAAGATCGATAGATGCTTACAAATTCCACAATTAATTTATGATATGCCAACATATACTCACAACCCATATTTAACCCAAGTTCAATCACTTCTTCTGATGGTTCTTCTTTGTACGTTAGCACCTGTTTGAAGACATTCAATGATGATTTTTGTAAAACAATTAAAAAAATACAAAAATGAAATCTGGTTAAGTTGTTATAAGGAAGTAAGAATTACTCACAAACTTAGATATCAACCCTTTTCTTCCTTGTCGTCTTGTTTTATGTGCTAAATGGATTCCATTTTCTTTTCTTTTCTGCAAGAAAATATTTGAAAATTAATATTTAATGCTAAATTGTTTATTTATTGTACCTAATGATCGAAAAATTCTATGATTACATATTACATTTGAAGCATGTTGTTATTGAGATGGCTCTTCCTATGATGCAATTTTGTCTATTTATTTGACCATCTCCTTGTACACCTTTTTGGACATTCCTACTGGCATATTTCTGATATCAGTTCGTTCATCTTTTGAGATTTTCATAATCTTCCTGAAAATGTAACATGACAATAAACTATTTAATTTTTATATTGATATATGAAAATTAAATATAACAAAAGTGATATTTATAAGTAATTCTAGACAAACATTTAAACGAATATTACTTTTTCATTCCTTCTTTTTTGTTATTGCACGTTTTTGCTATTAAAAGTCTGACATGTCTCATTGACCAATTACCTAGAAAATCTTTTTGTAGTTTAGATAAATTTTGGTTCTTGGAATCATTGGATTGATTTTTGTATTGTAAGTGAAAAGAAAGTCTATACATTCGTTCCACTAGATCCCTCAAAATTTTGTAAAAGTTTTACCCCCTTTTGTTAACCTCCAACACCACTTCAGATGAGCTAAGGAGCAATTCATTTTCATTTTCATGTTCTATTTTTTTTCTTTTCTTAGAAAAACATTCATTTTCTGAGTTGTTGGTCCATGTAGAACATTAAATAGATGTGAATTAATAGATTGTTTGACACATGTTATCTAATAATTTTAAGTATATTATTAATGAAAATTAAAAAAAGAAACTCATATTGGATCGATAATATTTTTTCATATTTCACCTGATTCATCATTTTGCAATTTTTCCATAAAGCTTTTACGCTCTTCTGGTTCTATATCAGAAATAATCTTATCGAGATTCGTCATTTTGTGGCTGTGCATGATACACAGTAAACAATACATATTAGTTCAAAAATAATATTTTTTGTAAAGAATTAACAAAGAACTTGCCTTTTTTTCTTTTCTTGATGTGTTATTAGTATTTTTGTTACTTGATCTCTTGTTAGCCATTTCTTTATCAATCTGAAATCTATACCATATCATTCATTAATATATTTATTAATAAATTGTGAACTTTTCAGATAAAGAAAATTTTTCTCAAGAAACCGGTGCGCCTTTCATGGTGTACACACCAACGTTGGTGTGTGGGGGTATTATAAATGCATCGCACAAACAGTATAATAGACCTTACGGTGCTCTATGTCAACAAGGAGCATCGGTGCATTACATGTTAACAACCGCATCAATTAACACATAGATAACCGCATTGGAATAGGTTAGTTTTTGTAGCATAAATGCCCCGTGCAAACAAGGGACCACCATACGGTGCTCTTTGTCTACTAGGCGACCCAGTGTGGTGCGTTATATGTTACATGGTGCATCGATTAACGAAATAAAACAATTTTTGTGAAACATCCTGTTCACGGTGCGCCATAATTAAATAATGCACCTGTACTATATTTTACATATGACGCACTGATTTTAAAAAAATTGTTTTTAAAATTTTTATCACACTATTTTTTCGCGGTGCGCTGGAATAATACAACACACCAATGCACTAGGTTACGCAGGGTGCACTGATGAAAAAAATCTATTTTTTTTAAAATTCACGCAAGGGCCGACATGGATTGGGTTCCGACAATGCAAGTCATCCCGTGGGTTGGATCTCTTAGGCCTATATCTAGCAATACAAACCCTATAAATCTAAAATGAAAGCCCTAATTCTGAAATCACAGAAAGAGGGAGAAGAAAGGGCAGAAAAAAAAAATGTAGGGTTTGTTTCTAAAAATGATTTATTTTTTTTTGAAAATGAAAATGAAAATGAAAATGAAATTTTTTTGATATTGCGTAAAAAATTGCAGAAAAAGTAAAAAAAAAAATACACACACACACACACACACATATATATATATATATATATTGAAATTTTTTTCTTACTGCATAAAAAAATTGCAGAAAAAGTAATGAAAACAATAAACTTTAATCACGAAATCGTTTGAAATTCTATGCTACAGGGTTTGAATCACCAGAGGTTTGGAATTCTGATTGTCCGAATACTTCTATTCGAACGCATTCTGCTGCTCCACAATAATCTCATGTTCTGTTTGCTCCAGGTATGTCTCCTGCAAATATCTGGCTGAATTTTTTTGCAAAAATAGTGAAATAATGAAAAGTGTTTAGTATTTAAAGAATTGTTTTATGAAATTAGATTTTTGAAAATATTTTGCTGCCCATTTTTCAATTTACTGATTTGTTTTCACTTAAAGAAAATAGAGTTGCGCTTTTTTTATTTGCGGTTATTTGTCACTGGTGCATCACTTAATCACACAGCATCGGTGCATCCATTTATAAAACGACACTAGTGCGCAGTAACGAAAGTGCACTGGTGGTGTGATCTGTACATTAACACCGATAACAAGAAGTCCATTTTTAAGGCACCGAAATTACTTTTAGGTGTGTGCATCAAAATTTATTGTTGATTTTGCTCAAATGCAGGGAGAAAATATCATAATTATATCGAATGGACGATTCTTCAAAATCTAGCTCATTCCATAATACTTCTCAAAGTCCATCGTGAAGTTCTCCCTATCCATCTTGAGACGTAATATTTACTTCAGATTTTATTTATATTTTCATAATCTAATCGAATTTATGTTTTTTTATCCATTTCAATCATGCACAACTTAATTAAATTTTTAATGTATACAAATTTGCAGGTTCATGTAAATTCAACATCGAGTTCAGATGCACAAAATATTCAAACAACCAAGGAAAATTTTAAGAAACCCCTCAAATTTATATGTATAATAAATGGGAAAATCCCCAATGTATATATAAAAATGTATAGGCTATTTTTTCATTAATATAATATACATATATAATTTTTTGGTGAATCTTTCACTAAATTATAAAATTTTCTTAAATATTGGCGAATTTTTCACTAGGTTATAAAGTATTGAAAATTATTGATTAATCTTCTAAAAAATTATAAAAAATTGTAAAATATTAGTGGTTCATTACAAATGTATAGAAAAATATGTAATAATAAGAAAAATATTTATTTAAAAACTATGATATACAATTTTCTATGTTTTGGAAAAGAAAAATCATGGGTAATGTTGTTCTAGGTTCTTGTTATACACTATTGAAAATCTTTTTTCATGTTTTTATTATGTTTTACCACAAATGTCTTATCACATCCCAAGGGGAAATTAATTGGAAAGGCACCCCCAAAGGCATGTGATGTTAAACCAAATAAATTTGTTTGCTCAAACTTAGTCTTTATGCATCTAGATAACCCTGTCATATTCTATGTAATTCATATTTTATAGGCTTCACATGAAAATAAGGTTTATGAATAGATATATCAAAATCATGAATATTTACATAAAGTTCTTTTGTTTTCTTATACATCACTTTTCTAAAAGGTAGATACTTCTCTAATTCCTCAAGTTCAAATAAACCAACAACTTTAAAATATGGTGTTTCATCATAATATGTAGGTTTTGCACCTACTTTTGGATCATAACTATTGTAGTCGTTGTTGGAATTTATTCTATAGTTAACAACTCTAATAATATTGAATTGGTAAAAAATTATTTGAAATCACACAAAATAAAAAATGAGAATGAATGGAAGATGAATATGCATTGAAACTTAATTTCCTACACGATGAAAAAAAGGTAATAACACAAACTCATTAAAAATCTACAATGGGCGAGTTAAAAAATATAACACAAATATAAAAAATAGTCTATGCATGTTCATTAATTGGAATAATATGTCACAAAACAATGATCATCAAGGGGCTTTTCATTTCAAGAATAGTACTACACTAAACAATCTATCGTTCTCAACTAATTACATGTGATGTTTTTTTGTATTGGTATCAAAGTATAATTGCATTAGATGAATGTCCTTCTCATGATAATATGACTTCTATGATGAACACAAAGGATCCTAGTGCATAGACCATTTTTTTCTTCACTTAACTAAGGAGAGTTAATTTTTCTCTCTTAACAAACAATAAGTATTTTCAAATAAAATATAAAATAAAATAGTAGATTCTAAAAGGTGAATATTCTTTTGTGACACCACAACGTGAGAGGAAATAAAAATAAAAATAAAATAAAACATATAATTTGATAATCATATATATAAAGAAAATAATAATAATTATGGAAAACATATTGAATGCCTAGATAATAAGTGAAGTCATATATTAATCCTAATACCATATCAGTCTCAAATGAACATGACAAAAAAACAAACAAAATACATTTTTACTCAACAAAGGTCTTTAACTTTAACCGAACCCCTTAAATCAATAAAATAAGATAAATCATGCCTTAACAAAAGGATCAATTAACATCAAATAAAAAATAGAAGAATTTAAGAGACCATAATTTTTAACCAAAATAAACCCAAAATTTTCAAACTTGGAAAAATGATCCAAATGCAAGAAACAAACAAACCATTAAGAGTAACCAAGATATTAGAGCTACAAAATAAATAAATAAATAAATAAATAAATAAAGAAATAAATAAATAAAATAAACTCGTCTAATTCAAATGAACCCATTCTTACTTAGTAAAAGCCTTGCTAAAGTACTTATTTATCCTTTAATACAAGGACACTACCTATGTCAAAATATAGATCCTCACCTTATAAAATTATTGCTTCATTTTCTATCACATACAAGAAAGGGATAAAGTAATAGTTAATTATCAAGACATCAATCTTAAAAAAAATTGTAGCAAGGAAATATGGATTCAATGTTACAATAAAGAATAGAAAGTATAGAACATGTTATTACCTCAAATGCAATGTCAAATTGAAATATATTATTAGTAATTTTGTTGTGATAAATAATTTAGAACCTGCACCAAAAATAGAGGAACAACAAATTTAATCAAATAAAAGGAATCACCTCATTTGTACTATTCCATTCAATTTTTCTTACACAACCTATGGAACATGTATAACAAAATAAGTGTCCTTTGGGACTTCATATTTATTGGAATGGATAAAATATTGTGGTATATCAATATTTCACTTCTCAATTTTGTCATCATTTGCTTCATTCTAAACAAATTTTTTTCCACATGAACTGTAGTTTTGATCCTCCAAAATATCATGTTCCATATCAATTTTATTAGAGAAGTTTGTTGTATTGTCTTTACCCCTTCTATCACAATATGATCGCCAAAGAGCTAGTGCTCTTTCATATGGAAAATAGTTAATGTCATACTTTGTTACATAAAATTTTAGGCATATATCCATATGTTTATCAAGTTTGTTCTTCAAATATGATAGTGCACTAAACATCCTCTCATCCTCTACTAATCACAAAATGATGGTTTGACACAAATATTCTAATTTTAAATGTTATGATATGTTTTCTTGTAAGTATTAGTTAGCATCTAAAATATTCCATAATCTTGTTATCACACCATATTCTAGAGGATTCTCCAAAACATGAAATTTCTTCCACATTGTTTCAGCAAAGTGCATAGATTGTTGAAACAATTTTGATGAATCCAAAATAGCTTGAATTTAAAAAATAATAATTTAATATTTTAATCCATATTTTAATATTTTTTTTTGAAACCTTTAATTAGTTTATAAATATTTGTCTTCATTGGCTTCTTAATAATTTAAGCCTCAAATTTCTCCTAAGGCATATTTTATTCTTTATATTATTTAAAGATCTTTTCCATTCCTTGGAACCCATTTTCTTATTTCATGGTTAACTCCTTTCTATTACCTTTATATTCTCCTTTCATTACTAAACCCACCTCATATTTTATTTTTATTTTTTCCCTTGATGATGGGTGGAGTGTCCACTCGAAACATTGAACATTTCAAATACTGACACATAGTTTATTCCAAAAAAAAATCTCAACAGTGGTTGAAAATGTTGATGATGAAGTAGCCTATGATATAAAACCTTGTGAAAAGGATAAAGATGATAGGATGCTTGTCAAGATGTTTATTAAGGGATCATATGAGTTCCCACGAGACATCAAATGATCAATTAACATCAGGAATGCTGAAGGAAACTATCCAAATGTGAAAATTAATCATGCCAATATAGATGACTTATAATTATTGGAGTAAGAATTCCTTTATGCATACTTTATATATTCATTTATTTGTTTATAATTTAATGCCTGTATGATAATGATACCTAGATTGGATATGATGAATGAAGAATATTTTGGTATGAAAAAATTTGTATAATCCTTTTGATTGAACCATGAATTAGTATCTCATGATTGATTCACTTATAATGAGTGAATGGGTAACAAAATCACGTTATGAATTTGTATAACACATGATAGTGAATTCCAATAGAGCTAATGTGTGAGAAAATATTGTTGATGGATATGGAAGGATATAGTACTACACAAATGTCCACTTGTCTCCCTGCTTATATTGCCATTGTAGACTATAACCTTCTGGAAAATAGTGAGGAGCACCTATAAAGGAGACCTGGATTCCTAAGGTAACATATAGTAGAGAAATGAATTTCCTTGTAGTATGTTCGAGGTACATATGGGGGGTGACTAGATGATGTCTTGAGATATTAGTTAGACCTTCCAGTTGATGATGGTGGAATACATGATATAGAAATGTATGATTTTGAAATCAAGCGACAGGGATGGATTGATTAGATGTGATCATGAGTATCGACACATTGGTTTATTGGAATAATTATTTAGTTTCATCTTGTAATGGTAGGTATGCTAAGTAACACATGTACATTGAAACATAGTTCCATTTAATTGAGTATGATTAACAACTAAAAATGATTGAATTATTAGTTTTTTAATATTATTCTGATAAAACCTCATGGATGGTAGTAAATATTGAAAGAAATGGTTATAGGCATAGATAATCACTTTTATTTGGTTGACTAAAAAATTTAGGTTGTAGGTGGAATGGTCTCAAATATGAAAATGAGTGTAATTTTGTAAGAAATATTAGGTACTACGCTAAGAGCCAAACACCATGAGAAGGAATCTCATACTTATGAAATTTATGAATTAGACTTGGAATATATATATATATATATATATATATATATATATATATATATATTGTAATCATGTGTGTATGGGATACATGATAGATGATGGCTATTGAAGATGGAAAGCCTTAGCTGAAGGTCATTGTTATGACAAAGGAACCTCGTATTATAACATGATATATATATATATATATATATATATATATATATATATATATATATATATATATATATATATATGTCATGTTACCGAGCTCCTCATTTATATTTAATTCTTCTTATTTATATCATTTAGTGAGATCTGACTAATTCACTGATCTATCAACACTGTTACTGATGAAATAGGTAACTTGACCTCAAAATGGGAACTCTAGCCCAAAAAGTCTCAAAAAACATGAAAAAACACCCCAAAAACAAAAAGTGTGTATTACAGAACACACTTGGTTTTTTTTGAAGGTCAAATTTCAACATTTTATAAAATTATGCTAAAAACAAAATTGTTTGTTGAAAAAAGGATTGAAAAAACACCCTCAAAACAAAACCAGTTGATGTTGGAATAACAAAAAAAAAAATTTGTCATAATTTTGACACTTGTAACAATGGAATTAAAGACAACATATTAGGACAATTTTTAAAATCGTAAATTTCTAACATTTTTGATAGATGATGTTAAAGATAAACAAATACATGTATGAAGGGCTTATCATTTCGAACATTTTTCATCCATGTTGTTAAACATAAAATATCTTGACTTTAAACAACCCCAAAATTGTAATTATTGTCAACCATAACCTTAAAGATAAAATTTGGTAGCGCATAAAAACCTTAATGACAAGTTGTAAATCTAAAGTTTTTCAATTTTAAGTGTTCAACATACTTGAACAATGAAATTATGGAGGAATTATAAGACTTAACAATTTAAAAAAATGAACAAGTAAATGAAAAAAATATCATTGAACAGAAACAAGTAAGAGTAATTTTAATTTTAAAGGATAAAAAATTATCTTTTTTCAAATCTTAGCATAAGACAAATTTAAATATAATTTCAACCAAAACTTAAAAATCAAGCATCAAAACAAAGTGTTCCGTTTCAATGACGCATATAATTATTAAAACTTTTAAAAGTATCTTATACCAAATGATAACAATACATAATATCATGGTAATATCACTGCATAATCTAAAAATTCAACATTAGTTTCTATTTTCTATTTAACTTATAATTAAAATATCAACATTGGTACATTGAATATAACATAAATTATTTTTGTAATTCATTGTTGCATTGTCGAGATTCTAAAGATATGAATTCTTCATAATTAAAACATATAATCCAACAAACATAGAAATGTCTCATAACTTCATGAAAAATGAGATGGAAGTCAAAATTTTTATTTCAAGTTACCATGCAAACATCAATTACATAAAAGTGTCTTAGATATTTATTCAAAATCAACCATACGTTATGGCACACCATCATAATCTACATCTTTAGATGAATGGCTCGATGCAGATGAAGATGATCCATATTCTTCTCTTTCATCGACTAGTGCTCCATCTGAGTCAACATGCATGCCCACTATTTCAAAGTTCAAAATTCTTGTAGATCTACGTCTACATTCTGCAAAGTCCCATCTCAACAGTAATTGTTCTGGTAGAAATTTCTTCAAAATATTTATGGTTTGCAACCAAAGAGTTCCTCTCTTTGTCAAATTGAATTCATACACAAGTATGTCAACATCCTCCAATTTTAAGACATCTGTGCGGCGACGATTTATATTTGTGCCCTTTCTTTTTCTCTTTCTGCCAATTCTTTTTTCCACTACCATCTCTGGCTTGTACACACCATTGAAAGGGTGGGTACTTGTGGCATACCAATGTACATAAACAACTGTAATCTCTTCATTTTCATTAATGACCTTTATAACCTTGGCAATCCAGAATGGATAGCCAAGTGGATCTTCATTTTCTAACACTGCTTTCATGCAACCCTCCTTAAGATCCTGCACAGAACCCCTGTAAAGGTCTTCCATGGCTTCACGTTGTGCACGTGATCTTCTAAAACCAATATAGATTTCTCTTTCCTCTACCTGTGGGGAATTAATAATAGCTTGAGGTTGTTGTTGTTCAACATTGTATGTTTCCTGATGTTCATGTTCATTTGGCATATTTTGTGGCAAAAAAAAAGGAGTCTTCAAAAGCGTATCCCTATTTATTAATCTTGAAATCATATCACCTTGATTACTGAAAAAATACTTCCACCAAACTGAATTAGCAACATCGAAGTACTCATATGTATCTCTAATACATCTTGTAATTTCCTCTAGACATTCAGAATAATTTATGTCTCTCTTCTTCCTTCGTGCATTATGGAGTTCATAAACTGACTATAATAACAATATCTTTGATGAAAACATTGGACGTTCTGGAATGAACTTCAAAAATGCTAAACCTGATGATGGTCCCCATTCTTCAATAGTTGAATACTTCTTTCCTCATATAAGTGTTATCCCATCAATTTTTTTGATACGAAATTGATGCTGGAAGCTAATGTCGTTAATTTGTTCAATGCATTTCTCCTCACCATGCGATCCAAAAATAAACCTTCTAATGTCAATAGTTTCTTCCAACACATGAAAAACAAACTCTGGAATATATGATTTCTTAATACATTCAATTAATGATGGAAGGCTCCCAACACCTTTCCTCCTCAATGTTATTGAAAAACGACTGAACATTTGATCAATATGATCATGAGTATGCCCAACAAGAAAGAAACCAACCTTTATCTTTTTAAAAATCCCCAATTCAACGAGCATGTTTAGATACCCAAAAAGAACTTGATTTTTGTTCTCATGACTTGTGTTGTCTAATTGTAAATACAAAACTTTAGGAAGAATCCTAGACCAATGACTAACCACATCATGGATTATAGTTATGGTCAGATTTGCATCATTGTGAATGTTTGGAGTTGTGAAGAAAAATCTTGGAAACATCTTCTCATTAAATACCATACAACCAACCAAGTGAAACTGAATGAAATTTTCCTCCTGTAATTTTTTTGGCGTGCGGATAAAATGTGGAAGAAGTGTTTTTTTTTTGCCCATACCATCAATTATCAATCTTAGATATTTATTTGGATGATCATAACACTTCTTTTGACGTTTATACAAATTTTGCCTTTCACTTGTTTGCTGATTGCGATGGTCTTGAAGTTCTTTGACAACATAATCTGTACATAAAATAAAAGAAACATATGAATAAATATATTTTCATAGTTGATAAGTATCAAATTTTAAAAAACAATGTTTTGAACACATACCTCTTTCCGCCCCTTGACATTTATCTCTTTTTGCTTTAAGAGAAGCACATGTGCTGCAAATCCCCATCCTTGCCTTCTTAAGAATACGAACATTGTTGAATTCAGTTTTCCATATCCTTGTAAAATAAGAATATGTAATAAAATTACCAATTCCTTCAACAACTTCTGCATAATCTTTGTATAACATGAATATTTCTCGTCTCGAGAAATTATCTGGAATATGTATTGTGTCTTTATTTGGCATACACTCTCCATGATTTGAAAAGAAGTCTTTCATCCATGTTTTAGCAGTATTTGCAAATGGCCCCACCTCTCGTTTATAACGTGCTTCTGAATAATATGTGGGATCCCTTTCCAATCTATCCTGGATTCTTGACAAACGACAATTACCAATTGAATACAGCATTTTGAATGCCTTTCTGCAAAGCAATACATTCCCAATATGATAATCATAACCTGCTAGTGTAGATTGCATGCAACCCACTAAATATGAATTTTGCATGCTTTTATTCATTGACATATATGTTTTCCTTTTCTCCAAAGCAAAGTTGAAATCCATATTTTTCAAGCAATCCCTTTGACAACATTCACTTGAAATCTCTTGTCGTGAGATATTTTGTCCTCGCCCTTGTATAACTGGAATGCTTTGGATTGATATGAAAAGGTCTACTCCTACTCCTAGTTGCAATATTTGCTTGCAACGGCTTCATCATTCCATCATCCTTTGTAAAAGTAGTTTCATCACCATTAGGAGGAATATTATCCCCACTATCATCATCCTCAACATAGTTAATAAATTCATCAACATCATTGCGTGGAAAATTTTCTTTACCATCATCAGTTGAAGAAAACATTTCACAAGAATCATCGACACTTTTGTAACCCTGAATCAAAATAAATTCTTCACCATATTGACCCATGCTTTCAAATTATTCCCTGGGAGGATTCAATTCTTCATCACCATGAGTGTCTTCGAAATGGTCACTTGGAGAAAATGCAATATTCAGATCTGTGCCTCTAAAATTATCATTTGCAAGAAACTCTTCATCCTTCCCTTCCTCAGTGGTGCTCTCATAATCCTTGGGATTAGGCATAAGTGGAAGCTTTGAATTTGTATTCACTAGAATTTCTTCATCCTACCCCTCCCCTTCCTCACTGATGCTCTCATAATCCTTAGGATTAGGAATAAGTGAATGCCTTGAATCTATATTTATTGGAAATTCTTCATCCCCCCTTCATCAGTGGTTAAATTATAATCATTATGATTAGGATGAAGTGAAAATTTTAGCTTTGGAAATTCATCCCCGTCTTCATCAGTGGTGCTGGCATAATCCTTAGGATTAGGACGAAGTGGATATTTTGACGCTGCAAATTCTTCATTCCCCTCTTCCTCAGTGGTGCTGAAATAATCCTTAGGATTAGGACGAAGTGCATATTTTGACTCTGCAAATTCTTCATTCCCCTCTTCATATGTGGTGCTGACATAATCCTTAGGATTAAGACGAAGTGGAAATTTTGACTTTGGAATTTTTTCGTCCCCCTCTTCATCAGTGGTGCTTGCATAATCCTTAGGATTAGGACGGAGTGGATATTTGGACGCTGTAAATTTTTCATTTCCCTCTTCATCAGTGGTGCTTGCATAATCCTTAGGATCGGGACAAAGTGGATGTTTTGACTCTGAAACATTATCATTCCCCTCTTCATCAGTGGTGCTTGCATAATCCTTATGATTAGGACGAATTTGATATTTTGACTCTAGAAATTTTACATCCCCCTTTTCATCAGTGGTGCTAGCATACTCCTCAGGATTAGGATAGAGTGGATATTTTGACTCTACAGATTCTTCATTCCCCTCTTCATTTGTTGTTCTCGCATAATCCTTAGGATTAAGCTAAAGTGGATATTCTTCATTTCCCTCTTCATCAATGGTGTCCTCATAATCCTTGGGGTTAGGACGAAGTGAAACTTTTGACTCTGGAAATTCTTCATCATGCCCTTCATCACTGTTGCTTTCATAATCCTTAGGATTAAGAGTAAGTGGTATAATTGGCACTCGATTTACAGAAATTTCATTTTGCTGCACCTCATCAATTTTGTTCTTATCATCTTTAGGATAACGACCAAGTCGATTTTTTGACTCTCTATTCATGGTGAACGAACTCTCGTTATATTCATCACTCTGAATAGAGTTGTTGTGTGACGAAGATGTTGATGTTGTAGAAAGAAAAACTTTGCTATCAGAAGAAACCATGGCTTTCAACAAGAATAGGTTGAATGATACAAATTCCTCTCCCACTTAAAATATATAGCTTAAAGACTGAAATTTCCCTCCAAATTTTCCCTTCAAAAAAATTCGCGAAAATATTTCCCTCCAAAATTCCCCCCCAAAAAATTTCACGAAAAACTTTCCCTCCAAAATTTTCATTTCAAATATTTGGTACAAATATTAGTCAAAAAATGTATTTAACATTTTTTTTAATAAACGGTTTATGTTGAAATATTTTACCGATATTTATATTCAAAATATCCACAAAATATTTCTATCATGGATGCCTTCCAAACTAAAATAATGTTTTTATTTCAATGATTTAACATTGACTAGATATAAGTATTAACTATAATATTACTATAATATCTACATGCAAATATTAACTATAATGACTACATGTAAATATTTTAAATTTTAAATTTTAAACTTATGTTATATTCATCTAAAATATATTTCAAAATTTATTAATAAACTGTTGGTCTTCAAATATTTCACCGTACTTTCTATTCAAAAGATCCAAAAAATATTCCTTTCAAGCATGCCTTCGAAACTAAAATAATTTTCTTATTTGAATGGTTTAAGATTGACTACATGTAAATATTTACAAAAATAACAACATGTAAATATTAACTATTTAAACTATAATATTAACTATAATTAACTACATGTAAATATTTTAGATTTTAAAATTTAACATTGAGTACATGTAAATATTAACTATGATAACTAAATGCAAATATTAACTATTTTATCTATAATATTAATTATAATTAACTACATGTAAGTATTTCATATTTTAATTTTTAATCTGAGATTATATTTGAATTATTCAACATTCAGTACATGTAAATATTAAATAAAACATTAACTATGATCACTACATACAAATATTAAGTATTTTAACTATAGTATGAACTATAATAAACTAAATGTAAATATTTTAAATTTGAAATTTTAATCCCACATTCGTTAAATAGTTAACCAATCAAACAATATTTGCTATATAATAAAAATGATTGTTTTTATTCATCACATCACATCAAGTTTTCTGGTATTTGTTAGAGCAAATTTCTGGAGGTGTTGCGTTGGCATTGGTAACCTTGTGGAGGCATTGCAGGTGTTGTGTTGCTATTGGTAATTTTGTGGAGGTGTTGCATTGGCACTGGTAACTTCGTGAAGGCATTGGAGGCGTTGTGTTGCTATTGGTAATTTTGTGGAGGCGTTGTGTTGGCATTGGTGACAACAGTTTTTTGCATTTCAAAGGTTAGTTTTTCTTCTATTCTGTCAATTTAAAGACGATTTTGGGGAAAATATATTTTTCTATAGTTTTTTGTGTCCAAAAACTAATTTTTTAAGTTTTTTAGGTTCAAAAACCATAATTTTTTTATATTTTTTTAGTGAAGAAAATGCAAAAAGAACTAAAATTTTTAGCGTTTTAAGGACAAAAATTTAGAATTTTTTTTTCTTTTTTAAGACTTAAAGGTTCATCTAGACAGAAAAATCCATAAAATGACCATGCACATAAAAAAAAATAGAAATATTATAACATTTTTTATTTGTTTTTTTTTTTTTTTTTATCATAAATATATTAGTGGTTTCATTTTTTAAAATGTTTTTTTTGTTTTTATTTGAGAAATTTTTTATTTTATATTCTATTTTTTTTTTTTAAAATCTTAGTTTTATTCTTTTTAATTTTAAATCTTCAATTTTTTTTTCTTTATTGTTTTGTTATATATCATATTTTTTTTAAAATTTTTTTAATTGTATTGTTATATAGTTTTTTTTTTAAATTTATTGTATTGTTATATTAAAACAAATGTTTTATTTATTTATTTTTAATTATTATATTGTATTTTGTTTTCTTTTAATTATATAATATTTAAAAACAAAACATAATTGTTATTTAATAAATTGCTTTTTTTTAATATATTTGTTATATTTTAATATTTTTAAAAATTAATTATTTTTTTTTTAATTAAATAATGTTTTAATAATGATTTATTAATTATGTTAGATAAAAAAAAAATTTAAAAATAAAATTAAAATAAATATGTATGGGCCCGGGGGCCCTGGGGCCGGCTGGGCAACCCCCGTGGCGTCGCCCGCCGGCCTCCGGCGCCCTGCGACCAACCACCATTTTAATTTTTTTTTAATTTTTTTTTTTTTTTTTAAATTTGTTTTAATAAAACAATTTTTATTTATTTATTTTATTTATTTTGTTTTTTAAATTTTATTTATTTTTAATTTGTTTTAATAAAACAATTTTTTATTTTATTTTATTTTTATTTGTTTTTTAAATTAGATTTTTTTTTTTAAATTTTGTTTTTTAAACTTTTTTATTTTTAATTTGTTTTAATAAAACAATAAAAAATTAATTAAAACATTGTTATATAATAAATTAATTAAAACAATATAATAAATTAAAAAAAAAAAAAAAACATTTGTTTTAATATAACAATACAATAAATTAAAAAAAAAAAAACTATATAACAATACAATTAAAAAAATAAAAAATATATATATAATATTATAAAATTTGTTTTTAACATTTAAATATTTAAATTTCTTTTATTTTTTTTTTAATTTAAGTATAAATACAACATTATAAAAAATTTAATTTTTTCTTTTATTTTGTTTAATTGCTTTTATTTTATTTTGTTTATTTTTATTTAATTACTATGTAATGTGAAATAGAAATTTGTAATTTTCAAATATATTAAAAGATTATATAAATTTATAAACTTTTATATTAATTTTTTATAATTTGAAGTTTATAATTTTTTATTTAATTACTATGTAAAGTAAAATAAAATTTTATTTTATTTTATTTTGTTTATTTTTATTCAATTGCTATGTAATGTAAAATTAAATTTTAAAATTTTAAAATATATTAAAAGATTATAAGTTTTTTTAATAAAATCATTGTCTTAAAAAAATAAAATTTAATTTTAACATTTGTTATAAATAGTTAGTAATTTTTTTGTTTTTTTTAAATATTAAACAAAAACTGAAGTTTGAAAATAATAGTTTATTTTTTTTAAATTGTTTTATACAATTTAAACACATTTTTAATTTTTTTATAAAATGTATTCAAAACATATTATATAGATATATATACATATGATTTATAATATTTTGTTTTTAAATGAAAATTTTTATAGTTAATTTTACTGCTTTAATTTCAAACTATTTAGTTTTAGAAATAAATTTTGTTTATTAAATTTATTTTATTCGCAATATTTTTCCATTAACTAATATATATATATATATATATATATATATATATATATATCAGGAAACTGGCATCAAAAAAGATTTCTATGAATGTTTCTGCACCTAGGGCAGCAGCTCCCAAATCTACAGCTGCAGCTCGACGCACTATGGATACAACTCCCAAATCTAAAGTTGCAGCTGGACGCACTATGGACACTGTTGGACGCAATAAGGATATTGTTGCACACACTAATAAAATTCAAGCAAGTGGGGCACCAGGTTCATTAAAGCTTATTTCTGATTGGAAGAACGCTGAGGAAATAGATAAAACCTATTTCTCATGGTATCTTGAAGACAGTGAAATGGAAGCTGATATACACATCTATCTGATTTGTGGTATGATTGACTTAAATGAGCCATATGATGTGATGGGCAGAGTACGAGACATATGTATGGTCCCGAATACAAACACTATTTATGTTCTTGCAAGGAAGGCTCAGAAACGTGGGAAGGTTAGATATCGTTTATCAATCGTCTAGTATGACATAGATGAAATATCTTCAAAATTTTCTGAAGAAATATCAAGCAACATTGCAAATAACATTTTAAGTATGCTTATTTTTATTTCCTCTATGCAATATTGTAAGGATGATTCAATTTTTTATAAATTATTGATCATTGACATGTTTTATTTTGTTTCATAGGATTTTGTTCCGAGTCTTTCAAACATGTTTGAAGGTATTTATATGTTGGTGCAAAATGTTATGGATGTGATCAACACTTTCCACAAAGACAAAGCAGAGGAAAGGAGATTGAAGCAAAGAGCAATAGCTCGTGACACTGCAACAGTACAAAGAGGGGATCAACCAAGAGTCACTAAGGTGGGTCAATCTAGTAAACTTAAACATGTTTCTTTTGAAGGTGTTGAACATGAAACATAAAATTATGATAGAATTAGTGAGGAGGAGATTAGAACTGTTGTGCAAAAGGAGAAAATAGATCAGACACCAAAAAGAAAAATTGCCAAAGATGTCTCTCTTTTACCTCATGAAGGAGAGCTTGTTTATAAAAAAAACTAATATTTTATCCAATAAGAATAGAAAATCAAATATTGGTGAACCTGTAAAGGTCGTGAGTAGCAGTGAAGAACAAATTGAAAGCTCTCACGGAAGCAGAGAAATCATAACACCAGGTGCTGAGTTAGAGGATGGCATTATTAAAACAAAACAAAATGCTATTCGACAAGAGTTTAGGAAGAATAAATTAATTCTTGGTGGCCAAACATTTGAGCTTAATGTTAACCAATTTTATGGCCCAGATGAAGGACAATCTCAATATCAAATTAGAAAGGCACATCACCTACATGTACATAATCTAAAAATATTGTTCAGGTTCAATCCATATGCGCATGTGGTGGATTATGTGGTTCTTGTTGATCCATGTCAGGTTCCCAATAAACAAGCATTTGAAAAGACAAAATTTTTTTATTATAAATATTATGTAATTGGAGGGAACCATTCGATAGAGGCTAAGAGACAATTGATTGCAGGATATCCCAATAACTATCTTTTTCAAACAGTGAAATGCATCATTTACGCTGGCTTAACAGAAATGGAATCAAAGTTATTGGAATGGGATCATAATGAAGATAATGAGTACAGAATGAAAATGACTTTCATCCAAAGGGTCAGATTTATTCATAATGAATTCATAGAAAAATGTGGTGGGGATAAGACACAAGTTAGTGTAGCATTTCGAAAGGAATGTTTAATGGAAACAGGTTATCAAATTGATGAAAAAAAAGCAAAAGATGGAAAATTAAATACAAATCTCTTCAGAGGCACATATAAAATTTTTCAGTTGGCATTTAGAACTGGGGAGGTATGGGATTTGATTGATGAGATTTTTGATCGGTGGGAGAATATTTCCATAAAAAATCAGAAGGTTGGAAAGAGTAAACCCATAATATGTATCAACAGTAAGGGGGGTCCTGAAATGAAGCAAATTCCAGAGGATGTGACTATTACACCTTCGAGAACAATGCAAGGTGTGAAGGATGATAAATTAGTCAAATCAGTATTAGCCCATGTGAAGACGGGTGAATTATCAATGGAAGAAATGTGTGCAGAATTTCAAAAGTAAGTTTATTGAATTATTTCTTATTTTTCTTTCATTATAATTTTCTTTTTAAAAAAAACATAATGATGTTGGTAGAATTTGTTATACATGTCAGTATATTAACGCTTTAAACTTGATTTATTCAGTCAGAAAATTTTTATGAAAATACAAGAACACATGGTTAAAATGTTGAATGAATACAGTTGGGATGATGTTGTACGCAACTACCCAGAAGCAAGTTCTACATCAACATTAAAAGAGTTTTATATTGCATTCAATAAGGTATGTTGATTTATAAATTCATTTTATTCATATTTAAACTATTTTTATTTTATTATATATATATATATATATATATATATATATATGTCGAAGAAGGATGGAAATGGAGTACCAGATACTTTCAAAAGCTTTTTTGAAAAAATTAAGATGGAGAACATGAGAAGGAAGTGTCTTATGAATGTTGAACTTGATCCTACTCTTAATCATTACATTTGGAATGGGCTCGACAGTGTCCAATATCAAATAATACAAGGTGACTATGAAGACATTGCATCACTAATACCTAAAAGGGAATATGGCTTAGTTATTGCAAATATTCCTCATGGTTTCAATTTCCCAGACATTGAATATGATAGAGAACCATATACTTATCAAGCTTTTAGTAAAGTGGTTACGGGTTTTCAAGAAGTGACAACATCACCACTTTGGTGATTTGTGACATTTCATTCAGACACACAGTTTCCAATGGTATTAACAAGATTCAAGGGTAAATAAAACTCAAGGATGCAACTTACATGGTAAGATTTTGAAATTGTATGTTTGATTCCTCCTAATTTTTTTTATTGATGTAAAATTTAATTGAACTTTTACTATGTTATGTTACAAGAAAAAGTCAAATATTGTTTCTTCCGAAGATCAGCCTATTATAAATGATTGTGAGTTCATCCATGTTGAATGTTGGACAAAAGACGATAGCTATAAGCATATTATTATGAATCTAGTAGATGGGAAGAGTCATAGTCAAGTATTGGTTTATGATACAGTTGTAAGAAAACTAACATATGAGGATAAATATGCAAAAGGAGATATAGTTAACATTTATCAAAAACCACAAGCATTGATTAACTATCTTATAGATCTATGTTCAAATGAAGGAGAATGGGTTTTTGATTTATTCTCAGGTTCAGGTAAGTTTTATTATACAAATTTAAATTTAAATATTGTCTTTTTTACTTTTTATGTCTCCATACTAATTTTTTTACTTATTTTTTTTTTGCTTGATGATTAGGTACAACACTAACATGTTGCCTGCTAAAAGGAAGAAATTGCATTGCCATTGAGAAAGACCCAGTTCAATGCAAATTTATTCAACAAATAATTAATGCTCTTAAATTCCTTCCAGATGCGAAGCAAGAAGTTGGTTTGAGGAAAGGAGATTTTAATGAATCACGTGTGGCAAAAAAAACAAAGGAACCTCAACCACCATTATATGGAATGATTGGAAAGGGACATTTTGGAAGATTTGCTGACATGAAAGATCCATTAGAACATGACAATGATCAAAATGAAGAAGAAAATGTTGTGGAAGAAGCCATCAACGCTGTTCTAGATGATGTTGAAGATGTATTAGTTGATATTGTTGACGATGTTTAAGTTATGCTCGCAAACAAAGCTTATTTTTGAGAACTATTAATCAGTTTTACTTGTAATGTTTAGACTTTGATATTTTATGAGAACAACCCTTTTTTTTTGCAAAAAACATGTGATTGCTATTATTTTTTGACATAAAATTCAATAAAAATGTTATTTTCTTAAGTTTTTTTATTAAAATTCTCCCAAAAAATTAGTTTATTTAACATGTTTTTTCCAACAAAAAGTTTGTAAAAGTGTATTTTTTGCATTGTATTTATATTGAAAAATTGTATTTTTTTGTCATATGGTTCAAAATATTGGTTTTTTAGCGACAATTTTTTGATGTGCATTGAAAAATTATTTAACTATACATAAACATGTAGAAAATATAAAATTTAGAATATTGACCCTTTTTCCATCTTTTATCTATGTGAAAAAGTGAAGATATCATTATAAGTTTTTATTTAAAAAAAAATATTTTTTTTTTAATTTTTAATACAAAAGTACATAAATGCACTTAAAAATAAACATCTCACAGAAGAAGAAGACATTAGAAAATATATAGTGTCAAAATCAATCCTATAAAAAAACATTGGTGATGATACACCACCACTATTCAAAATCGACATTAAAAACATCACAAAAAAAAAAGTGCCAAAAACATGCTCAATTTTTTTTCTTCTTGATTCTGCATCGCCACTTTTTCAAAATCAGGTGTTTTTCTTGATACTTCAAAAAGTAGGTAACAATGAGGTTACCTATTTCATCGGTAACATTGTTTATCATGATGATGAACCACGGTGGATTGGTTCGAAACATTGATTCAAACAAAAATAGATGTGTTGAATCCAAAAAATTCTACACACAATTATGGTTTATTTTAGGTAGAGGCATGTTTTAGAAATGGTTTCAGGATATTATTCAAAGTGTTTGACAAAATCTATGAATAGGAAATGCTATTATTATTTCTAATCATTATGAATGAATAAGTGTTAAATTGTTCCCTACCAAAGAAGGAAATGGATGCCTACCCAAAAAAAACCTAAAGGATTCACTAGATCAATCGTTAAAATAAAATTGTAGAAAAAAGTGATGGAAGCCAAGAGTTTCAAAGAGAAGCATTGAGGTAAATTTCAATCATTATGTATTGCAATAGTTCAGGATGCTTGCCATGTATTTAAAGGAATGATTGAATGAATCTCAAAGCCCTTCAATTAACTTACGGTGGATGAAATGATTTCAAAAAACATTTAGACAATACATGGGTAATTATTATTCAATTCTAGGTTGTTATTTGTTTTGCATAGTTGTAGATTCAAGATTGCATGCAATTTGCTTGACAAATTTGTAAATGAAATTCGTGGAGTTAGCATTAGGGGGTATATGTGCATCAAGAACCTGTAACCACCAATTTTATTCCAAAAAAAAACACTTTTCAAAACCCAGATCGTAAATCTGGGCGATTTTGCAGATTGTTGTTGTCAGTTATGTTTGCCTTTTGTCAAGTTTTTGATGAAAGACAAATTATTTAGTCCCTTTTCAATATGCCAACATTTGAAGTTTCAATTTCTTAATTTTATGAGATAAATAAGTTGAAGAATAATCTCAAATTTGTTGTTGCCAAGTGTTTGACTTTCCCAAGATTAGTTTTTCTCAATTCTCTATATCTTAATAATGAACCTCGATAGATGGTTAGAAACGTCGATAGAAGAATTTACTTAATGCGATGGATCTGGAAACTACATCACTACAAAATATAGATCACAGAAGTCTGAAATCTGAAAATGTCTCAATGGATTTTGATTGCATGCTTGCAAAATGTTTGTTAATAAGGCCTCAATGGTTGTAGATTGCATGTTTGCAAAGTGTTTGTCAAAAGGCCTGCATGGTTGTAGCTTTTGTGCATATAAATTGTTAGAGTAAAAGTATTACTTACCACAGTTTTGTTTTTATGCAGTATAAATTTATGAATAGCTTATTTAATGGATGTAGCTTCCTATGTCTACCAGTTTTTGGTATGAATGTGAAAATGAATTTAAAAAATTGTTGAAGTATGAATAGAGAATTGGAAATTTGTTACTTTTATTGTCTAAAGCTTTCATAAAAAGAAAGTGTTTCTTGTTGAAAATAATTTTACAATGACTAATTTTGTAGGATTTTGTGCAAGTGAGCATAATAAGTTTTGTCTGAGTTGCATGTATTCATGGGTGCATTCTTGTACTTCAATGACTCTATAAAACAACTACTTGTGCCCAATTTATGCAATTTCATTGTTTTACTTGACACTTTTTGAAGAATAATATGCTTCTTGATTGGTAACAATAGTTGCTCTCACTGCAACATTCATTATACAAATCATGATTGACGCATTGTCTTGATAATTGAGATAGGAAATTTTCCAATGATTAATTTGGAAATTTTGTTGGGTTTATATATATTTTATTCTGTTTCATAAACATATCATATTTATTAGATTTAATTATGAATAGAGGCGTATTCTTGCCTCAATTACCTTGTTATAAATAGGTTAATACTCATACACTTATATGTGATTTTTGAAGCATGAAATTTTTGTAGTTATGATATAAAGAATAAATAGGTGGATCCTATTTAGCATATCTAGGAAATTAGATTTGCTGATCTAGCTTAATGTTCGCACATGGCATTATGGTGGAATTTATTTCTAGTCTTACATAGAACTCATGTATATGTATGAAAAGAGCACATGATATCATCTTTTAAACTTGAGAGGAAATGTGTTTTGGAATTGTTTTAAGGGAAAGTTATCCCTCACTTCTTATGTGATGTTCTTATATTGAAATAAATGAAAAGACACGATTACATGATAACTAAGTTAGTAATGCTAAAAAAAAAACGTATTAGTGATTAATAGGACCTCTACTAATTTATATTATTGATGGTTGGTAAGGTGAGACTTTACATATCACATTATAAAAAATGTTAAGAGAAAACATTTGAATCCCATATATATGTAATTATATGCATTATTATGATTTTATAAATTTAAAATAATAATAATTTTATATATAAAGATTTGAAATTTAAATAAATATAAATAATATTAAGAATCATTATAAATCTATTTTAATTATAAAATTAACAAATGTATTCTAGATATATCAAATATTTAAAATTATAAATATAATTTAATTATTTGATATTTTAATATTATTAATCAATAATAATAATAATAATAATAATAATAATAATAATAATAACTAGACATATATACATCTACTTGTTTTTGTGAACATGTGTAATAACCAAAATTACTTAAATGAAATTGCTACAATTATATTTCTTAAACCAAACAAATTTGTAAAATTTTCTTAACCTAATGAATATGAAATATTATGTCTGGGGTTGCACCCATGCGAATATGAAGTATTATGTCTGCGGTTGCACCCACGCCCCTACCCACGCGAATATGAAGTATTAGGTCTGGGGTTGCACCCTTGGTTGTATTATTATAGAAAAATATTTTAGATAAATGATGTTGAAATTGGAGAAATTGATGAGTTAACTATGTTGTGAGAGTTAGGAAATGTATTCAAGATTATTTCGAGGTGAAAGGAAATTATTTTTATTGAAAGGATAAAATGGAAAATTGAATTTGTATGAAAAAATAATTTTATTAAAAATGAAAAATTATTTAGTTTTATTTTAAAATTTATTTGATTAAACTTTGAAAAGTTAGAAAAAATTATTTCAAAATATAATTCATTATGGTTAAATTTTGGAAAGTTGGAATAAAATTTATATTGAAGTAAAATCAATACATAACTCATTCTAATAATATTGACTTGTCAAATTAACTAATAAAAACATGTCAACACTAATGCATTAACCCATATGTATAGAGACCTTGTTCCACTACATAGTTTAGTAACAACACCTAAGAAACACTAAAAATGAGGTGCAAATGAGGCAGAATGTGCATGTATGAACGTTTCCATTTACAATATTCATAACTTAACAAAAAAATGTTTTGATTTGGCTTTCACAATGTAATAATAGTGGATATTCACTAGTTAGAAAGCTCACACAAGGCATGCCATTTATATTTTTTTTCTTCCCTCTTCTTTGTGTGAAAAGAGAATGAGGTATAGCATTAGTTTTTATCCACATGTTAGAGTGGGAACACATGGTATAACACGTTAAAAGTGGATGGCACACAAGATATGACATTAGCTTATTTTGACAGAATATAGAGTTGTCATATAAAGTATGGCGTAAAAATTGTCAAGTATATTCACAACTTATAGTGATACTCAATATAATGAAGGATGTTATCACATTAACCTCAAGAATGCCTCATGAGAATATTTTAGTTCATAGTTATTTTTTTCTTGATTCATAAATGTTATACATGCATGAAATCTTGTGGAATTATTCAATATGTTCATGGGTGAGAGTGGACACCAAAAGCATGACACTAAATTTTTGGATCATGTATCATTAGAATCAAGGAATGGTACTAAAACTGTAAATGATGTTAATATTGGAGTGAGGAAAAGCATTCTCAAAAATACCTAATGATTTACACAATGCAAGAAACTAAAATGGTCAATAATGTTTGTACCTGAGTGATGGAATGGCACCAAGACCATTAATTGTGTTACTACAAGCATTGAAATTTTAAATAATGTTAGTATCGATGACATTAGTATTGAAGCAAGGGAGGAAGGTATTATTAAAAGGGAGGATCTTATCACATTAACTTGAGGAGCCATTTGCACAATGCAAGGCACCAAAATTTTCTCTTCATTTCCCTCCCTCTCTCTCTCTCTCTGGCCCTTTTCTTCCTTTCTTACCCTTATATCTCTCTTCCCTCCTGCTCTTCTCTCTCCCTCTATTGAAATCTGCAACAAGAAACAGTGAAATTGGCATCCAGAAACAACATCCAGAAAATGGCATCCAAACATGTCTACCATGGAAGCTTTTGATTTAATTATTTCTTAATTAAATTAGAAGAAATGTGTGTCAAATTTATTTGTCCCTTAAATAAATTGTACAATAAATTGTAATATCATCTGATAATCACTTGTAATATCTAACTGAGTGTGATAGACTTGGTTAGCTCATGAAATTCGAGTTGAGGGTGGTTTGTGAGGCATGTAGAGTGATTCTAATTTTTTTAGAGTCTAAGTTCCAGTTAGTGTATTAGTTTAATGCATGAGAAAATAGTCAACTCAATTAAGTGAGTTAAAGTCAGTCTAACTAGTTGTAATTGATTGTTGCACTAGTGAGAGGTCAAGTGAATTAAATCATATTTAATTCACATGCAGTGATCTGTAAAGTGACTGATGATTTACTATTAATAGCTGCATGCATTTTAGTTTTGATGAAGGCCCAGTTGAGATAGAGGTTAAAGGGAAGTTATCTATCAGTTGTAATTATAGTAAATTGTCTGGATGCAATTATATACACCATATGATTCCCATGATGTATTGAATAGTCAAGGAAGGCTGAAATTACTAAAAAATAGGGATTTCATTCCACAGGGATTGCATGAGCAAGGTAGACTGAAGACAGGCTGAGAATTGGCTAAGTGTTGGCTTGATTTTATCTGGATCAGTGTGAGACAGTCAGGATAGTGCACCAGACTCTTGTGAGAAGAGTGAATTGTATTGTTTCATGATTCCTTGGTTCATTATACAATAGAGAAAGAGGGGTTTTGAGCAGCAATATTTGCCCAGGAAAAATATCTCTATTGTGGATTGATTTTCTTCTTTCTTTTACTTGGTGTGTGTTGAGTCCCAAACTTGCATCTTTCCTATACACCTTTCTAGAATTTTTCCATTTACCTGGACCTCCTAAGTCATCAACATCATTGCATATTAATCATAAAAGAGAATTTAAAGTGGTTTTTAACTATGTTTTGTGTCTCCTGTTTGAATTAGATTTTTGCTCATTGAGCTGCGGAATCTTGTCACTTTTCGCAACTGCTTCAACTTTTCGTAGCCATTTTGTTAAAGTCTATATTGCAGGTGTCTTCAGGCAAATCAAGCCACATGGGCAAGTTGGAAATGACATGGATATGGATCAAGTATTATTGGCTCAGTCGAATTCACCAAAGAAGGCTGTGGTCAAAGGTAGTCAAGCGGTGGTCAACCTAAGAGTCCTACGATGACAGAAAACTGTTTTTCACCACGTGAAGACTTGCGTGGCCATTCCTAAATCTCAGGGGACATATCAACACCTGTGAACTGCTCCATAAGCCGAATCCAATGGCCACCCTCCATAGATTTAATCTTCACGGCATCCATAATGCTAAATTTCTGGACGTGGTTGTTCACGTGTCTTTTATCAGCGCAGATTGTAGGAAAGTAGTTATGTCATCCTCTGTTATAAATAATGCGTTCTCATACGAATAGTAGCTAGCTTTGGTAATGTAATTTTGTTGTAAAGAAATTCCACTGTGTCGTGACATTATTTCCTTGTTATGACTGCGTTTTGAATACATGAGAAGACTATGTTCATAAGCATAATTCATGGTTGATAGTTGTTCCCCGAGGATTGTGCAGAGGGCCCCTGCACACGCCGAGGTTTTGTTTATTGCTATATAGTTTCATGCTTTATTTCCTTACGTTCATTATTCCATAGTTATTCACGTGTATATATTACATCTCTTATAGTATTAACGTTTTATTTCTGTCCATAATTTTTCATGCTTTATACTGCTGTTAACTAATCAGTGTCTTTGTTCCAAATTACAGTAGGCAGCCCGGGCATTTGCTTATATTTTTAAAATGACTAATGACATGGAATAAGTTTTGTCCTTCTGCTAATTTATTTTTCTTAGCTTTTAATTCCAGCACTGTTTTATTTATTTCAGTTTTGTACATTTGCTTTATTAGTTAGATTAGATATTAAATTGCTCATGTCATTATCAGTTACCTCCGAAAGCCATAGCGAGACTAATGGTGAGGGATTGAAGTATGAGTGTGTAGTTCGATATTAGTTTATTTTTCTGCAAGTTAGATATTAAATTGCTCATGTCATTATCAGTTACCTCCGAAATCCATAGCGAGACTAATGGTGAGGGATTGAAGTATGAGTGTGTAATTTGATATTAGTTTATTTTTCCGCAAATTAGATATCAGATTGCTCAAGTTGTTTATGATTACCTCCGAAAGCCATAGCGAGACTAATGGTGAGGGGTCAGAATATGAATTGATGTAATTTGATTTTAGCTTTACTTTGCTTGCAATTCTTGGATTTATTTGAGCACAATTTCTTTTGTATTTAGACAGCAGCAAGGGTAATGGGTTTCATGATCAATAGTTCACTATTTGTTTGACTAGTATAGTGGCACATTTTCATTTTATTTTAGGAATTAATTTTGTCATTGCATGTTTTAAAACCCTTTTGAAGTTTGAAGTTTGGGAAATCATTATAAAGGACATCATTGCCTTGAACATTTATATCCATACTTGTCTTTTAGAATTTCCATCTCACATTAGGGAACCAACCAAGATAAAAACCCCCAAGATAAATAAAAAAACCAAAAACGACAAAAAAGTAAGAGATAGGTTATCTTGCACATATAGTGCGCCACACTTCGTCAGCTTACGAATCCCAGATTGACAAATTAATGTAGCAATTTAGGACACACTAAATTGACCAAACATTTTGGCGCCATTGCTGGGGAAGTGTAACTAGGTAGCCAATTTCTTAAAAAGAAAAAAACAATAAAAAGAAGGGAAAAATTGATAACTTCTTGAAGTATGCTCTCCTCTTGCACCTAGTGTGATCTGGAGGATCAGAAAAGAGATTTATTGGTTCAATAATTCCTTAAGTATGCTCTCTTCTTGCACCTAGTGTGACCTGGAAGATCAGAAAGAGAATTATTAGCCCAACTTAAAAATAAAAAAAAATGACATGCATAGAGCAAGAGATTCTAGGGGAAGGTTTATAGCTAGAGCCAAGAGTTAGATTTTCACAACTCCATCTTCTTCAAGGCATAGACAAGATTCACCACCATCTACCCCTAGCCTTAAGATTCCTGGAATTCAAGGAGCAGCTGAATTAGAGGATTCTCCTACACCATCTACCAAATCTCATTTAGAAGAAGACCCTTTCTTTACTTCTATAGGAGAGCATATTGTAATTAAAGAAGTAGAATCACCTGAAGAAGAAATGGAAGAAACTCCCTCTCATCCTCCCTTGATAGAAGAACCAGAGGACTCTGAGGACTCTGAAGAAACTATCATGACAGAGGAAGTAGTAGATGGATTCGGAGGTAGAGGTAGAGGTAGAGGAGGAGGAAATAATGGAGGCAACAATGGTGGAGGTGGAGGTAATAATGGAAGAAATAGGGAAGGAGACAACTCGTTTGGATTCCCTATAGTTGATGAGGAAACTCATACAATGATGAAAAAAATCTCACCATCTATCCTCCCCAACTTTTATGGATTGCGAAGTGAGGATCCTGAAACATTTCTGTTTGAGTTTGAAGTCGTGTGCCGAACCTATGACTATATGGAAGACTCTAAAAAACTCAAATTGTTTCCTTCAACATTGAAGGGAGCCGCTTTGAAATGGTTCATGGGATTAGTCAGCCAATATATTAGGACTTGGAATGATATGAAACAAACATTTTTGGATAGATACCTAGACTATTGCATGCCCACCAATCACAAGGATGAGGTATTCAAAATGGCGCAAAAAGAAGATGAAAATTTGGAGGATTTACTTGAAAGATTTCAATACAACTTAAAAAGAGCAAAGATGAGAAACTTAGATGAGGAAAATTTGAAAGCCCTTCTATTAAAAGCCATCAGAGATGAATGGATAGATATTTTAAACATGATGGGGAAAGGAGACATTTCTCAACTTCCACTTCGTGACATAACAAAACTATGTGTCCATCTCTCAAGGGGAAAATCTAAAATGGGAAAAGGGCCTAGAAATCCTTCTCTTATCAGGGAAAAAAAATCTGCAACTGGATCAGTAAGTAGGGCAGAGATTGGCAATATGCTTGATGAATTCAAAACTGATATCTTAGGGAGCCTTAGTGAACAACTAGACACCCTTAAAATTCAAAACAAGCAAAAAGCAGAAACTGATGCTCTAGCCATCTTTTGTCCGAAATTTAGGAAGAAACACGCTTTAAGGGAATGTCCCTTGGATGCAAAAGTTGTAGAAACATATATGACTTGCTCAGAGAATCATGAGACCAAGGATTTTCCTTCAATTCCCGCACTCAAAGTTGTCTTTCAAGAAGATCCAAATTCAGTAGAATCTCTCTGTTTTGTTGCAAGAAGACCTTGGTAGGGGAAACAAACTCAAGGGTTTAACAACCCTATGAATTTTCAACCCCCACCAAATTGGAATCCTTGGAAACAACCTTGGCCCCAACCTCAAAATTCATATCAGTCATGGGTACAAGGTATGCAAAATCCTTATGGGAGATTTTCTCAATTTTATCAATATCCTCCATCTTTTCAAAATCAACAAGCTCCACAACTTCCAAACCCAAATCTACAACTTCCATTTCCATTTCCACAACAACAACCTTCTCAACAAAATCCAAATCCTCAACTCATGCTTCCATTCCAACAAAAGACAAATCAACTTCCAGCTCAGCCATTGCCAAATCCTAACAATAAAAATCCTCAGAATACTTACATTATAGAAGGACAACAATTTCCTACCTATATGATTGTTCCTCTCAATGATGTACAACTCAGGTCTGGTAGAGTTTTAGAAAAACCTTCTATAGATGTCCAAGAGCAAGATACCTCTAAGGAGGACTCTCTTAAAGTCAATAAGGGTTCTGAGGAAGCATCTCTTCAAAACTCAAACATTAAAAAAGAGAAAGAAAAGTTAACCCCCACAACTCCTATAGTTGAGCAACCTGCATCTTCATCCACACCTCCTTTCCCCGAAAGATTACAAATTGATAAAGGGGTGGAAAAACAAATCTTGTTGCCTAACTATGATTTTCTAGATGAATTAAAGAATGTTTGTATCAAGATTCCCTTGCTACAATCCATTAGAGAGATTCCTATTCTAGCAAAAACAATAAAGGAGTTGAGTCTCAAAAGACCAGGAAGGAAACCAAGAGATACAAGAAGAATCCACCTGGTAGGAAAAATTGCAGATATCATGATGGGAAAAATTACCATGCAGAAGTATGTAGATCCAGGTAGTCCAATTGTCAAGACACATATAAATGGGATATAAATTCCAAAAACATTGATTGACTTAGGGGCTGCTATCAACATTATGAGTAGACAGATTATGGAACAGCTAAAACTTCCTAATCTTGTAAAATCACTTTCAGAATAATCACATATAATGGAACGTTGTCGACGCGTTTCGAACCAACCACAGTGGTTCATCAATGTGACTAGTGGGAGAGACTTTATCAAATCAATAAGCTTAAATAGATGTAGAGATAAAAATAAACCAGCTGCTTTTTTTTAATTCATTAGTTTGATTCTTTAATAATTTAAAATGTTTTTAATAAGTAGCGCTAGTTCCTCCTACTTTTAAACCAATTAATAAATTTATTCATTTAGTTAACAATTATTAACCAAGTTTTAATTATTTAGTAAACATATTAATATAAATTTTTTTATTTTAGTGAGAGGTTAAAAATAAGAAAGAAAAATAAAAATAAATAAATAAATAAATATAAATATAAATATAAAATAAAAATAATAAAATGTAAAATGTAAATAAAATATAAACTAAAAATGAATATAGCAAAATAAAATAAATTAATAGAATAAAATAAAATAAAAAGAGAAAATAAATAAATAAAATAAAATATCAAACTTTTAAAAAATTATAAATAAACTAAATAAATAAAAATAAAATAAAATAAAAATAAATAAAAATAACTAGCTAAATAAATAAATCAAATCAAAACAAAATCAAATCAAATAAAAATAAAATAAACTCAAATAAAGTAAAATAAAAATAAAAATATCTAATATCTAATAAAAGAAAAATAAAAAAATAAAAATAAAATAAAATAAATAAACAAATGCAAATAATTAAAAACAAATTTAAAATATATATATATATATATATATATATATATATATATATATATATATATATATATATATATATATATATATATAAATAAAATATAAATAAATAAATAAATAAAAATAATAATACAAAAAATAAAATAAAATTAAAAAATAAAAATAATAAAAAATATAAAAAATAAATAAAATCAAGGACATAAGGCAGGAATCCAACACCTGCTAATGTTCCAACCATCATCTCTGTTGAGATTAAGGGGTCTTTTTTCGATTTCTAAGGCCTCTCTTAACTTACGATGATGGAAATGGTCAATCCTAGCAAGAACCTTCGCATCTTCAATGCAAATATGATGGTTAGTCTTTCCTGCATGTTCAGCTAGGGCAGATGAGCGGGATCTTCCATGCTTAATGTCAGCAGCATGTTCAGAAATTCTTTGATTTATAGAACGTCCAGTTTCGCCAATGTAAGGTATCCCACAAGAACAAGGAATGATGTAGACACCTTTCCCATCCCTAGGGTCAATCGGGTCTTTAACCGATTTGAGAGAGCTGCGAATCGTGTTAAGGGGCTTGAAAAACGAAGACACCCTATGCTTCCTAAGGACCCTCGCAATTTTATCAGTGGTTCCTTGAATGAAAGGAAGACGAACACTACGGGACCATTGACTAGGGTCTTTATTCTTTTTAGATAGAGGACCCTTTGCTGCTTTAAGAAAAGCTTGAAGGCCTTGCGATCTACTATAACCATTTCTAAGAAAGACACTTAACAGATGAGACTTTTCCCTTTCAAGGTGAGACTCATCAGAGATCCTCAACGCCCTTGTGGCTAAGGTGTTTAGGACACCCAATTTTTGAGCAGGGAAATGGTGTGAACTAGCTTGAAGGTACTGCTCAGTATGAGTTTTCTTCCGAAAAACTTGATGGGAGAAAGAGCCATCATCTTTTTTCGAAATAAGAACGTCAAGGAAGGGAATGCTTCCATCTATTTCATGCTCCATGGTGAATTTTATGGAGCGTGATTGATCATTAAGGTGGCGAAAGAAAATATCTAACTTATCTTCGCCATGCGGCCACACGACACAAGTATCATCTACAAACCTCTTCCAAATCTTTGGTTGGAAAAGAGCCGAGGAAAGATCTTTGGATTCAAAGTCTTCCATAAACAAATTAGCAACAATCGGGGAAAGGGGGGAACCCATAGCAACACCACAAGTTTGCTCATAGAATTCACCTTCAAAACTGAAGAAAGTGGAGGTTAAGCAGATCCCAACTAAATGGGCAGTATCAGGATCAGTAATGCGATTAATGACATCAATAGCCTCTTTTATGGGGATATTGGTGTAAAGAGAAACGACATCAAAACTGACAAACTTGTCCTCAGGATCCAATTTAATGCCCTTCAGCTCATTAACGAAAGAAGCAGAATCTTTAACAAAGGAGTCTGTACGACCTACAAGAGGCTTCAGTTTATGAGCTAAATACTTGGCTAGAAGGTAAGTTGGACCACCAATGGTATTAACAATGGGACGGATGGGGGCACCATCCTTATGGATTTTAGGAAGACCATAGATTCTTGGAGTAAGAGGATTGCTCTCAATCAACCTCTTACTTAGAGAGCCCACGAAGCTACTGGACTTAATAGCATCATTGACAACTTTGGAGATCTTTTTCAAGGGATTTTTAGGAAGTTTCCTATAACTCCCACTATTCTCCAAATGATCTAACATCTTCATCCTATAATCCTCCTTGTTGAGGATGACAACCGCACCACCTTTGTCAGCTTTAAGAACAACAATATCCTTATTATGGTTTAAGGATTTTAGAGCTTCAAACTCGGGCTTGCTCAAGTTGCTCTTCGGTGGCTTGGCTTTTCTTACACCGCTTTTGCATCGCAACTCGTATATCGATCAATTATCAAACCATATGGTGTATTAGAAGATATTTCAGTCTCCTTAGATTCTTGGGAATATCCAGTAGATTTTATGATTTTGACTCCCAAGAGTAATCTAGGAGGGCACCCACTTATCTTAGGAAGACCTTGGCTAGCCACAGTTGATGCTTTCATTAGTTGTAGATCTGGGGATATGTACATTTCTAATGGTAATTCGACAATGAAATTCAATTTGTATCCTCCAGCAAAAGCAATTACAGAAGTAGGAGACAATGAATGGGTCTATGATGAGGACACTATACAACCTGTCTTTACCATTTCTGAAATCAGTGAGGATAGTCAATCAACACACAGATTTTCCGCGGGCCTGCCAGACACCTTGTCCATCTTTTTAAGAAGGGCTGAACTGCATATTGACATTTATCGAGACAAAATGTCTTTTACCTATGAAGAGTTCTTGTGGTTCTGCCCATTGAGATTTTTTCTATAATATTGAACATCACTAAAATTAAGTGCTGGGCATGGTGGTTCATCCAGTCCACAGCAAAAAAATTCACTTACTTACAGAGTATACCTATATGAAGAAGGCTGATCCTAAGACTGCACTGTCTGTGTATCTATATGGAGGAAAACAGACCAATCGCACAACCCTGCAGAAGGATGAATCCAAACCTTAGGGAGATAGTGCAAGAAGAGCTCCAAAAACTCCTCAATGTAAACTTCATTTATCCAATTTCAAATAGCCGATGGGTTTCTTCTTTGGTTATAGTACCTAAAAAGAATGGTAAATGGCGGGTATGCATTGATTACAGGGAATTTAACAAAGCAAATTTGAAGGATCACTTTCATTTTCCCTTTATCGATCAGGTATTAGATACATTAGTAGGTAAAAAGTACTTTTCATTTTTGGATGGTCTTAGTGGCTATAATCAAATTCAGGTAGCACCTGAAGATCAAGATAAGACCACATTTACCTGTCCATGGGGGACTTTTGCCTATCGAGTGCTTCCTTTTGGGATGTGTAATGCACCCGCAACATTCCAAAGAGCAGTACTAGGAATTTTTTCTGATCTAATCCATGATTGTGTAGAGGTTTATATGGATGATTTTACAGTTTATGGTAATTCATTTAAAGAGGCATTAGAAAATTTGGAAAAATTCCTTATAAGATGTAAAGAAACAAACCTTTCATTAATCCATGAAAAATGCTTTATGATTTTTATTGAAGGTATTGTTTTGGGGCATCATATTTCAGGAGATGGGATTAAGGTTGATAGATCAAAAGTTGAAGTCATCTCCAAGTTGCCTATTCCAAATTGTCAAAGAGATGTTAGAAGTTTTCTAGGATTTATTGGTTACTATAGAAGATTTATAGAAAACTTCACTAAAATAGCATCTCCACTCTTCAAATTGCTTACAAAAGACTGTGAATTTAAATGGGATCCCGATTGTCAATCAGCCTTTGAAACTTTGAAAACAAGAATATCTGAAGCACCTATCTTGAGAGGACCAAATTGGAAACTCCCTTTCCATATTTCTACAGATGCTTCAGATACAGCTCTAGGAGCTGTGTTGGGTCAAAAGGATTTAGTCCCTTATGCCATTTACTATACCAGTAAAAATTTGACTCCCACTGAGTTGAACTATACTGTAACTGAAAAAGAGTTTTTAGTTGTTGTTCATGCAAACAATAAGTTTAGACATTCTATAACAGGCTATGAAAATTTTATTCATACTGATCATTCTGCGATTAGATATCTAATGAAAAAACCTGTTACTAATGGCAGAGTGACAAGATGGCTCCTACTTTTGCAGGAATTCAATATTACTGTGTTGGATAGACCAGGGAAACAAAATACAGTAGCTGATTTCTTATCTAGGATTCAGAATACTAAAGAATATTCTCCTGTAGAGGATAAGTTTCCTGATGAATACTTGTTTGAAGTAACTACTAAGACACCTTGGTATGTAGATATTGCTAACTATTTGGTTACAGGGAAACTGCCTCCACATTTATTTCCAAGTGAAAGAAGAAATATTATTCAGGAAAGTTCAAAATATTCATGGATTTCTAAAAAATTGTTTAAAACAGGGCCAGATCTTGTGATTAGAAGATGGGTCAGAGAGGATGAAATACTTGATATCCTCAAGGCATGTCATGATGAACCATGCAGCGGACACTTTGCTAACAAAAGGACAACCTATAAAATCCTCTCTTTAGGATATTGTTGGCCTTCCCTCTTCAAAGATGAAAAACAATATGTCAAAAGGTGTGACAGCTGCCAAAGATTAGGGAAACCTACCCTTTCAAATGAAATGCCATTGCAACCACAGGTACTCATCGAACCCTTTGAAAAATGGGCTTTAGATTTCATTGGACCTATTAATCCACCATCTAAGCAAAAGAAGTATATATTGGTTTGTACCGATTATGTTACTAAATGGGTGGAAGCCAAAGCATTAGTGTCTGCTACTGAAAATTCAGTTGTTAATTTTCTTTATGAGGATATTTTTACTCGCTTTGGTGTTCCAAGAGAAATTGTGACAGATCAGGGAAGCCAATTCACATCCAACCTGGTGGAGAAGCCGATGGAAGAATACAAAATCAAGCACAGAAGATATACTCCTTACCATCCGCAAGAAAATGGTCAAGTGGAGTCTACAAACAAAGTTCTCGAAAGTATCATCACCAAAACTGTTCATCTACACAGAAGAGATTGGGCAGAAAGGCTTTCTGAAGCCTTGTGGGCCTACAAAACTACATGGAGAAATACAACAGGACATTCTCCCTATGAACTTGTTTATGGGAAAGAAGTCCTGCTCCCCATTGAGTTCCAAGTCAAAACCTTCAAGATGGTAGTTCAGTTGGGGATGGATCTATCAGAAGCCCAAAAGCATAGAATGGAGCAGCTGAATGAGCTAGATGAGATCAGACAAGAGGCAATTCTAAGAACTGATCTAGTTCAATATCAAAGAGCTAAATGGCATGACAAATACATCAAAGAGAAGAAGTTTCAAGAAGAAGATTGGGCATTGCTATTTGATTCCAAGTTTAAATATTTTAAAGGAAAATTTCAGACTCATTGGCTTGGGCCATATGAGATTGACAAGATCTTTAGCAATGGAGAGGTAAGAATCAAGACCATTGATGAATCTCAAACTCCTCTTATTGTGAATGGCCACAGATTAAAGATCTATCATAAGCCACTCTCAAAAGAGGAATTCGCCAAAATGTTTCAAGATAATTCTACAATAAGGCTGGTGAAGAAGAATCCTTCTTCTCCACCAGCCTAGCCTTTGTTATTTTCAGTTTCAAAAAAAAAAATTGTATAAGCCTGAAAACCAGTCACTGATTAGCAGTCTTAGACAGAAAATGTAGGGTGAAAATCAGGAACACCTGACCTATATTTTCCAAAAAATTCTCTCTCTCTCATTTCACAAGTTTTATGACAACCCACTCCATTTCATTCCACTTCATTCCACTCCACTTCATTTCATTTCACTCCATTTCATCTATTTCATTTCATTTCACCAATAAAAATTTTCTTTCATGACCATTTTCATTCAGTCAGTTATCATCTATCCATCTCCATTCACCCAAATAATTGCTGTGTCAGTTTCCGCAGCTGACACCAGTTTCCACAGCCAGAAGCAGTTTCTGCAGCCACCACTCTGTTTTTCAAAAATTTACAGTGAGATGTTAGTTCAACAATCATGAAATCAAATGCAGGTATGAGGACATATTATGAAGACATGAGGCATTCAAAAGCATCAACGAGGAGCAACTGATTGAAGACTAATGAAAAATGGCAAGAATTCCAAGGTATGAGTAGAAATTTATTTCAAATGGCATTCAAGCACATTTTTACATAGTTATAAACCATAACTCCATTATATGTAATGATTGCATTGATAACTCCATAACCGTTCCACAATCTCTATACGATTCCCCCACAATCCTTGCATTCATTTTTAAACGACCTCATAATCAAGCCTCCGGTCTTCACTTGTGTTCGGCTATACTTTGATACTCCACCTGTAATTATGGAACGTGGTTGATTTGACTACGGCTTCTCTCAGCCGCACAAAATCCGCAGCCATTTCATAAACGTGCTTGCGTCTACTCTGCAGCCACCTAATTTTAAATACTGCCGGATGCACTTTACTCCCCCTACTGTTCTATTGACCTCACGAATGCATTTCCACCGTGTTCACATAAGCCTTCACCCCATTTTGTTCTCTGTTCCGCTTCATTCCGTGCACCTATTCTCTGATATCCTCTCACAGTCACTGGTCTCCTTCATAAACCCTGTTCATTTCCGCTAATTCAGTCGTCTTACCTCCGCTAAACCCTCCTCACGCAGACGAGTTTTTAAGGAACAGAAGGAAGGATGGGTCAGTTGTTGAGGGCAGAACCAGAGGGACCCAAATTTATGGAAGGATACCCGCAAGTCAAAGACATATTGAAAAAGGAAAAATGGCTTCGGTTTATTCAAAAGTTTAAAGGCTACAATAAGGAGGTAACAAAAGCTTTTGCGAGGTCTTTCAACGGTCTGGAGGTGGAAATTGGGGACCTCAAATTTACAGTGACTGAGGCATCCATAGAAGCTGCTACAGAACTCCCTCAAGAAGGTGAACGTTGGTTCAAGAATAAGAGCATTGGCGAGGAATCCTGGAGAGTGATCCTACGTAACCCAGGTATGGATGTCACCATTTTCAAAAAGGGAATTCCTATCCATGCTTTAAAAGAAGAGTGGGCCAGTTTACTATTGGTTATTCAAAAGTTTATCACCTGTGAGGGACGTTTTGGATCAATGTACATGTATCATACCCGACTGTTGATGAATTTCCTAGACAACCAGACCCTCAATCTGCCATACTTTTTACTAAACAGTTTGAAAAAGATGTCTATAACCGTCCAAAAGCATCTGGGGGACGTAGAACCACATTTGTATCACCATGGTCTCATGAAAATCTTGATAGAAAAACAATTAAAAGAGAAAAAGGACACCTGGGAGCAGTTTTTAATTAGAAATTTCTTTGAAGAACCCCAAGAAACCCCTGAAGGCAGTACATCAAAAAGAAGTAGAAGAAAGAGAACGGGTGATAAAACTCAAAGCACTCCTACTAACACAGTTGAAAGAACTAGTAGAGAAGAAAGACTGTCTAAAAGGAGGAAGGAAAAGACTGAGGGTAAAAAGCCAACAAAATCAAAAGAGAAAATAAGCATTGAGGCTGTGCATCAAACCCCTTCCTCAGAAGAATACCATCAAGTATTGTCTGAGAGACTAGTTCACCTTCAGGAACAGTCAGCTATGGCCAAAAAGAAAGGAAAAGAAAAACAGAAGGAAAAATACAGTAGTCCACAACATGTAAGAAGAAGCACCAGGCTTAAAGGAAAGTGGAGGAAAGAACAAACAAAAGGACCCCATTTTATTGATTTGGGAGGAGAAACACCTGAAAAAACTCCAGCTGGCCATAGTCCACCTCATTCTTAGCCAAACGTTGAAACTAGTCCTCAAGATGTTGACATGAGTCCTTTTCGGCCATATTTTGAAGTCAATTCTCCTCCACATAATTTTGGGGACAACCCAAGGAAAATGACACCCGAGATAGATCCAAAGCAGCAAGAGGTGTATGATTACATAGAATCCTTAGAAAGAACAGCCACGGGTCCCAACACTTCATCCACTCAGCTTCACACAACACAAGAAGCTCTAGTCCAATCGTTGAAACAAGAAGTCTTTGAGTTTGAGGTTTTAAATAGACATATTAAAAATGAAAATGAAGCATTAAAGGAGCAAAGCAGATTGGACAAGATCATTCATGAAAACACTATGCTACATCTGGGACTGTGGCACAAAAAGAACAGGAAATTGAAGAAGAAATGCAAGAAGATAAGTAGAGCACTGATTAATCTCAAATTTAGATGCTTGATGAAGAAGCCCGGGATGTTAGCAGCACCAAGAAAGAGGAGAAGAGGACTGGATGTACTGGCAGAGGTATCAGGGCATATGAATTGAAGGAGGATGATCAAAATTTTGGTTGCATGGGGACATGCAACACCTTCACAATGGGGGTATGTTGAGTCCCAAACTTGCATCTTTCCTATACACCTTTCTAGACTTTTTCCATTTACCTGGACCTCCTAAGTCATCAACATCATTGCATATTAATCATAAAAGAGGTGGTTTTCAACTATGTTTTGTGTCTGCTGTTTGAATTATATTTTTTCTCATTGAGCTGCGGAATCTTGTCACTTTCCGCAGCTGCTTCAACTTTCCGCAGCCATTTTGTTAAATTCTATATTGCAGGTGTCTTCAGGAAAATCAAGCCACATGGGCAAGTTGGAAATGACATGAATATGGACCGAGTCCTATTGGCTCAGTCGAATTCACCAAAGAAGGCCGTGGTCAAAGGTAGTCAAGCGGTGGTCAACCTAAGAGTCCTACGGTGACAGAACTCCGTTTTTCACCACGTGAAGACTTGCGTGGCCATTCCTAAATCTCAGGGGACATATCAACACATGTGAACTGCTCCATAAGCTGAATCCAACGGCCACCCTCCATAGATTTAATCTTCACGACAGCCATAATGCTAAATTTCTGGACGTGGTTGTTCACGTGTCTTTTATCAGCGCAGATTGTACGAAAGTAGTTATGTCATCTGTTAAACACCATGTTGAAGCACACACATGGTGTATGAGAAGAATAACACACACACACAAGATACTCAACACAATGAAGGATAAGTGTGAGGCTTTCTTATTTTCCATTATACAAAGATGTACATTTATAGTACAATGGTGTGACTTTTGGTTTCATATTCCAAGGTCGCTTGGACTCCATTGTGACTTTTCGCATTCCACACCTACCCATGTAGGATTAGGTGTTCCAACATCCCCCCTTAATCCGAAGGGGTATGTGTGAGTCCAAGAAAAGAGTTGTAATAGAAATCTGCAAAGTATACATGGCAGCACTTGGGCTGAATCAACTCTCTGAAATGTTGGAAAAAAAGAGGTGGTTTTAGGATGACCACAAACACTGGAACGCAAAACTTGTTGCAGTTCCCGGAACTCTTCCAAAACTGGCAAGAAGCTGAAAGCTTCTGCTAGAGGAATTGTCCCTCATAAAAAAGGGAGACCTTCAAACTAAAAGAAGGGAGGTCTACTACCTGTGATGGTTTTAGGATTACCAACAACTCTGGAATGCTTGAAGCATTTCCTGGAACTCAACCAAAGCTGGCAAGAAGCTGAAGGCTGCTAAGCTGAAGGCTTCTGCTAGAGGAAGTGTTCCTCATATGAAAGGGAGACCTTCGACCTAAAAGAAGGGAGGTCTACTACCTGTGATGGTTTTAGGTTATCTACCAACCAAAGATGATGGTTTAAGGTTGTCCACCAACCGAAGGCATGCTCATGGGCATCCGTGTCTCTGGCTACATCTCTGAATCTGGAATGACGAATTGTGGCTCAGGCTCGCTTGAACTACTGGCTACAACTCTGAACATGGAATGAGAGATTGTGGCTCAGGCTCGCTTGATCTGACGTCGAAGCTTGTACATGACCACCATTTTCCCCCCTGTCAGGGACAAGGTGAGATGATGGCGAAAACTCAGCTGCAAGTTTGCTCAATATCCGTGAACAAGTTCTAACATGTGTCGTAAACATCTTCTTGGCTGCTGATGCCCATTGCCAAGAAGCGATCCATCCAAGATGAATCTTTTTTCTTGCAGGAGGCTTGTTTCTGAAGCATCTGTCTGAAGAATGGGTGTGCCGACCACAGTGCTTGCATGGATGAAGATCAAAATAGTGATATTTCATATGGCCAACTCGAACACAGTGTTGGCATTTTTCAATCTGTTGTGGAAGCGGAACAGGATCTGAAACAACTGCAGGTGAACTGTCATACAGGAATCCGACACTCTGAAATTTGATGGGCTTGGTGTAGTTTGGAATATGAAAGGACACATCCTTGTCATATCCAAGACCAGTTAGGTGCTTGTTGTGGACAAGCTCTTCCCAAGGTTTGATGATGGGCTTAGGAAGTGCAGGCTGAGCTGCTGCATCTGCATGTACATCTGCTCTAGTGCAAGGAACTAAATGTGAATCAACTGCAACTTTATCTTCTTTCTTCTGATGAGAGTCCTTCACACTCTTCTGAACAGAAACAGGTTCAGAATGGTGACTCTTTTGCTGAAGTTCGTTTTGTTAAAGCTGAGTTTCCAACTGCAAAAACTCAGTCTTTTCTTGTGTATCTAGCAAAAAAATTTGAATGTTACAAAGAGAATTCTTGCTCATTCTTATCATATCATCAACATTGGAATGAATGAGGTCATTCAACAACTCTAATGCCTCATTGATTTCAGCCATTTTCAACAACTTAGGCTCAAAAATGAAAGGGTGTCGGCTTCAACCGAAAATGCACCCGTTTACAATGTGATTCAACAACAAATACAAATGACTCTAAAGAATTTTCAAAGCACAAAATCTGCTCCTCAAATGATGGAGGGAAATCAACAATGACTTACATCAACAACTCAAATACACTTCAAATCTTGAATGAAGATGCAAATCAATGTCAGTTCAATACATATCTCTGCAAAATATGTGCAGCTAAAAACACTATGCAGTTGAATTTTTTCTTCAAATAACTGTTTTCAATGATGGCAAACTTGTCTTCAAATGTGAAATTCTTCAAAAAATCACCCTTTAAATCAATGCCACAAATCATAAAATGTCAAATCTGCAATACTCTCTATGTGTTCAGTCTATCTGCTCCTCATATGCCATTTTCTTAATTTCATTTCTGCTGTTCTTATTCTCTAATTTCTCTCTCTCTCTGCTGTTTGTTTGTTTGTTTGTTTGTTTGGATTTATTTTTTATTTTTTTTAATTAATTAAAAATTAATTAAAAAAATTTAAATAGGGAGGGAATTTAATAAATTAAAAAGGGATGGGGAGAGGGAAAAATAAAGGAAATGTTAAAAAAGGGAAGGAATTAAAATGGGAGGGAAGGGGATTAGTTAAAAAGAGGGGGAATTTAAAAAAGAAGGGAAATTTATTTGGATGGGAAGAGGCTTATATTAAAATAAATTTAAAAAGAGACGGAAGGGAATTTTAAAAAAGGAGGCATGGAAATGTTTTAAAAAATTTAAAAGTTGAATTAAATTTATTAAAAATGTGATTAAAAAAAAAAGAGAGAGAGTCGTATTGTGGAGAGGGGTCTGCTGTGGGTGGAGATGAGTGTTGTGAGGCGGAGTTAAGAGGAGAGGCAGAGTTGCAGTGCGCGCGGGGGAGGGTTGAGAGGTAAGGGGGTGGGTTGATGGAGCGGTTTTTTATGAAGCGATTTTTAGGAGGTGTGTGAGTCGTTGGTAAGAGGATGCAGTTCGAATGGAATGGTAGAGCGACGGTTTAGATGCTTATATTACAATGAGCATATGCAGGTGGCGGGGTTGGAATCGTGATGTGTTGGGGAGCACTCTGTGAGGGTGAGTTTGCAAATAGGGAGTGCGTATGGCGTGTAATGGGGACGACAGGGAGAGCCGTAGGGTGGAATGGGGCTGTTGAAGGAGCGGAGTGCTGGTGCGTAGGGCCGAATGCAGGGTAGGGCCGAATTCCAGTTGTGTGGTGAGGGCGTATGTGCAGAGAGTTGGGTATGATATAAAAAATTGCAGGTTGGAGAGGCCGAAAGGGCATGGAGTTTGATTTTTTTTTTTTTATATTTATTTTATTTTATTTATTTATTTATTTTTTATTTTTTATATTAAAACAACAGAGTAGAGAAATTATCTTTAAAACAGCAGTAGAACTTCTTCTAAATACACCGCAGAATGGAAAAAATGCAGAGATGAGGGCAATAGTAGAATTTTTCCAGCAGCAGAGAATGAGAATGCAGAATTTTCCAGAAGATTTCAGCAGTAAAACCCAGAAATTTTTCCAATAGCCTAGCAGCAGAAGAACCCAGAATTTAGAGAACTCAGAAATCTCAAAAATTTCTTCGAAAATCCTCTTTAAACTATTTTCCAGCAGCTCAAAAATGCATAATTTAACAATACTCAGAAATATTTTCCACTAAAAACTCATAAACTTCTTCAGGAATCAATTTTAAAACACTTTTCAGCAGCTCTTCAAAATGATGCAGAATTTAAAGTGCAGAGATAAAATTAGAATTTAGAAAACCTTCAAATGTGCTTCTTCAATACCACTGCTGCTCTTCTTCAAAGTCAATTTTTGAATGCTGCCACGGATTTTTAATGCTACTCCTCTTCAAAACACTTCTGAATGGCGGCAAAAACACTGCTGCAGAAAGTCTCTAAATGCTGCAAAATTGTCAAGAATTTTGCAGATATGCATAGGCCATAAACAAAAATGGCTCAGTCAATTTGGAGCAGGGCCAGCAATCGCCCGCTCTTATACCATGTTAAACACCATGTTGAAGCACACACATGGTGTATGAGGAAGATGAGCACACACACACAAGAGACTCAACACAATGAAGGATAAGCGTGAGGCTTTGTTATTTTCCATTATACAAAGATGTACATTTATAGTACAATGGTGTGACTCTTGGTTTCATATTCCAATGTCACTTGGACTCCATTGTGACTTTTCGCATTCCACACCTACCCATGTAGGATTAGGTGTTCCAACATCATCCTCTGTTATAAATAATGCTCTCATATGCATAGTAGCTAGCTTTGGTAATGTAATTTTGTTGTAAAGAAAGTCCACTGTGCCTTGACATTATTTCCTTATTATGACTGCATTTTGAATACATGAGAAGACTCTGTTCATAAGCATAATTCGTGGTTGATAGCTGTTCCCCGAGGATTGTGCAGAGGCCCCTGCACACGCCGAGGTTTTGTTTATTGCTGTATAGTTTCATGCTTTATTTCCTTACGTTCATTATGCCATAGTTATTCACGTGTATATATTACATCTCTTATAGTATTAACGTTTTATTTCTGTCCATAATTTTTCATGCTTTATACTGCTGTTAACTGATCAGTGTCTTTGTTCCAGATTACAGTAGGCAGCCCGGGCATTTTCACATAGTTTTACAATGACTAATGACATGGAATCAGTCTTGTCCTTCTGCTGATTTATTTTTCTTAGCTTTTAATTCCAAAACTGTTTTATTTATTTCAGTTTTGTACATTTGCTTTATTAGTTAGATTAGATATTAAATTACTCATGTCATTATCAGTTACCTCCGAAAGCCATAGCGAGACTAATGGTGAGGGATTGAAGTATGAGTGTGTAGTTTGATATTAGTTTATTTTTCTGTAAGTTAGATATTAAATTGCTCATGTCCTTATCAGTTACCTCCGAAAGCCATAGCGAGACTAATGATGAGGGATTGAAGTATGAGTGTGTAATTTCATATTAGTTTATTTTTCTGCAAATTAGATATCAGATTGCTCAAGTTTTTTATGATTACCTCCGAAAGCCATAGCGAGACTAATGGTGAGGGGTCAGAATATGAGTTGATGTAATTTGATTTTAGCTTTACTTTGCTTGCAATTCTTGGATTTCTTTGAGCACAGTTTCTTTTGTATTTAGACAGCAGCAAGGGTAATGGGCTTCATGATCAATAGTTCACTGTTTGTTTGACTAGTATAGTGGCACATTTTCATTTTCTTTTAGGAATTAATTTTTTCATTGCATGTTTTAAAACCCTTTTGAAGTTTGAAGTTTTGGAAATCATTATAAAGGACATCATTGCCTTGAACATTTATATCCATACTTGTCTTTTAGAATTTCCATCTCACATTAGGAAACCAACCAAGATAAAAACCCCCAAGATAAATAAAAAACCCAAAAACGAAAAAAAGTAAGAGATAGGTTATCTTGCACATATAGTGCGCCACACTTCGTCAGCTTACGAATCCCAGATTGACAAATTAATGTAGCAATTTAGGACACACTAAATTGACCAAACAGTGTGATTGTGTGATCATGTTTAATTTCCATAGAATTAATTGCAGAAGGATTCAGTATCTCGCTCTAGTATATTGCATGATCAAATTGAATCCATTGAAATACATATTGTTTGTATAATTTCTCTATGGTATCAGAGCACCTGAAATCACAATAGTGGAGAAGAAATTGAGTTTGTGTTGAACAATATTCAAACATGCAGATACTTTCATTAGTGTGACAAGTGGATCAATATGGATGTTAATGGTTTAATATTGGAATATGCACTTGAGGGAAGTTATAATTATATTTCATGGAAAGATAGAATGGAGGTAGTGCTGGAGGACAACGGGTTGATTTTTTTTTATTAATAATGATATTCTCAAGCCCACAACAGTAAACGTCGCTCTTTTTAATGCTTGGAAAAATAAGGTAGCAAGGGAAAGGAGGATATTATTAGAGGGAGTTCGAGATCACATTGTCTTGAGTCTCCATGGAAAGGTGACTCCATATGCAATGTGGAAGGCCTTGACAGATCTTTTTCATAACAAAAACAACCAAAGTAATTTGGCGTTGAACGACAAGCTCAGGAAAATAAATAAGGAGGAGGGCGAGACGGTACCAACATACTTGGCAAAGTTCAATCAATGTCGAGATAAGCTTGGAATTATTGGTGTGACCGTAGCAGATGATGACTTGGTGAGCCTAACACTTCTAGCCCTTCCCAATATTTGGTATAGTTATCAGACTCAGAGGGAGTTGTTACGAGACTGGGAGAAACTTTCATCGGATTTGGTACAAGAAGAATTCAAGTGGAATAACAGGGATGGATCCTCATCCAAGACTGATGACAAGGAAGATTTTGACTTGGATAGTAAGGAAAATAAGGCCAAGTGAAAGAAATCCCAAGGCGATGCGGGAAAGAAATACTTGTCCAAGATCAGATGCTTTCACTCTCACGAGCATGGGCACTATGCCACAAATTGTCCACAGAAGAAGGCAAGAAAGAAGGAGTCTACAGTTGCAGCAGGTGAAGCATTGGATTCACAATTCAAGCTTAATTTTACTCTCATTGCATGCATGGCCAACAGTGTAATGGGAGTTATGTGGTATTTAGACAGCGGTGCCTTGTTCCATATGACAAGGGATAGAGATATCTTCAGTGACTTGGAGGAGAATGACCTCTAGCAGAACATAGAGTTTGGAGATGACGGGAGGTATAGTGCGACCTACATAGGTACATTTACCTTTCAAAGGGAGAATGGCTCCCATCTCAGACTAGCAAATGTTTTATATGTTTCAGGCCTAAAGAAGAATCTTGTCTTTGTAGCAGTATTGGAAGACCATGGTTATGAATTGATGTTTAGAAAAGGAAAAGTTTTCCTTAAACACATTTCCACGGGACAGGTGAAGCAGATCGGTTCCAGAGTCAAGAACTTGTAAGCTATCGAGATTGAGGATGAATGCAAGTATTTGAGGAGAAAATTAGTGGTTAATGACTTGGTGGTTGAGAGGGAGCAATTATCTCTCAACATGCGGCGTCAGAAGCAATCTGAGAAGATTGTGGAGCAACCACAATTGGAGAAGTAGAGAGGAGACTAAGTGGAAGATTCAACTCAAGAAGAGACCTCCAGGAGGTAAAATTTTGAGCTAGAAGGGCAGAGGGAGTACATGCAACTATACCTCCAAGTGTGAGGTGGCACGATGTGCAGAATTAATTCCAAGAAGAAATTTGGACAGGATTCATTGAGATGGTGTGTCTCATGGATCGAACTTGGCTACGAGGAGCCCACAATACAACAGTAGAAGGAAGGATCGGTTAGATTGATGCAATCAGATGTCAGGAGGACAAAAATCATAGTGATAGGTGTTGGATACTAGAGCGCAGATCAGAGTTGGAAGCAATGTAGAATGCATGGATGAAAATGTCAGCAACGCAGAGAGTCCAATAGACATGTGCAGTAGGATCTAGCTGTCATAAGAATCCGATGACAGATTCATTATAATGATTTAGTTGTTTGGATGCTATTTAGTTTCATGATGGTTTCATGTGCGAACAACACTAGAGAAGTGTTGCATGCAAGAACATTCCAAAGGTACCGAATCAGGACAGATTGATTCCTTTCTTGTTGAGAGGGAGTGTTGAAATTTGCAACAAGAAATAATGAAAATGGCATCTAGAAAATCGAATCCATAAATTCCTACCATGGAGGCTTTTGATTTAATTATTTCTTAATTAAATTAGAATAAATGTGTGTCAAATTTATTTATCCCTTGAATAAATTGGACAATAAATTGTAATCTTACCTCATAATCACTTGTAATAGTTAATTGAGTGTGATAGACTCAGTTAGCTCATGAAATTTGAGTTGAGGGTTGTTGGTGAGGCATGTAGAGTGATTCTATTTGTTTTAGAGTCTAAGTTGCAATTAGTGTATTAGTTTAATGCATGAGAAATTAGTTAACTCAATTAAGTGAGTTAAAGTAAGTCTAACTAGTTGTAAATGATTGTTGCACTAGTGAGAGGTCAAGTGAATTAAAGCAGATTTAACTCACATGTGGCAATCTATCAAGTGACTGATGATTTAATATTAATATTTGCATGCATGTCAGTTTTGATGAAGTCCCAGTTGAGACAAAGGTTAAAAGGAAGTTATCTATTAGTTGTATTTATAGAAAATTTCCCGGGTGCAAATATATACACCATAGGATGCCCATGATGTATTGTGCAGTCAAGGAAGGCTGAAATTTCTAAATAATAGGGATTGCATTCCATAGGGATGGCGTGAGCATGGCAAGTTGAAGACAAGATGATAATTGGCTCAATTTTTTCTAGATCAGTGTGAGACAATCATGATAGTACATAAGACTCTTGTGAAAAGAGTGCATTGTATTGCTTCATGATTCCTTGGTTGATTATACAATAGAGATAGAGGGTTTTTGAGAAGCAAGCTTTCCCCAGGAAAAATATTTGTGTTGTGGATTGATTTTCTTCTTTCTTTTACTTGGTGTGATTGTGCGATTGTGTTTAATTTCTGCATAATTAATTGTAGAAGGATTCAATATCTTTCTCCAGTATATTGCATGATCATATTTAATCCATTGAAATACATATTGTTTGTATAATTTCTACATGGTATCACATCATCAGAAATCACAATAGTGGAGAAGAAATTGAGTTTGTGTTGAACAATATTAAAAATTGCAGACACTTTTGTTGGTGCAACAAGCAGATGAAGATGGATTTCAATGGCTTAAGATTGGAATATGCACTCGAGGGCAGTTCTAATTATATTGCATGGAAAGACAAAATGGAGGTAGTGCTGGGGGACAACGCGTTGAAAGAATTCATTTATAAAGATATTCCCAAGCCCACAGTAGTAGACATCGCTCTTCTTGATGCTTGGCAAAAGAAGGTAACAAGGGCAAGGATGATCTTATTAGAGGGAGTTTGAGATCACATTGTCTCGAGTCTCCATGGAAAGGTGACTCCATATGCAATGTGGAAGGCCTTGACAGATCTGTTTCAAAACAACAATGACCAAAGGAAGTTGGCGCTAAAGGAAAAGCTCAGGAAAATAAATAAGGAGGAGGGCGAGATAGTACCAACATACATGGTTTTGAGCAGCAAGGTTTCCCCAGGAAAAATACCTGCATTGTGGATTGATTTTCTTCTTTTTTGGTGTGATTGTGCGATCGTGTTTAATTTCCGCAAAATTAATTTTAGAAGGATTCAATATCTTGCTCTAGTATATTGCATGATCTTTGAATCCATTTAAATACATATTTTTTGTATAATTTCTCCATGGTATCAGAGCACCATAAATCACAATAGTGGAGAAGAAATTGAGTTTATGTTGAAGAGTGTTCAAACTTGCATATACTTTCGTTGGTGCGACAAGTGGATCAAGATGGATTTCAATGGTTTAATATTGGAACATGCACTCGAGGGAAGTTCTAATTATATTGCATGGAAATACAGAATGGAGGCAGTGCTGGAGGAAAACGGGTTGAAAAAATTCATTGATAATGATATTCTCAAGCCCGTAGTAGCAGACGTCGCTCTTCTTGATGCTTGGAAAAAAAAGGTAGCAAGGGAAAGGAGGATCTTATTAGAGGGAGTTCAAGATCACATCGTCTCAAGTCTCCATGGCAAGGAAACTCTATAAGAAATGTGGAAGGCCTTCAAAGATATATTTTAGAACAACAACGACCAAAGTAATTTCGCGTTGAAGGACAAGCTCAAGAAAATCAATAAGGAGGAGGGCGAGATGGTACCAACACACTTAGAAAGTTCACTCAATGTAGAGATGAGATTGGAAGTGTTGGAGTGACCATAAAATATGATGAATTGGTGAGCTTAACACTTCTAGGTCTTCCCAAGATTTGATATAGTTATCAAGATTCTGTCAATGGGAGGGAGAAGTTACCAGATTGGGAGCGACTTTCGTCGGATTTGGTACAATAAGAATTTAGGCAGAATAACAGGGATGGATCCTCATCCAAGACTAATGATGAGGAATATTGTGATTTGGCCAGTAAGGAGGCTAAGGCCAAGTGAAAGAAATCCCAAGGCGAAGCGGGAAATAAAGACTTGTCCAAGATCAGCTGCTTCCACACTCACGAGCATGGGCACTATGCCACAAATTTTCCATAGAAGAAGGCAAGCAAGAAGGAGCCTATAGTTGCAGCAGGTGAAGCATTGGCTTCACATTTAGAGCTTTATTTTACTCTCATTTCATGCATGACCAACAGTGTAATGGGATGCATGTGGTATTTAGATAGCGGTGCCTCATTCCATATGACGAGGGATAGAGATATCTTCAGTGACTTGGAGGAGAAGGACCTCCAAAAGAACATAGAGTTTGGAGATGATGGGAGGTATAGTGCGACCGACATAGGTATAATTAAATTTCAGAGGGAGAATGGCTCCCATCTCATAATAGAAGATGTTTTGTATGTTCCAACCCTAAAGAATAATCTTGTCTTTGTAGCGATATTAGAAGACCGTGGTTGTGAAGTGATGTTTAGAAAAGGAAAAAATTTCCTTAAACACATAGCCACAGGACAATTGAAGCAGATCGGTTCCAGAGTCAAGAACCTGTATGCTCTCAATATTGAGGATGCATGCAAGGCTTTGAGGAGAAAAGCAGTGGTTAATGACTTGGTGGTTGAGAGGGAGCAATTATCTCTCAACATGCAGCCTCAGAAGCAGTCTCAGAAGTTTGTGGAGCAACCACAATTGGAGAAGTAGAGAGGAGATCAAGTGGAAGATTCCACTCAATCAGAGACCTCTAGGAGGGGGAAATTTTGAGCCAAAAGGGAAGAGGGATTACATGTAGCTATACCTCCAGGTGTGAGGTGGAGCGATGTGCAGAAATAATTCCAAGAAGAAATTTGGGCAGGATTCATTGAGATGGTGTGTCTCATGGATCGAACCTGGCTATGAGGAGCCCACAATAAAATAGTAGCAGGAAGGATTAGTTGTATTGATGCAGTCAAATTTCAGGAGGAAAAAAATCAGAGTGACAAGTGTCGGATACTGGAGTGCAGATTAGAGTTGGCAATAGTGCAAAGTGCATGGACACAGATGTTAGCAGCGCAGAGAGTCTAGTAGACATGTGCAGTAGGATCCAGCAGTCAAAAGGCTCTAATGACAAATGCATTATACTGATTCAGTTTTTTGGAGGCTATTTAGTTCCAGTATAGTTTCACGTGTGAACAACACTATTGAAGTGTTGCATGCAAGAACATTCCAAAGGTACCGGATCGGGACAAATTGATTCCTTTCTTGTTGAGAGGGAGTGTTGAAATTTGAAACAAGAAAGAGTGAAATTAGCATCCAGAAAAAACATAGAGAAATTGGAATCCAGAAATGGCTACCATGGAGGCTTTTGATTTAATTATTTCTTAATTAAATTAGAAGAAATGTGTGTCAAATTTATTTATCCCTTAAATAAATTGGACAATAAATTGTAATCTTATCTCATAATCACTTGTAATAGTTAACTGAGTGTGATAGACTCAGTTATCTCATGAAATTCAAGTTTAGGGTGGTTGGTGAGGCATGTAGAGTGATTCTATTTGTTTTAGAGTCCAATTTGCAGTTAGTGTATTAGTTTAATGCATGGGAAATCAGTTAACTCAATTAAGTGAGTTAAAGTTAGTCTAACTAGTTGGAATTGATTGTTGCACTAGTGAGAGGTCAAGTGAATTAAATCAGATTTAATTCACATGGAGTGATCTATCAAGTGACAGATGATTTACTATTAATAGTTGCATGCATGTCAGTTTTGATGAAGACCTGGTTGAGATAGAGGTTAAAGGGAAGTTATCTATCAGTTTTATTTATAGAAAATTACCTAGGCATAATTATATACACCATAGGATGCCCATGATGTATTGCGCAGTCAAGGATGGCTGAAATTCCTAAATAATAGGGATTTCATTCCACAGGGATTGCATGAGCAAGGCAGGCTGAAGACAGGTTGAGAATTGGCTAAGTGTTGGGCCGATTTTGTATGGATTAGTGTGAGAGAGTGAGGATATAACAACATAATCTTGAGAAGAGTGCATTGTATTGTTTCATCATTCCTTGGTTCATTATATAATAGAGATAGAGGGGTTTTGAGCAGCAAGATTTCCCCAGGAAAAATATATGTGTTGTGGATTGATTTTCTTCTTTCTTTTACTTGGTGTGATTGTGCGATCATGTTTAATTTCCATAGAATTAATTGTAGAAGGATTCAATATCTTGATCTAGTATATTGCATGATCATATTTAATACATTGAAATAAATATTGTTTGTATAATTTCTACACCCTGTCTCCCCATATTCCTTATCACTCTATCTCTTTCTCTTTCTCTCTTTCTCCACCTTTCTCTCTATATGTCTTTCTTTTTACCTCCCTCTCTCCCCCCTCCAAGTCCATCTCTTTCTCTCCCTCCCTATCTCATTCTCTCTCTTTCTTTCTCACTCTCCCTTTATTTGCCACCTCCCTATGTCTCCTCTCTCTCTCTCTCTCTACCCTCCAACTTCGTCACTATCTCCCTCCATCTTTCCTTCTCTCCTTCTTTATCTCTCTATCTGACCCAAACATACATACTCTCTCTCCATCTCTTCCTTGTCACTCCCTCTCTCCCTCTCCCCACTTTTATCTCTCTATTTATTTCTTCTTCCCTCCCTCTCTCCCCCTCCAACTCCATCTCTATGTCCCTCCCTATCTGCCCCTCCAAATTCATCTCTTTGTCCCTCCCTATTCCCTCATCTTTTTCCCTCCTTATCTCCTCCTCTCCCTAAAGTCCTCTTTCTCTCTCTCTCTCTATCCAACCTTATCACTATATCCCTCCCTATCTCCTTCTCTCTGTCCCTCCTCCCCGTCCATATTTGTGTCACCCTCTCTCTCTTACCCTTCTTTCCCTATCTCACTCCTCTCCTTCTCTCTCTCTCTCTCTCTTCATTCCTTCTCTCCCCTCTCCTTCTCTTTATCTCCATCTCTCCATTGTCACTCCCTCTATATCTCCACCTCCATCACTCTATGTCTTATTCCCTCCATACATATCTATAGTTAACATATATCATGATATATTAATATATATTATAATATAACAAATTTAATATTGTATAAAAAAATCAAAAAATTAAAAATAAAATAAAATAAAAACAAAAAAAAATAATTAAAACTCAATACATGTATAAACTTGTGTGACCCTAGTACTAGCCTCTTACCATTATGATCTCCCTACTATAATAAAATCAAAATCACCTCCTACCATTATGAGCTTTCGACTGTATTGAAATGAAAACCGTGAGCCTGCTGCTAGCCTCCTACCATTATGAGCTCCTAACTGTATTGAAATATATTACTTGACTTGATAGGGAACGATTTTCAAAGTGATCCAATCTACGCTCACGATGGCTCCAATTTTTGCAGCAACTTGGGATGGTCATGTCGAAAATCCTTCTAAGATCTCACACTCGCCTCCATCAATCAATAGGTTAGCCATCATATTCCTTAACTCTTATTCAGGTAAAGGGTTTTTCTTTTAATGCCAATAAATTTTATGACTATATCTTCAAATCATTTATTCCTTCCATGGCCCTTATGTTAATCCCCTATTTTATTATGCTTGCAAGTGGGTATATTACTTGAATTCGCCTTGGTTTCAAAAGATAAATTTTATTTCCCTCAATTAATTATTCTGTGCCATGTTACCCCAGGTTGGACTCCCTTCTTATTCCTTCCATTCTACATGTCATGACATGGGTCATTGAGGGTTTCGATATCCACGCTGGGGTTTCATTGGGGTTTTCATAAAATTATAAAATTGATGGTTTAAAAAAAAACCCACTAGGGTAAGATACCATCTCACGACTATGGATATATTAATTCATGGATTCAATGTAGTGACTCTAACATTCAACATTATTAACTATTTTTGTTATTATATAAGTAGGGTATTATTGTCACCTTAAAATATTTCTATATGGAATATGCAAAAGTTTTGTTCTTAAAGTTTTTCCAGATAAATCCACGAAAAGCTTGAATAAAATTTTCCAAAATTTTCAAATTAATTTAGTGTATAAAACTACTTGGCATGTAAGTATATTGAGTTAGCTCCTCTAGAAATTAAAAAAAAAAAAACAATTTTGAAGCCAAAAATATACTTTAAAACTCTCTCAATTTCCTAAAAAAAATTGATTCAAGCTCAAGCCCAAAATACAAACAAAATATTAGATGGGTCTCAAAGGAATCTCATTCTAGAATATAGGTTGATACTTCAAACCTGAGTCATTTATGTTAAGGAGGAAATGGATAAAAAAAATGATTTTCTTTAAATATGGCTTGGGTCTACTTGCAGAAAATAGATCAAATGATAGAATTTTATAGGATCTACCATGATGGTATACATGAAAGTTGATAAGGGAAAACCCAAACAAATTCCTAACAAAAAAAAATTCATATATAAACCATTGCATAAAGGATAAACACACAAATTGTTGATACATGTGGAGAGCCATGCAATGAATCCTCGATTAAACCCAAATTTCTGAAGGAATCCAAACATGAATCTATGCTTGAAAAAATTAAAGACATTTTCCATATCCAACTTAAGGATAATCCAATTTTCCTCATTATTCCTACTAAGGGGGATAACTTCATGTATAAGGACGATATTTTCCACAATTTGTCTCTTCCTCACAAAACCACCTCGGTTTTCTACGATAATCTTAGGGAGTATACTTTTGGATATATTATCAATGATTTTAGACATGTAAGACACCTTTCAATATGATATCATAATGAATGTACAAAGGATTATGGAATTACCCCCTTTGGGACTATAGCTAAGAAATATTAATTTGTCCCTCCTCTTGGGTGCAAGGAATTATGATGAACATATTGAAGAATTCAGATCATCTAGGCCAACTCAAACTTAATAATGTTCCAAAATAATTGAAAAAATGAATGTTGAATTCATCTATACTTGATACCTTATCAATTTCAAAATGATTGATACAACCTACATAAGGACAAGAATTGTCTTTGTTACTTATAATACATGGATTATTTTCTTGCATAATATTTGTTGTGCTCAACTTAGTGTTCCTAAATTGAGGTCATAAATTATCAACCAGGGTTAGTAAACTGCTGAAGTGAAGTGCACTATATGTGCCTAGGTATCTATTTCTCACTACGTTGTGTTTAGTGTTTTTATGATGTTTTTGGTTTTGTGGTTTTATGTTAAGAAGGAAAAGAACTAAATGTTGAAAAAGAACAGTTGTTGGTCACACTAAAAGCAGAGAAAAACCTATACTAAAGAACAGAAAATGCAAAGTTTGATAATGACTCATAGCAAGAAAATAAATCACAACATGAACTCAATAAACTCATCCAATTCATTCATTAGAAATATGTTGGAATAGTGCAAATTAGGTTCTCCTAAGCAAACAACCATCTTACAATATTACAAAGAATCTCATCCATGGCTAAAAGTTTATTGGAACACAATTGGAAAAAATATTATTTGTAGCACAATAAGATTTTTACTCTGAATTAACTTGTAATGCTAAGGTTAATCCATTCTGCAGCTCCATTTTTCACTACTAAGCCTTATTCGAAAGTTAGAGATTTTCTAAAATAGTTTTTGGGAAAAAGGCTTATTTGTGAAATTGCAAAAGATTGCAGAACAATCAAGGCCTTAAATTGATATCACTAACTCATTCCTGTCCATATGATGATGCATTAATATAAAGTCAGAACAAGATTAGTTTGTAAACAATGAAGGCCATGAAGTCTAATTTTGACAGTTAATACAACTTAAAGAACAATGGATAACACTGAACTAGAATGCAATTGTCAAACTTGAAACACAGTGATCACAACTAAACTAGAATGCTGTTAGCCTAACTTTGAAATACAGTGCACTGGAACTGAACTAGAATGTCACTAATCTAACTTAAAGTATAGTGAACAGAGTTAAACTAGAATGCCATTATCAAACTTCAAACATAGTGACAGAATTAAACTAGAGTGACATCTACCTCCGGAGTATTTCAACTGAACTAAAATGAAACTAATTCTATGAAATGTTTCAGCGCTGTCTCATTCAGAGTTAGTGGTTTTTTGGAATAACTTATAGAACAGGACTGGCTGCAACATGTTATGTAAATGAGCATGAAAGCATAAAATTCAACAAAACACAACAAATCTCTAAAACACCACAGCTATGTCTCATCTAGAGTTAGTGATATTTTGGAAGAGTTTATAAGATCACGACTAGCTGTAACAACTGATGTAATTGAGTACAAAGTCATAAAGTTTAGAGAAATGAAACTAAATCCTAAATACTATAGTTATATCCCATCCAATGTTAGTGGTATTTTGGAATATTTTTTAAGGATAATACTAACTGTGGCATCCACTGCAAGTAAGCATAAAAACACAAAGTTCAGAAAATTGATTAAACTAGGAATGAAACTAGGCTAAGTTACTTATCTAAACCATATGAACAAAGCTTCTCAGGTAGCAAGGGCCCTCTACCACCGTATTAGCATGCAAATATACTCAATATTGACTCAGCTCTTTCAATAAAGTGATGCTTCTTTCATTAAAAGAGAAATTCTCCAAAATAGAGTATTTACGGTCTTTTGAGATCTAGCAACAAAACATAAATCTAGCTAGCTGCTTCTTGGTCTCTCGAGCCATACTTATAACAAAATTACATAAATTTGTTTGAGATAAAACAGGAATAATTATCTTTCCCAAATAAAATCAAACTAGGACTCTGGTGGTGGCCTCGTATTATGATTAGGGACATCTGTACAGTCCTTGTCCTATTAGAAGTATGTCTCCTAGTTTTGGTTTCCCACGTGCATAATCACCTGTAGACTCGAGCTCAGACTTCGTGGAGAGCAAGAAATGATGGGGGAGTGATGTGGAATATGATCATATGTTTTTTTACTTGAGGTGACACCTGAAACCTGCGTAAACATGAAGATAGCTGCGGAATAGGTGACTGCCTACAGAATGACTGTGTTCTGTAGCCGAGTCTAGTAAAAAATTGCTACAATAACAAAATCATGAAAACATAGCAAGTTAGTCATTATATACATTCTTAAAGTAATCCTAATCAATCCTATTGATCATTTAAGCCTGTAATTGATGAAGGACAAAGAAAATGAAGTGAAATGTGGTGGAAAATAAGGACATCTTTGGGGCTCAACATACCCCCACTGCAAGGCTTTTGCATGTCCTCATGCAACTATTCCATGTACTCTGAGACCTATGCTAGGACATCTAAGCCTCTTCTTCTTCTTTGCCTGACAGTCAATGGCCTTCTAGGCTTCCTTATGACTAACTTGAATCTCAAATTTGTAAGTGCCCTGCTTAGCTTTTTGTTTTTATTCTTCAATCTTTCACTGGCCTTGTGCAACTTTTTCATTTGTAGAGACAAAGTGGTATTCATATCACCTTTGAGCTTAACCTGCTCCATTAAAATTTCATTCTCATTCTTGATATGCCTATTGAGTACTTCTCACTCATATTTATCTCTTCTTAGCATATCAATTGTAGATTTTGGTGGACTAGGACTTCTGTCTCTACTTTCTGAAGTTCTCCTTTCTAGTGTCTCAACATAATTGTAAATTTCTTGTTGTGCTGGGTCTATTTCAGGAGCTCCTTCATCAAAATCCTCCTCATATTGATACTCAGGTGATCTAGCAGTAGGTGTTTATTCATCCTCAATGTTTATGATTCCATTTTTTCTAACCTTTGTTTTCTTTAGTATACCTCTAAGCCTGTGGCTCCGTCTCGGTTGAGATGGCCCTTCTCCTCTGTCTTTGGAATATTTTCTTATTATTCTCTCCTTCTTAAGCTGCTTCTTAATTTGAGCCAATTTCTCAGAAATCATCTCTTCACTGTCCTCTTGCATTGATTTACCAGTTTTAGTTTTAACAGCTTTGGAAATTTCCTTTCTCCTGCTTCTTCTTATGGGTTTGCCTTCAGGTGGAGATTCCTTGGGTTCCTCAAAGTGATTCCTTACTAGAAACTCATCCCAATTGTCTCCCATTTTTTCCAAATGATTTTCTATTAAGATTTTGACTAACCCATGGTGATACAAGGTTGTTTCCAGAAATTGAACCCTCTTTTGAACATTTGAGGCCATTCTCTTTAAGCTATAAAGTAGGAAAAATGGCAAAATTGATTTCTTCTTCTAAGAAATGCATCATTAACCGAATATGATAAACATAGAGGGTACCAAATCTTCCTTCACAAGTTATAATTTTTTTCAAAATGAGCAACATGTTCCTCCATTTATTCTTCAGTGCAGAGCTAGGAATACCTTTCTTAAAAATGGAAACATCCATACCTGGTGTTTTGAGTATTTTCCTCCATGCCTCGTTATGAAATTCCCTATTTTTAAACCACTTTTCTCCTTGCCTGGGTAATTCCATTGCTTCTGCAATGAATTCCTCTGTAATGGTGAATTTAACATATCCTATTTCGACCTCCGCTCCATTGAAGGACTGTGCAAATGTTTTAGTCACCTCTTTGTGAAAACCATTGAATTTTTCTAAAAATTGCAACCACCCAGCCTGCTGTAGCATTTCTCTGATTTGTGGATAGCCTTCCAAGTACTTGGTTCCAACTGGTTCAGTTCTTACTATGAGACCCATAACTTATCTTTTCAACCTTCAAATTATTGCTCCTCTGCTCATGGTGAAAATGGTTGTTTACTCCACAGATGTTTCCTCTGTTTTACAGACCGGAATGGATAAGAATTGGCTGCGGAAAGAAATGATATCAAGTAGTTATGAAATGATTATAATGCGGTGAGGATGATTCACACGAGTTAATGAGTTGAGAGTTATCACGAAAGAAAATACCACGGAGATGTTTCGTGAGAAATTCAAAATCATCATTAAATACTTTTGCCTAGTGACATGACTGATTAAATCACTTCAGTACTTAACCGTTAAGTTTTAAATGATGATCGGATATGGCAAGATGGAAGGGATTTTGTCCAAAGTTTTATGATAGGTTTGATAGGCATGATCAACACAACTAATTAAAATAACCTTTTTGAATCATACATGACTTAACTATGCTAAAATTTCATGATATGTCAACATAATAATTTCATAACTTTTACCTTTGCCTTTCCTTTGATTTTGTTTTTTTTTCTTTTGTGGTTTTGATATGCCTTTTCCTCCTTTGGAAATCATTGATCTTCAGTCTTCATAACTCTTTTGATTTTTGTTGTTGTCTTGGATATGCAGGATCAATTTTTCTGCTCAATCAAGTGATTACTAAATAGTGCCTTCAGGATCTCTGGCTGTAGAATGTCTGACTGGCTGCAGAATGTCTGCTTGGATGCAGAATGTCCGACTGATTGCAGAATGTACTTGTAGAAGTCTTAAAACATGGAATGGAAAGGTTTGAAGCATGAATGGAATGTTTCTATGAAATGAGTTAAAAATGGATAATGAAGTATGGTGTAATGGAGTATGAGTGAAGTGAATAATGGAATGAAATGAATCACAATTATGAAGTGGAGTGAAGTATGTAAAATGACTTGCAACTTATGATTTGTATTATTCAATTGCAGAAAGAAATCACTCTTAAAACTCTGAGATGAAAATGAGGTGGACCATGGAATGAAATGAATGAAGTATGGAGTGAAGTGAAGTATGGATGAATGGAATGAAATGAAGTATGGATGAATGGAATGAAATGAATCATAAGTGAAATATGGGTTTTCACTTATGATTTTGTAATAGCTGCTTGCAGAAACAGAACAAATTTGAAAAGCTAAAGTGTTAGAAAGATTCTGATTTTCACTCAATCTTTTCTGTATAAACATGCTAATCAGTGATTAGTTTTCATGTTTATACTTTTATTTTATTTTATTTTATTTTATTTATTTATTTTTTTATGCTTTTGAATTCAGAAAATTCTACTAAGTTGATGAAGAAGAAAAATTCTTCTTCATTAACTTCACATCATTGTTTTCCTGAAATCTCTTGACAAATTCTTCTCTTGAAAGTGGCTTGTGATACAGCTTCAATCTATGACCATTTACAAGAAAAGTGACCTTCTCTTCATCTATTGTCCTGATTTTTATTGCTCCATTGTAAAAAATTCTTATAATTTCATATGGCCCAAGCCAATGTGTTTGGAATTTACCTTGAAAATTTTTGAACTTTGAATCAAACAAGAGAGCCCAGTCACCTTCTTTGAACTTCTTTTCCTTGATGTATTTTTCATGCCATCTAGTCCTTTGCTGTTGGAATATACTTGTTTTCTGAACTGCATCTTGTCTGATCTCATCCAATTCATTAATCTACTCCAATCTGTGCTTTTGTGCCTTTGTTAGATCAAGTTCTAGCTGAATTTCCATTTTGAAAGTTTGAATCTGAAACTCTATGGGAAACAGAACTTGCTTTCTATAAACAAGTTCATAAGGAGTATGGCCTGTTGTGCTCCTCCATGTAGTTCTATAGGCCCATAAGGCTTCAGGAAGCCTATCTGCCCAATCTCTTCTATGCAAATGAACAATCTTCGTTAGGATCCCTTCAATGACCTTATTAGTAGATTCCACTTGACCATTTGCTTGTGGATGATAGGTAGTAGATTTTCTGTGTCTAATTTTGTACCTCTCCATCATTTGTTCCACTAGCTTTGATGTAAACTGAGCTCCTTGATCTGTAAAAATTTCCCTTGGGACACCAAAACGAGTAAAAATATCCTCAAAAAGAAAATTAACTACAGATGCTTCAGTAGCAGAAAGTAATGGCTTGGCCTCTACCCATTTGATAACATAATCAGTGAAAACTAATATATATTTCTTTTGTCTTGATGGAGGACTAATAGTTCCTACAAAATCTAAAGCCCATTTTTCAAAAGGGTCAATATGTACCTGAGGCTGCAATGGCATCTCACTTGAAGGAGAAGGTTTCCCTACCCTTTGGCAACTGTCACACCTTTTGACATACTCTTTAGCATCTTTAAAAAGGGATGGCCAATAATATCCTAAATGAAGGATCTTATAAGTTGTTCTTTTATCAGCAAAGTGTCTGCCACAAGGTTCATCATGACATGCCTTGAGGATCTCAGGCATTTCATCTTCCCGAACACATCTCCTAATGATAAAATCTGGACCTGTTTTGTATAACTCATTAGCAACCCATGAATATTTTGCACTGTCATAAATGATCTTTCTTTTGTCTTTTGCATTCATTATTGAAGGAAATTTTCCTGAAACTAAATAATTAGCAATGTCAGCAAACCAAGGAGTTTGAGTAGAAATTGCAAAAAGATATTCATCAGGGAATTGATCTTCAATTGGAGTATTGTCTTTGATGTTTTGGAGTCTAGATAGGAAATCAGCTACTGTGTTTTGTTTTCCAGGCCTATCTAGAATGGTAATGTTGAATTCTTGTAAAAGAAATAACCATATTATGACTTTGCCATTAGTAATTGATTTTTTCATTAGATATATAATTGCAGAGTGATCTATGTGAACAAAAGTTTCATAGCCTGTTATATAGTGTCTGAATTTTTTTATGGCATGAACAACAGTTAAAATATCTTTTTTAGTTATAGTATAGTTTAACTCTGAAGGAGTCAAATTTTTACTGGTATAGTAGATGGCATAAGGAATCAGGTCTTTTTGTCCCAATACTGCTCCTAGAGCTGTATCTGAGGCATCTGTTGAAATATGAAAAGGTAACTTCTAGTTAGGTCCCCTTAAAATAGGTGCTTTAGATATTTTTGTTTTCAGGGTCTCAAAGGCTAACTGGCAATCCAGATTCCACTTGAATTCATAGTCCTTGGTATGTAATTTGAAAAGTGGAGATGCTATCTTGGTGAAGTTTTCTATAAACCTTCGATAATATCCTGTGAATCCTAGAAAACTCCTAACATCTTTTTGACAACTTGGAATAGATAAGTTAGAGATGACTTCAAATTTTGACTCATCAACTCTAATCCCATCCCCTGAAATGTGATGTCCTAAAACAATTCCTTCAGTAAACATCATAAAACACTTCTCATGACTAAGTGGAAGTTTTGCTTCTTTACATCTCTTTAAAAAAATTTCCAGGTTTGTTAAGGCTTCTTCAAATGTGTTTCCATAAACTGTGAAATCATCCATATATACCTCTACACAATCATGTATTAGATCTGAAAATATTCCTAGTACTGCCCTTTGAAATGTTGCAGGTGCATTGCATAATCCAAATGGAAATACTCGATAAGCATAGGTACCCCAAGGACATGTAAATGTGGTTTTGTCTTGATCTTCAAGTGCTACTTGAATTTGGTTGTAACCACTAAACCCATCGAGAAATGAAAAGTACTTTTTGCCAGCTAATGTATCTAACACCTGATATATGAAAGGTAAGGGAAAATGATCTTTAAGAGTAGCTTTGTTTAATTCCCGGTAGTCAATACATACCCTCCATTTACCATTTTTATTTGGCACAATTACCAAAGGATAAACCCACTAACTATCTGAAATGGGACAGATAAAGTTAACATTTAACAATTTCTACAATTCTTCTTTAACAATCTCCCTAAGATTTGGATTCATCCGTCTTTGAGGTTGTCTGATTGGTTTACAATTTTCCTCTATATAGATGTGATGAGTGCAAGTCTTGGGGCTTATCCCTTTCATATCAGTGTACTCCCATGCATATGCAGAAGAATGTCTCTATAATATCTTGACTAGCTCTTCTTGTTGAGATTTCTCTAGGTTCTTTTTTATGTTTAAAGTTTTGCCTGGAAATATCTCAATTGTAGAGCTGCCAAATTTATCCATGGAGTAAAGAGACATCTGTCTTGATGATAAAACTCAATGTTGGATTCTTCTTGAAATTGTTCATGTTTGTATTCCAAAGAGGATTCAAAGTTTTCTAAGGTATTCAGAATCTGGCTATCTTCAGTAATTTCTGAAATTGTGAAGAGAGGTTGTAAGTCTTCTTCATACTCTATCCATTGAGTATCATCTAATTCTGTAATTGTTTTTGCTGGAGGATACAAGGTAAATTTCTTGGTTGAACTACCATCAGAGATGTACATATCACCGGATCTACAACTAATGAAAGCATCAGCTGTAGCTAACCAAAGTCTTCCTAATATAATAGGATGCCCCCCTAGATTATTCTTAGGAGTTAGGATCATAAAATCCACAGGATATTCCCAAGAATCTAGGGACACTGGAATGTCTTCTATTACCCCATCAGGTTTGATCACAGATCTGTCTGCTAATTGTAATAATGTGGGTGTAAAAAGAAGATTAGGAAGTTTAAGTTTATCCATGATTTGTCTACTCATGATATTGATTGCTGCTCCTAAATCAATAAGTGTGTTTTGGATCTCAATTCCATTGATGTGAATTTTAACAACTCGATTTCCTGGGTCAAGATACTTTGGAATAGCCATCTTACCCATCATGATATCTGTTATTTTTCCTGCCAGTTGAATTTTCTTTATCTCTCTTATTCTTTTTCTTTTTTTCTTCATGCTCAACTCCTTTATTGTCTTTGCTAAGATTGGAATTTCCTTGATGGCTTGTAATAATGGGATCTTAATAAAAACATTTCTTAGCTCATCTAGGAAATCATAATTAGGAACCATAATTTGTTTTTCTACACCCCTATCAATTTTTAATCTTTCTGGAAAGGGAGGTGTAGAAGTGGATGTTGATGGCTGCTCTAATATAGGAGTTGAAATTATTGGTTCTTTTTGTTTTGATTTTTCAATGTTTGAGTCTTGGAAAGTTGTGTTCTCTTCAAGACTTTTATTTACCCGTAGAGAGTCTTCTTGAGAATTTTCTTGCTCTTGTATGATTACAGAAGGTTTCCTCTTTTCAAGTATTCTTCCAGACCTAAGTTGAACATCCTTAAGGTCTAAAGGAGTGATCAAATAAGTTGGGAATTGTTGGCCTTCTATCATGTATGTGTTCTGAGGATTTTTATTGTTGGGGTTTGGTATGGGTTGGGCAGGCAACTGATTTTTTTTCTGAGGAAATGGTAATGGAAGTGGTTGATTTTGATGTTGTGGATTTTGAGAATTTGGTTGAGGATTTTGTTGAAAATTTTGTTGAGGAGGGAAATGTGGATATGGTGGATAGGATGGTGGATATTGGTAATACTGAGAGTATCTTCCATAGGGATTTTGTGCTCCTTGCGCCCAAGTTTGTGATTGATTTTGAAATTGGGGCCAAGGTTGCTACCAATAATTCCAATTTGGTGGGGGTTGATTATACAACTGATCATGAAATCCTTGTGTTTGAGGTCCTTGCCAAGGCCTCCTGGAGACAAAATTGAGAGATTTTGTGGAACTTGTAGGAGTTTCTTCTTGAAAGACAACTTTAAGACCAGGAAGTGAAAGAAAACTCTTGGTCTCATGTTTTTCTGAACAAATTACACAAGTCTCTACAACTTTTGCATCCAAAGGGCACTCTCTCAAGGCATGTTTCTTTCTACATTTGGGACAAAAGATTGCTAAGGCATCAGATTCAGATTTTTGCTTGTTTTGTAACTTAAGGGTGTCTATTTGTTCACTAAGACTCCATAAGATATCAAATTTTAATTCATCAAGCATATGTCCTATTTCTTCCCTACTTACTGTCCCAGAAGCAGACTTACTTGCCCTTGCAAGAGCAGGGTCTCTTGGTCCTTTTACAGTTTTAGATTTCCATCTTGAAAGGTTGATACATAATTTAGCTATTTCAGGTAATGTGAGCCGAGATATATCCCCTTTTCCCATCATGTTAAGGATATCTAACCATTCATACCTAATTGTCTTCAACAAGAGAGCTTTCAAGGTGTCTTGGTCTAGGTTTTCCATTTTTGCTCTTTTAATGTTGTAGTTAAATCTCTCCAACAAATATTACAAATTTTCATCCTCTTTTTGTAGCATTTTAAACACTTCCTCCTTATGGTTGAATGGCATACAGTAATCTAAATACCTCTCTAGAAATGATTGTTTCATGTCTTCCCATTTCCTAATAGAACTGTTGATCAAACTCATAAACCACTTCAATGCTGCTCCTTCCAATGTTGAAGGAAATAGTTTAAGTTTTTAAGAATCTTGCAAGTAGTCATAGGTTCTACATAGGACTTCAAATTCAAATAGGAAGGTTTCAGGATCTTCAATTTTAATTCCATAAAATTTTGGAAGGACAGAGGGTGAAATGTTTTTCATAGTTGTATTGGTTTCTTCATCTACTATAGGAAACCGAAAAGAGCTTCCCATTTCTCTTCTACCTCTTCCTCTGCCTCCTTCTCCTTCTACACCTCTACCTCCTTCTCCTCTACCTCTACCTCTACCCCCTCCAAATAGTGTGTGTTCTCCATTAAAAACTCCTCCTCCCCCTTCTTCTGCCATAGTTGATTCTTCTGTGGAAGTTGAAAGGTTTAAGTCCCTAGCAGGGGTTCCTGAATCTTCTTCCAAGACAGGTTCAGTGGGTAAAGTGGAAGGTCTTTCTGATGGAATATCTAATCTTAAGTCCTCTGGAAGTCTAGGATCAGTAAAGGATGGAATGTGGGTTTGAGTTGGAGGTGTGCTGGCTCTTGGTCTTGGTGAAACAAGTGGTGTTCTAGGAATCAAGCTTCTGCTTCTTATGAAACTACCCCTTGAGTCTCTTTATCTACGCATGTGATTGTTTTTGGGAGGTAAGAAACAAGGCTACCTAGTTACACTTCCCTAGCAACAACGCCAAAATGTTGTGCTCAACTTAGTGTTCCTAAATTGAGGTCATAAATTATCAAGCAGGGTTAGTAAACTGCTGAATTGAAGTGCACTATATGTGCCTAGGTATCTGTTTCTCACTACGTTGTGTTTAGTGTTTTTATGATGTTTTTGGTTTTGTGGTTTTATGTTAAGAAGGAAAAGAACTAAATGTTGAAAAAGAACAGTTGTTGGTCACACTAAAAGCAGAGCAAAACCTATACTAAAGAATAGAAAATGCAAAGTTTGATAATGACTCATAGCAAGAAATAAATCACAACATGAACTCAATAAACTCATCCAATTCATTCATTAGAAATATGTTGGAATAGCTTGAGAAAAGGACAACTTTAGTGCAAATTAGGTTCTCCTAAGCAAACAACCATCTTACAATATTACAAAGAATCTCATCCATGGCTAAAATTTTATTGGGACACAATTGGAAAAAAGATTATTTGTAGCACAATAAGATTTCTACTCTGAATTAACTTGTAATGCTAAGGTTAATCCATTCTGCAGCTCCATTTGTCACTACTAAGCCTTATTCGAAAGTTAGAGATTTTCTAAAATAGTTTTTGGGAAAAAGGCTTATTTGTGAAATTGCAAAAGATTGCAGAACAATCAAGGCCTTAAACTGATATCACTAACTCATTCCTGTCCATATGATGATGCATTAATATAAAGTCAGAACAAGATTAGTTTGTAAACAATGAAGGCCGTGAAGTCTAATTTTGACATTTAATACAACTTAAAGAACAATGGATAACACTGAACTAGAATGCAATTGATCAAACTTGAAACACAGTGATCACAACTAAACTAGAATGCTGTTAGCCTAACTTTGAAATAAAGTGCACTGGAAATGAACTAGAATGTCACTAATCTAACTTAAAGTAGAGTGAAAAGAGTTAAACTAGAATGCCATTATCAAACTTCAAACATAGTGACAGAATTAAACTAGAGTGACATCTACCTCCGGAGTATTTCAACTGAACTAAAATGCAACTAATTCTATGAAATGTTTTAGCTCTGTCTCATTCGAAGTTAGTGGTTTTTTGGAATAATTTATGGAACAATATTGGCTGCAACATGTTATGTAAATGAGCATGAAAGCATAAAATTCAACAAAACACAACAAATCTCTAAAACACCACAGCTATGTCTCATCTAGAGTTAGTGATATTTTGGAAGCGTTTATAAGATCACGACTAGTTGTAAAATTGATGTAATTGAGCACAAAGTCATAAAGTTAAGAGAAATGCAACTAACTCCTAAATACTAAAGTTATATCCCATCCAATGTTAGCAGTATTTTGGAAGATTTTTTAAGGATAAGACTAACTGTGGCATCCGCTGCAAGTAAGCATAAAAACACAAAGTTCAGAAAATTGATTAAACTAGGAATGAAACAAGGCTAAGTTACTTATCTAAACCATATGAACACAACTTCTCAGGTAGCAGGGGCCCTCTACCACCGGATTAGCACACAAATCTACTCAATATTGACTCAGCTCTTGCAATAAAGTGATGCTTCTTTCATTAAAGGAGAAATTCTCCAAAACAGAGTATTTACGGTCTTCTGAGATCTAGCAACAAAACATAAATCTAGCTAGCTGTTTCTCGGTCTCCTGAGCCATACTTATAACAAAATTACATAACTATATTTGAGATAAAATAGGAATAATTGTCTTTCCCAACTAAAATCAAACTAGGACTCTAGTGGTGGCCTCGTATTATGACTAGGGACATCTGTACAGTCCTTGTCCTATTAGAAGTCTGTCTCCTAGTTTTGGTTTCCCACGTGCATAACCTCCTGTAGACTCGAGCTCAGAATTCATGGAGAGAAAGAAATGATAGGGGAGTGATGTGGAATACGACCATATGTTTTTTTCCTTGAGGTGACACCTGGAACTTGCACAAACATGAAGATAGCTGCGGAATAGGCGACTGGATACAGAATGACTGCGTTCTGTAGCCGAGTCTAGTAAAAAATTTCTACAATAACAAAATCATGAAAACATAGCAAGTTAGTCATTATATACATTCTTAAAGTAATCCTAATAAATCCTATTGATCATTTAAGCCTGTAATTGATGAGGGACAAAGAAAATGAAGTGAAATGTGGTGGAAAAGAAGGACATCTTTGGGGCTCAACAATCTTTGTACTCAATATATCTTGGCTCCTAGTTTCAGTATATAGGGTGGCATAGGGGTTATATGCTACTTATTTGATTTTTTCATTTTGACTTAATGTCTCTCCTTCATTGGTGGTGATTTCCTTGACATTGTTACACTAGTGTTGTACTTTAGCTTGTTTGGGAAAAATATTAGTTTTTATATCCCTCACTTAGAGCCACAAACTTTTGGACTTTTAACTTCATTTTTATTCATCTTCCCTCATCGTAGATTTGTAGCGCTAGAAGGTTTATTTTTGTTCAAACATTAAAGGCTGAGTGAATTATTCCTACTCCATGAGCCTTTGTGTTCCCCATAATTTATATTTGAGGTAGGTGATCTCTTTACTCACTAATTTATATCAATCCCTAACCCCAAACTTTAGAGTGAGCTTCGTATTTTTATGATTTTGTTCCTAGATGTGCACCAATGAACCAACCAGCCACTTGCTCCATACTCAAGAAACAAGGTGAAGAAGGAGGGGTCTTAAAGCTAAAAAAAATTGAAATGAAGAAAAAGAAGAGGACCATAATCCTCTTGTTTAATCATAGAAAAGGTGATGTTTCAGTGATCTAATCCAACATAAGATATAATTTGAGAAGACATAGAGATGTTACTTTATGCGAAGTAACTATGTGCCAATAACTAATCTATCTTAATGTGTCTAGGATTGAGACATCTATTGGTCCATGTAAATTGCATAAATGGCTGGAAACACGAATGGTTATAAATGCAATTTAATGGTCCAAGTAAATTTCCATGTAAATTGCATAGATGGCTAGAAACCCCAAAGGTTATCAATGATATTTAATCTTAAGTCCTTTGTGGACATAGTGCAAGAGGATTTTTTAATAGAGCTAACCCTTGGAGCTATGGTTTAATTGTATGATGTAGCACATTGTTTTCTCCTTTTATGTTTAAACATATAGAAGTTAATTCCTTAATACACATAATAACTACAACATAATTCCTAAATCTTCATTCATTCTAGAGTAAGTAAAATTCATCTTCTTATGAATCCTATAAATAAATGAAAGATTCACTATGCATAATTTATGACCAACCTTTTCTTATTTGATTATATGAATCCTACCCAAAAGATATTTATGCATTCTTAATCTTTCACACAATCATATAGCTATATGTCTTACACAATGAGACTACAATTTGAACAATTGCATTCCTTCATCCTTTTAAGAGTATTGTTTCCGTACAATATGGAATATATACTAATCATTGTCATAATTTTTTTTCAAATACCCTCCCAAAATGATGGTTCTTTTATGATCTTGAGGATCCATCTTAGCAAAATGACTCTCTCTAACATAATGTTAGACAATGTATGGATGAACCTTATCCACAATGGTCCCAAACTTCTCATTCTTGAAAGAATTGATGATTCTTACAAATAAATTCAATCAAGTAGACTCTAAATATGTTATTATCACGTGCTTCTATCTATGATGCCATGTTCAATCAAGATTCATCTAGAAAACACAATGATGCATTCTTACTCCTTTAATGAATTTGTTAGCATCAATTCCTTCAGGGCTCTTACTGTTCCCTCCTTTTATCATGCTCATCATTAACAAGCACAATAATTTCTTTTCTTATCCATATTTCTCATTTTTCTTCCTTCATTATGTACCTGCAATATTCATTGACAAGTATAACTACGCAAAATATACAAATACAATATCATGATGATGATCTATGGTTTCCATGGTTTTCTTAGAGATTATACTCTTGGTTTTTTAGACAAAAACCCTAAATTCCTTGATATTTCCCTTGGAAACATCAACCCTATGGTTTTGATATCATATCCTAGATTTATCCAATTCCACCCTCGTTAAGGTTTACCATATACCCTAGATTATCTACAAGCCTTAGAAGTGAATAGATAGGGTTTTCGAGGGAACAAAAAAAATTAGGGCTATGGTTTTCTAATCCAATTTCTATCTCATTTTTAAAATCCCTAGATATGGAAAAACCTTCAACATAGTGAAGTCTACAAACCCTATAACCCTAATGCATTCCATATCATTACATTATGCAGACAATTTATTTAACTTAAGCTAGATAAGTATAAAAAAAAGTATACATACGTCATTATAGCATCACCCTATCCTATATTGGAAAGGATCGGTCTCTAAATGACTTCATTTGCTTCCCAAGGATAAAATATTGATCTCATAGATGTAGTAGTACTCCTATTTTTAATGTATGTTTTAGATGTTGCTATAGATCTTCAAGTTGGACTTTTGTTACAACCTTGTGCTTCAAAAAGGCTTTGTATGGGACAAAAAAATCCTTTCTTACGTCAATGCCCTTAATGACATATTTATACTATCATTATACAACTTCGGCCCTTATAGTTAGGGCTTACCATAGTCACTATAAATTCCTCTTCAATCTATGGTATTGTATCTTCTACGTTGCCTTACTTTTTTGGATTGTAGGGCTACAACTAGATTTGGATTCCATAAGGAATGAGGTTATAGGTATCGACCTATATTATCAAAACCTCGTGGCATTTGATTAATTTTTATAGATATCGATATTTCTAAAGTTTGTATGGTAAATTTGACCTTGTGGTTAAGGCTTTGATAACCACTGAAAAGAACTCACAAACAGGCCTAAAATTCCTTCCAAAAAACTTTGGTCCTTTATTTTATTCAAGGAGACTTCTTCACTAGCTAAAAGGTTGCTTCTAGGACAAGTCTTGACTTTCCTTCAGGTCTCGGCTTTCCTTGCAGTGTCCTCGACCTATTATAGGATTATTAACTTACTTCTTGGATCTCTTGAAATGATGAAGTCATTGCCTGAGGTGAATGTTTTCAAACTCTTCAAAACCTTTAGTATTGTATTGAATAGAACTTTGAACCAATTTCAGAAGGATTATCTTCTCTTGATTAGCTTCACTTTTATTCATTTCAGCCTTTAAGATATATGCATATAATCCATTTTTTTTTCCTTTTGGGAGTAATGCAAAACCATTTCAGTGATCTTTGAGTTTCCTTCTTGAAATTTATTTGTGATATTATGTTCTTTTTCATATGTTTTTATCATAAAATAAATTCCAAAAAAATGAATATCACAAATATACAAAAAAAATGAACACAAGATATAGGCTCCAAGCCAGGGGAAAACCCCTCCAAGGGGAAATCCCATAAAGAAATTATCTTCTTATAGAATAAATTCAAAGGAGACTTTAGATACCAAAGCCTAGACCAGGGCCATCACTAAGAACCAAGTCAACTAAAAAATATTTCATCTTCAATGCAATACTAATTCTCCAAGGGAATTGAAACAAAATCTCTTCAAGATGAGGGCTCTTCTAGCCTTTCGTTCTCACCAAGGAAACCTACAACACCTCCTACAATTTCGGACCTAAGGAAACCCTATAAACCTTAGGGAATTCACACATGTGAACAATAGAAGACAAAATATAGGCTTTAGAAAGCCTTATGTGTCTCTCAATAATTCGAAGATCCATATTTATATAGCCTTTCCAAGAGGCTCCATTAGTCCTCTCTAGGGCGAATTTTCCTTGGTTGGTTGACTTGGTTGTGGGAGCCTTCTAGACATTTCTAATTTCAAAATATTTTTCTTTCATTGATACAAATGCCTAAAAGGGTCTTTTACAATATGACAAGGACTCTTTAATCATGACAAACCCTAGGAGAATTCAATGGATGCTTGACCTAATGAAAAAGTGATTTGAACATGAAACCCATGTTTTACAAAAATCATTTTATTTATTTTGATAGATACATAATAATTACATCATGACATGAGTTAACTGACAATTATGAAGACCGAAACTAGTTACCTTCTTCAACATATCAAAGTATATGGGTATTTTTCTTTAAATGGAATATTAAATTCTATTATATTATGTTGGGTTCTCAAGTTATGAAGAGATTTCAATGATTATGATGAATAAGTTCTCAAGTTCACAAGTTTTTAAATATTACTTGAATATTTTAAATGTAGATAACTTCCTTATAATGCACTTGTACTATTATAATGTTCTTGTGGTTTCTTCAAGACATTTCTCAACATCCCTTATGACAATCGCTAAAATTTTCTCTCATTCGATGGAGTGTTGTTAGAAATTCAACCAAATAGGTATTTTTTAGATCTATCTTTGTCGAGGGACGGAAGTTGAAATATGATAGAAGTGTAGGTTTTAACCTTGTACATAAATTACCTACAAATGAATTATTAAAATATAAAAATATACAATGACGAGAAAATAAAACAAATATATACAGATATTTTCCCCTAGATCCAAAAACTGGGACTAACAGTTTGATTTTTTATTATATTATTTTCAATGTTACAATACATATATATATACATGTTGAAGCATTCATAAACCCCAATCCATAACCCTGGATTAGAACATAATCATAGTTCCCTTGACCAGATCTACAAAATACCATGGGAAGAAAACCATCATGCCCAAAACCATGTCCAAAACCCATGCACAAAACCATGGGTAGATTTTCCCACCATATTTGGTTTTGCCCCACCATCCTGGGGTCCACCGTACAATTAAATCTTGGGGCGTTGCACCCAACACAACGTATAGCGTGTGGTGCTAGTCGTGGAAAAAATATAACACGGACCTAACATTTTCCCACTTTTTGTTTTCTTTCCACACAGGGGGTCACAAGAGAGATTAGTAATTGGTCCATCCATGCAACACCCATTGTTTCTCTACACCGAGAAAATTTCTCAGTGCTCATAGACTTCGTCAATGCATCTGTAACATTCTTTAAAGTTTCCACCTTTACCAACAACACCTTTTTGTCCTCAACCATATCCCTCACAAAGTGATACTGAACATTAATGTGCTTTGTCTTTGAATGATAAGAAAGTTTCTTTGCCAAGAAAATTTCACTTTGGATATCACATTTTATCCTTATAGCTCGTTTTACCAACCCCATACTTGAACACAATATTTGCAACTAAACTACTTCCTTGCTTGCATGAGTGGTTTCCATGTATTCAACCTCTCTCATTGAAAGTGCCACTACAAACAATCTCTTACTCATCCAAATGATTGCTCCTCCAAATAGTTTCAACACATACCCACTTGTTTATCTTATCTAATCCAGATCTCCAGCCCGGTCTGCATCAAGAAATCCATGAATGTCCAAAACTCTGTCCAGTCCTAGTCTCCCTTGGTAGCACAAACCATAATCACTTGTGCCGCACAAATACCTAAAACCTTGCTTCATTGTTATCCAATTTTCCTTCCTTTGTTTTGACATAAACCTTATTAATAATCCCATTGGATGTGTAATGTTTGTTCTAGTATATACCATTGCATACATCAGGCTACGAACTATACTCGCATATGGAACACGGTACATGTCCTCTTCATCTTCTTGTGCCTTGGGACACTTTTCAGCAGATAAATTTACACCTACATGAATAAGAACCTTCACTAGTTTACTATCATGTATATTAAACCTCTACAATAGTGTCTCGACATACTTCCTCTGGTAACTAGAGCTTCCTCTTTTTCCAATATCATTTAATTTCCATGCCCAAAATATAGTTTGCAGCACCAATATCCTTCATGTAAAATTTGGACAGCAATTGGGTCTTCAAATCCTGGATAATTTCTTTCTTATTTAAAATTAGCAACATACCATCCACATACAAGACCAATTAAATAACATGTTCATCAATTAATATAAAATGCACACAATGATTCGCTTTTCTTCTTGTGAAGCCAGGTCACCGTATATGTGTATCAAATTTCTCATACCACCTCCTTGGTGATTGTTTTACCCCATACAAGGACTTTTTAAACTTGCATGCCAATTCTTTCTTACCCTTCATCAAAAATCCTTCTAGTTGCTTCATGTAGATCTCTTATTCCAGATCCCTGTGAAAAAATGTTGTCTTTACATCCATCTTTTCTACCTCAAAATCAAAAGCCGCAACAACAAATAAAAGCAATATAATATAAGATAACTTAGTAACAGGAGAAAAAATCTCACCGAAATCAATTCCAGACACCTGGGAATAACCCTTTTATACTAGTTGAGGTTTGTATTTTTACACCTTTCCTTCTACATTCATCTTCTTCTTAAACACCCATTTCAGCAAATGGGTTTCCTTCCAGCCGGAATCTTCACTAGATCCCAAGCCTCAGTTTTTTCCAAAGATGAAATTTCATCAACCATGGCCTCTTTCCAAAGTTTTCCATCCTCTTACTCCATTGCCTCCCTGACAGTTCTAGGATCATCATGAGTAATAGATAAATAAAAATTTTAATAGAAAGCAGATGGAATATACCTTTATGTTTTCATTCTCTCTCGAACTGATATTCTCAAAATTGGATTTTGTGGCTCTTCCTCTTCTGATTCATGTTATGTTATAGAGTCTAGTTATTCCTCCTTTAGTTCAAACTTTTTTTTCTCAGTTTCCTTTGGTTGGACTTCATGTTTAATAAAAAATTTCACCTCTCTAAACACCACATCTAGGTTATACAAAACTTTCCTTTTTTAGGGTTCCAAAGCTTATAAAATTTTAAACCATACTTATACCCAATAAATATGCACCTTTAAAATTTATTATCCAACTTGGTTCTTTTCTCCTTTGGAATGTGTACATATGCATCACTTCCAAATACCCTCATATGTGAAAGAGATGGTTTCTTACCAATCCATTCCTCATGTGGAGTCTTATCCTCCAACGTTGATGAAGGTGATTTTTTAACCATGTAACAAGCAGTATCTGCTGCCTCTGCCCAGACTTCTTGCCATAATCTAGCACCACTGAGCATCCTTCTTTCCTTTTCCCTCAATATATTGTTCATTATTTATGCAAATTCATTTTTCTAACGTGTGTATGGAGTAGTATGTTGCCATGTTATACCACACTTATTACAGAACTATTCAAATTCCTTCTTTCAAAACTCTCCACCATTATTTTTCCTCAATGCCTTAATATTATTCTCTATCTCATTTTCCACCGGAGCCATAAGTTCTTTAAACCTATTAAAGACTTCATATTTCTTCATGAGGAAATATATCCATGTATTCCTTGAGAATTCATCTATAAATGAGACATAGTACACATACTTACCCAGTGATGGAATTGACACAAGTCCAAACATCATTGTGCACAAGCTTTAATATCCGTTTCGCCCTCTTAGGACCTTAGAGGAAACTCACCTGATTCTGCTTCCCATATACATAATGTTCATAGAAATCGAAATCCAGATAGAAATTAGACATACCTTGTACCATACCATTAGCATGTAGTATTCGAAGGCCCTTCTCTCCAATATGTCCAAGTCTTTGATGCCATAGCATGGTCTTTTCTCCAAAGACCACTAATTTGTTTTCTCCACTTTCAGAAACCATTGAAATGTTGCACGCATTAATAAAAATTCTACCCAGAATATTTACAAAGTTCCAATCTGAACTCCCCGCATCAATACCAGCACTTCTCGAACCATCTTGCAGGTATATTTCTCGAACATTATTTTTACACCACATCATCCATCTTGCTTATAGAAATCTGGTTTTTGGCCAATGCAGGAATATGCAGAACACCAAGAAGTGTTATAATCGTTCATATCATCCCCTAATAAGACATCATCACCATCATATTTCTCGTAATTTCATAACCACTCCCTATGGGGAGTGAAGTGAAAGGATGCACCTGAGTCAATCAACCATGCCTCATGATCTACATGTTTACTTAAAGAAGAAGCCAAGTACACATCCCCATCTTCATCTGAGGTGGTATTTGCCTCTGCAGAAGGATCATCATCATATATCTTTCCTTTCTCATGAGCTTTAGATCTACAGTTATTTTTACAGTGCCCTTCCTTTTTGCATTTCTAGCATACCTTTACATATTTTCCTGGAGATTTAGATCTCCCTCTAGATTTATTTTTCCCACTTGAGAGTTTATTTTTGTTTCTTTTTTTTGACCATCCTCTCACAGACATGGCATCTCCATTTTTTTTCGTCTCATCTCCTCTGATAACAATGATGAGACTATTTCATAAAATTTCAAGGTAATTGTATTGCTACCTATTGCAAAAACCAAACTATCCCATGAATTTAGTAGAGAGCACAACAAACTAATTCACTTATCTTCATCTGAAATCACTACAAGGAAAATACCCTCTAGTAGAGGTTATAAAAGAGGTTTTTGGTGTTATAAAATTGGCCAAAATTGTCTAAAAAACATTTTCTACAACATCCGTTTATGGTTATGGAGGTTTTGCTAGAGATTTTAATGGAAATTCAACACAACTAAAAAAATGGGTGGCTAGAGGTTATGACAGATGTTTTTTTCATTAGTGCACTACTAAGGTTTCAATGCATCGATGTGTGTCATCTAGAAGGTGGCCTGGGGTAGTCGAAGGTGCATGCACCGGGCCGTCAAGGTATAAAACCACATCGGGCACAGTGTTGGTGATACCACACATGGGGCTGTTATAATTTGTCTTAGGATTTGTGCGGTGCACATTGGTCGTCTCAACGCACCAGTACATAGACTTATAGAAATGAACCAGTGCGCAATATCACACAAACACATCAAGATTTATAATTGGTATCATTATTTGTGCGGTGCCCATAGGTCGTACAAATGCACTGGTACGTAGTGCCCCATAAATCAACCGGTGCACAACACCGCACAATGCACCGATATTTTTAATTGGTTTTGGTATTTGTGTGGTGCCCATAGGTCGTAGAAACACACTGGCGCACTTAAGCATACAAACACACTAGCGTACAGTAACTGGCACACACTGGTTTTCATTTTGTATTTTTTAGAAACATCGACCCGTGATAATGCAATTATTGTGATTTTTTAAAATTCATTATTCATCGAAAGTCGACACATCTTATAACAGTATTCATATTAATTAAATTTTTATTAATGCATTTGAATGTGATGTTTGGATTAATTTGTTATATCATATCATAATTATTGTGATTTTTAAAATTCATTATTCATCAAAAGATGACACACACACATATATATATATATATATATATATATATATATATATATATATATATATATATATATATATAT